>JARLTB010000161.1:0-365000 GCA_030141615.1 Unio pictorum | reverse complement strand
ATTTGGCCTATCTTCAAGAATGAGGATCTACTTACCTTTTCAATCTAATGATTCAAGTGATATAAACATTTCCAAAATCGTGATGACCCTATGGACCAGTTTCGCCAAGGAAGGGTAAGGCTATGTTTATCTATCTCTTTCCAAATCGACACAGTCGAGTAATAATCATATGCCAATTATAAAGAAGTTACTTTTGGTTTTTAAATAATCTCTGTTGTCGAAGATTTGCTACCATGGTTGTAGTTGAAAGCGCATTGAGATAAAAATGGCATTCTCTAAAACTGACCACAGGTTTTTCTTGTTATCCAGGCTTTCCTCGATTGACAGGGGTGATAATATGTTCCCATTTGAAAATAAAGACTTCGTGACCGACGATTTGTAACCAAATCGAGGGAATTACGACACCTGCACAAGTAAACATGCGCATCCTGGTTTAATTTTTTTTTTTTAAATGTACAATACCTTTACTCCGTCATCTGTTCATTTGCATTTCCTGCTGCATAGTGTTGGCAACTACATGTTATGCCCTTCAACTTTGGAAAGCATTTAATGGGTAAAGAAATTTACAACGTATAAAACAATCTTTCGTGTTATTTTTGGCACATTTAAATTTTATATCACTATCTTTATTTACTAGGGTTTCTTTCACCACCTACCCCTGCGATATGCACGATGTTTATGCATTGCGTTTATGTCCATAGCGTTAATTGCATGTGCTCCATGATTATATTTATTTATTTATCTATCTATTATATTGTTGTTGTTGTTGTTGTAGGGTTTATCGTCATTTTTCAGCACAGGATAGGCTATACATGGCGACCAGTGTTACTGGTGGAGGAAGAACCCGCGAAAACCCACGGAAAGAACCACCGAGCCACGAGAAGCTACTGGCAAGCTTTCTCACATACCCACATTAGCCGAATTTTAAACCATAAAACAAAACAAAAGAAACAAAAACAGAGGTGAGATGGCAGTGATCCGTAACGGAGAGCGCTTTAGACCACTCAGCCATGTAGCTCATACATGAACCGACATACTGACCAAATATAAATTTATTCACATGTGCACAAACTTCAGATAATGGTTAGGCGTCGATTTTAATAAATTTCTTCTTCTTTGTTTACGTCTCGGGATAAGAAGATACATTATATTCCTATTGAAACATAACAACAAAACAATACATATATGGTTTTCAGTTGGTACTGCATTATTCCTAAATTGTATGTGCACATAAAACAATCGTTTTAGATGTTTGTCAGAGATAAGCTAGCACTCATTTTAAGAGCACATGGGACTTATGACTAA
Source organism: Unio pictorum (assembly GCA_030141615.1). NCBI lineage: Eukaryota > Metazoa > Mollusca > Bivalvia > Unionida > Unionidae > Unio > Unio pictorum. Next base: position 363,695 of record JARLTB010000161.1, on the reverse strand, counting down.
TGTTCAATTAATTTAACATGATAATGGCTATTAAAATACCAATAATTACCAATGATTTAAAAGGAAAAGGTATATTGAATCACCTGGATTTAAGGTAGAAAAATTCGAGTCATTCTGGAAACTCAGGATACGTGAATAGGTGTTGCTTCTGTCTGGTTCTTACACAAATCATTGCTCAGTTAAACATTTGCAATTTGGAATGTTCGCTCAAATGTACTGCGCCTCAATTGGAAGGATTCCACACGAGATATCTAATTGGAGTGCAAGTCATTGTTTACGTCTTTATATCAGTGTTACACAAAACCACTTATTGCATGCAACATAATTGTTTAATAATGGATTCGGATATCATTTGTGAAAGCGCATCAGATAAAGCAAAAGTCGAACCAATGGTATAAAATGATGCATAATAATGTTGGCAACTCATAGTTAGCTAAAGCTTTATGAGTCTGTTTGTTTGGTACAGCTCGAGATACAGACAAAGAAACATCTGCTGCAATAACTCTGCATTGTTTGTGGGGAACACTATTTGAGCCAGTCATCGGAAAATACTTAAATTACCACTGGCGAAAAGTCATTTGACAACGATGTTTGCATTTAAAGTCATTGACGGTTTCAGATATAGTCCGGATTGCCACGTGGTTGACCCCAATTAACTTATTCTTTTGGAACGAAATGTCCTTTTCTCAGAGAGACAAGTTGCCAGAATAGTATTGTAATACGCACAGGGGTATTCACTTGACCGAGCGGTGTCAAAACTCTGGCGCGAGTCACGCTGGAAGTCATAAGTTTTCCCCAAATTTCCAAAGACTTCCATACAACTTGCGTTGTAAAATGGAAAGAAAGACGTGTCTGCTATAACTAATAATCTTTGCTGTAATCAATGGGCGACCCAGAGGAGACAACTTGCCCAAGAGTCCATTAACCGCACTTTAGCATGGTTTTTCTTCATTATAATCCTATTTTCGTACCGCAAGCCTGTCATGCCGTAGAAATTCCACTAGTATTCCCTTACTAACTGGGAAATATTTAACTGCGCGACCCTAGGCCAGTCAATCCACAGAATTTCCGGCGTATCACTCTCATATACATACGCCCATTTTCCACTATGGCCACATAAACGGCACCTACCAAGTTCCAACTTATTGGTTCCATTCTATAATTTACTGATTTCCAACCATAAATGCTGCCTTTTCAATCACAATACTTGTATATACCGCGGAATTTTAATATGGACTATGTTACAACCAGGGACAGTCATTCGGCTTGTATCCAAATTCACTACTAACAACCCAAGCATGGTTCAAATTCACTAACACTTACTCCAAATTTATCACAGTATATTTCGCAAATATTATCAGGGATAGAGGTCCAACTGGTACCAAATCTCTCACGGCCTAGTGGTTAAAACGTCCGCCGCGGAAGCGGGAGGTCGTGGGTTTGATCACCGGCCGAGTCATACCAAAGATTTACAAAAATGGTACTAACACCTGCCTCGCTTGACGCTCAGCATTAGGAGGTTTGTGTTAGGACTGGTCTGTCTGGCGTCAGAAGAATATGATTGGGTGTGACATCATGTTACATGTCTGCGGCATGATGCCCCAGTGCTAGACATCACTATAAAATGCTTCACTGCAGACATCGTAGCGATATGACTGAAACTGTTTTAAAGTAAGTTAGAAAATCCTAATCAAACAAACATACAAACTGGTACCTTCATATCGAGTGCTTATTGACACAATGTTCAATAAGTGCTCGCTAGAACAATCGGGATGTGCTCAGATTACGACAGAAAATTTCACAGTATAGATTATATACGTGAAAGACCCTTTCACATTTGCAACATGAGATTCGTAGGTGATTATAACGATTTCGTTCACCTATGCGAATCAAATGAAGCAGATTTGCTGGCGCTTCTAGAGAAAGACCTGCATAGAGGATACATTATCACTGACATATCTGACCAGCTACAATATATTTATGACTCCATCCACTCTATCGCCAGAGATGTCCATACACAAACTCCTCGCGATCTTGCCTTGGCAAATATTTAGGATCAATTACAATTACTTCTCTCGCCAACCATACTCAGGCTACACAATTTAGAAAGCTCTATCATAACGCAACTTGCGTCATCATTTACAATATACAAGAAGTTATCATCAGGGGCGATTTGTACTCAAAACGAACAGTAACTTCATATAGAAATGCCAGTGCCGCTCTGGAAAAGCTTCCATAGAACTGCTGTATCGAAAACATTTTCGAAATGATAACATCTATCATTAGTGTATGTGCCGAATAACCGATTTGTTAAGAGTGCTTTTAAAATCATTTGCCAGATTTTAAAAGAAAATTAAGAGCACTTTACTTCAATTTTTATGCCGATGTTGCTACAGAATTAGAACGAAGCCGTACCATGATAGGAGAAAAAAAACTTGGTTACAAGTGATCGCTCCAAGATTTTGTCAAATCTGAATCTGATCGCAGATTAGTCTGACACTCTGTAACATTCATTGGATGACATGATTACTGAACATATATTTGGTGGTAGTGGTTCTTATGCAGACAAAAAATGTATGCAGACATAAGCAAACATATTTGTCTGCGTAGAAGCTCCTTGTGTATATTTTACACTTGAACTAAATTTGTATTACCTCAGAAAATCTATGACAGTAAACTTCGAATGCTGATTTGCGAGGGATGAACTTGACATTTTTTTAAAATTATCACAAAAAATATAGAGCGCTTTTACTGTTTCACATATATAGTCATCGAATTGAAGCAAGTTCTGATTTATTTAAAAGACGAATACTACAGGGTTCCCCGAGTGGCCGAGTGGTATTAAGCGCTTTCCGTTACGGATCACTGCCATCTCACCTCTGTATGCGTGGGTTTCGAACCTCGGTTTCGGCCAATGATGCTATGTGAGCAAACATGCCAGTAGCTTCTCGTGGGTCGGTGGTTATTTCCGTTTTTGTTTTCCCAGGGTTCTTGCTCTACCATTAATACTGGCCACCATGTATAGCCTATCGTGTGCTGAAAAATGGCTTTAAATCTTAAACAACAACAGCAACGAATACGACAAACTTAGTACCGAGGTACCGCTTCTCTTAATCAGACTTTAACAAGAACGAAATGAAACGGTAATCACCGTGTCCTTTCTTGTTTTTCTTCTGATACTTATTTGCATACATTTTTCATATCGGCAAACTAACGTCTGGCTAAGATCCTTTATGATATCGTCTACCACTCGCATTTCTTTAACGAGGTCATTAAGACATACGTACTTCCGTTTCCGCAAGCCATAATCTGATGAAAAGGTTTTCGTTTTGTAAGTCTACCTACGCGTGGTCGTTTTGTTTTGCGTCATAAGGATCCAATAGTATTCTGACAGCGCTGCAACACTTTGGGATGCGATTGTTAGCAGGCCAGAAAGTGATGCTGTCGAATACTTTAACTCGTTTGGTCTGCTTCAATGCGATGCTATTAAAATATGTTTCCGGTCCGTATCACGGTTGTGTTTATAATTTAACGCAGATTCAACATAATGACAGTTGGGCCCGCGGTCTTTTTTGTTTTATTTATCAGTCCAAGATACAAAGGAAAATCCTCTTTAACCATTTTACTGGAATTCAACCCTTATCCAGATTGCGTTGCAATTTCAACGCTAGATATAATCAATACACTAGTTTGCAATATGTTGTGTCTATACGTCGAATGTAATGACTGCTTTGTGGTTGTTGTCAAGCAGAAATGCTACTGAGAGCTTTGAGGAAACACAATCTTAAACCAAAATAACCAGGCGTCCTGTGATAAACCCGCTGTGTTATGTTTTCAGGAAAAGAACATTTTCAGTCATATCGCTATGACGTCTGCAGTGTGACAGTTAATAACGATATCTAACCACTGGTGAATCATACAGCAGACATGTAGGATGATGTACCACCCAGTCACACTATCATAACACCAAGCCGACCAGATCTAACTCTAACCTCTTAACGCTGAGCGCCAAGAGAGGCAGCTGCTAGTAACATTTTTACAAGTCTATGGTATGAGTCTACTATTGTTTAAGCCCGCGACCTCTCGCACCTGATTCAGACGTTCACACCACTTAGGGAGTGATCTTTCTACCTTATATATATATATATATATATATATATATATATATATATATATATATAGATAGATCTTTCTATCTTAATCTAGGTCAGCTCATTGGACGGCTTGAAAAGCCACAAGGCACCCGAAACTACCGCGATACAAATGTATAGGTGCTTATAACCTTCTGCATAAGCAACACGATGTAAATGATCAACCGCTGCCAGGTGCAAAGCTTTATAGTCAACTAGATTATTCAGCAATGTGAAAGGACATTTGAGACAGAAGAAAATAAACCGCTCTGATAAGATTATACTGCGTGAATTAGTTGCGATCAAGCCAAACGGGTTCCGAGCACGCCTATACATGACATTTGTCAAAAATGCAGGGTTCCCCTGATCAACCTATATTGACCAGTGCAAGCTTGTAGAAGAAATACATATGTCAGCAAGAAAAGATTTTCTGTGACGAAGAATTGTTACTCATGGCTTCGATTCATCTAGTCTGTTGGTCTCACATGCATGGAATACATTTCCGGACAAAATGTTGGCGTCCAACACTTATTTAATGCCATTGATGTTTGCAAAAAGCATGCATGGAATGTACCATTACAAAAAAGACATGAGATGCTTAAAGAGCTTTTGCATCTTTGTCAGACAAGCCAACAACGCTCAAGGTGAATTATTGCAACAAATTGTACAATGATACCAATTGAGAACTGTCTGAAACAATGTAAAATGATACTATTTTCAACGTGCAATGAAGACAAGGCCGTTGTCTTTGAAAATGAATTCAATCGCACGCTGAAAAGTTTATGATAAGGCATTTTGCCAAAAAAGCAAACGAGGAGTAAGTAAACGTTCTGTACTAGCTTGTGAACTATTACGAATACACTTAGAAAGTGGGCATTGGAATAATGTCAGCGCAGGAAAGCACAAGCAGCAACATGATTGCGTTATGAATACGTTGTTTTTCAGAACTAAAAACGATGTGCGCGACAGTGTTAGATCGTATAAGATTAAAAATACTTTAAAAGGTATATATCTAAAGCTGGAACGATGAATTGTTTACCGTATTAGCGGCGTTGAACACAATTTCTCTAACGTACTGAATCGTAAATCTTCGTGGCAAACCTGTTTCAATACTATTTTACGAGCAAGAGTTACAAAAGCATGGCACAACGTTTTTGTGATAGGGCGTGATCAAAACGTTCGGATGCAAGTCATTTGTACAATGGATCAGCTTAACTGATGATATTAATTATGGATAAAATGCAAAAAGAGAGCAAATAATTAAATCTAACTGTGTTAATATGCTTTGGTTTGATATGGCTTTGCACACAGCAAATTTCTCACGATACCCTACGAGAAGACGTTTTCTCTTGCATAAGTAATTGAGCATCGAACTGAATGAAGTTTTGTCTTCCTAGCAGGTCTAGCATGGTAAAGTTGTAAAATATTTCTTAAATTGCATATTGTTGTTAGCAGCTCTATCACTGATTCCCCCCCCCCCCCATTATTGATTAGTTCTGCTGGGATGTTGTCTACTCCAGCAGCCTTCCCATTCTTCAGTGGTCGTATTGCTGACTCTACCTCGTTTTTGAGAATGGGGAAATCCTCATCAATTGTGGAGTTTGGAACTTCAAGCACCTCTAGGTCGCCTGTGGAAGGATGGTTGTAGAGTTCTTTACAATACTCAGTCCTTCTTTCTGCAATGTCACTTGCTTTTGTGAGGCATTTTCCATTTTCGTCTTGGATGGTACTAACTCTTGGTTGCTTCTTTCTGGTGAGGTCTTTCACAACTTGAAATGCCTCTAAGAGTTAAACCTAACTGTATCCAAGCCGTTAAATAATTTAAAGACGCACGTTATGTGTATCGGAAGCTATTAATGTACTTGGCCAAATTAATATATGTTACATTGGTGACATATGGATGCTTCTTAACGTCTCTTGTATTAAGCGGCATACTCTTTAAAATATGCGCTGAATATAAAACCTTGACCTTAATCTGAGTTTTACTCAATACAGGTAGGCCTTTATTGGTTACTTCAAGACATTCTTGGCAACATGTGGCAAATTTGTGGGGGAGGGATATATCACAGCGAAGCCAGAAATAAAAATATATATTTGTAAAAGAGCTGCGTTCACATTTCACCTGAGCATTTGTTGTTGGCATTCTCGTGATGTTTACAAAAATAACTGCGACATATATAGAAGTACATCTTTTTAGCAAGCCATTCTACACAATTGACCTCAGACATGTAGACATTAACGCGTTTGTGAGTCACTTGGAAACGGCGTAGACTGGTGTTTATGTGTGGGTTCTGGTTGGACTGTGCTTGGCGTTTTAAGATATGTCGTAAAGAAAACCAAGTGTAGTCTTCTTCGTGGAAGGTATTATTAGAATTGCCGGCTATAATTAAAAATGGTCAAGGTTGTGCTAAAGTCAACAATAAGGACAACATGTGTTTGTTGTTGGTGGTGTTGTCTACGCTGTTTCCTGTGCGAAATAAAAAAAAAACTGCAAATCAGTTAGTAATTATACATCATAGCATAACCAAAAATTGGAGATTCTGACTTTCACTGTCCTGTTCAGATCCATTCCGTGTCAAGGTTTGGAAGACGAAGCAGATCGTTTGGAAGACGGTAACACTTATAAGTTGTACTTGTCATCTATGACCAGCATACGAGATTTCGATTTACTCTGTATTGATTGCGGGTGTCCACTATTATTGAATTAAAAGCTTTAACAAAATAACGAACTGTCAGTACAATAAACATAAAGGCAAACAATTTTACTGCAAAGTCCTGGGTTTTGTTCGTGAGGACCTGCTTTTGCAACATGGCCAGATTAAATTAATGTTGTGAAAGATGCTACACCTGGAGGAAAAAAATTCGTGTTTTTCGAAACATTTGGACCCATGACAGGAGTTCCATTTGTGATTAATGCTGACTTTCAAGCGGTGTTCCAATTGCTGGCACCCATAATACCAATCCATAATCTTCTTTACGATAGGGTATTCGGAGAATGTTTCTTGCGGTTTATTGTACAAGCTGGTCTGTGTCAACAGTGCTTTAAGCAAGTCAACAAAATTGTCCCGGGCGACAACTAGTAGAACATTACATACAAGGCCTACTTGAAGAATCTAAATGCGTAAGATAAATGGTCCAGCAAAGATGATTATTACTGCAGCAATCAATAAAAATATTATGACAAGTTTGACCTGTTTTGTTTGTACGAGTAACCACTTGGTTATGATGGAATACATGATCACTGTCCTTATACAGTAAAATTTCGCGGAGCGGCTCTTGACAAATGCGTCTTTCATCTTAAAGATGCCGTATTTTAATCCTGTGGCACTACACATTTTGCGACGGTACAATTCACAACTGATAGTAAAATATTTAGGAAAGTGTAGTGAGGAAATCACTCGCATTTCAAACAACTTGAGCGCTATATATCATTTTCACTTGGCAAATTACGTTTCGTAACATTTAGACTATAAACCCGTTGTTAAAAGATCTAGTTAAAACATAAATGCATTCAAACATTTTGCAAAGAATTTGAAATAAAGTTTGGTATAGTCACCTGCAATAAACTCTCCGTATCACTATATATCATCTAGGAGAACATTGATGAAACAAGTTTGCGGCAAAATACAGATGTTTTTGTTACTTGGCTTAACAATGCAAATTTATCTGGAGCAGACTGTACTCATGTAGCAATGCATGGAACAAGTTTGGCGTCAAACCCTTGTCGACAATATTATGATTTGTATCTGTAAACAGATGTACTGCTGGTTGCTGATGCATTTGAGAACCTCATAAATATTTGCACGACCTATTTTAAGGTGGATCTTACCTGGTATTACACAAGTGGGGTGCAGCTGGAATTGCTGATTAATATTAATTTTGTTGAAGACAAACTTCGAGGTTGAGTTTCTGTAATCACAAAACAGGTGTTATGTTACCAGCAACAAGTATCTGCACGATTAAAATCATGCACAGAAGTCATAGCATACTGTTTACTTGAATTGCAACAATCGTTTTGGCTAGTTCATGTCACAAAAGCTGCTTGTTGACAATTTCTCCTGGATACAGTCATAACAGTTTACAGAAAAGAAAACAAACTTTGCAGAGTAATGACGACAGTGGTTACATTTTAGAATCTGATCTTGAGTGCCCTGCTGAAATTCTTAATTTTTATAGTAACTGTCCAATAGCACCAGAAAATATGATAGTGAAAAACGTCTTGCTAAGTCTGAAGCTTCATACGCTCAAGGAAACACTGGGTGTTGGCATCACTAAAGCTCCTAAGCGAGTCCCAGTTTTGATAGATAGGACGTATTATGGGATTCACTTGAACTAATATTTTGGCCTGGGCTTGAAGTTGATTATAATTAATCACATATTAGAGCTCAGGCAGATTGAAAACATACATTGACCTTAAAACACCAAATATAGCTGCATAAACAAAATGACTCTGATAAAGATTTGTTCATGTATATGAACAACTTAGATTGTAGAAACGATAGAAAATATTAGAAAACAATTCAGCAAACGAGAGGGTATAGACAAGCAGGTTGCTGCATCAACATTTTCAGTGAAGATAAATATTTGATGAACGTTGGTAGAGCAATTTATGCGACAATGAACAAGACAAGCGGTCATGTTCTGCATAAGTTGCGCGAAACAAAAGAGTACTAATTGTGTACGATGATAAGCGCTATGTTTTGGATTGTGACACCAAAACCTTAAAATACGATCGTTTTAGAAGCGAACAAATAAAGCGGTTATTTCTGCAGAGTTGAGTCTGATCTAAGCAAAGCAATATTGAAAATATGACATCGTACGCATTTGAAAAGTTGGTTTTGGTAGTTGTCCAATGTAACAGTAATATAGACATCGTAAACATTTGAAAAGTTGGTTTTGGTAGTTGTCCAATGTAACAGTAATATATTAATATCAGATTAATACCCAGAACTTTGCACGTTTTTGTTATCGATTGGAATGTTTCATGTATATCAGTTACAATGTTAGTTGCTATGAATGGGTCAGGTGATACGATGCCTCGTGTTTTCTTTACAAATCCCTAGGTTAGCGATTATATTGTTGGTTTTCTTGTAATTAAGATGGACTAATTTTACAGTTGCATTTAATCTCAAACATATTCGTGCAAATTGTCACTTGGAAACACTAGTCCTTGAAACATGAATAAAAGTAGCCATCGTTGTTTGGTCGTTGGGCAAGGATATATTGCTTTTCTAATATACCTCGCATGTCTGTTCTCGTTTGCCTCATATTTCTCGTATGTTGGATGCTTGATCTACTCTATTATATAACAGTTCTTTCTGTTAATTGATGACTGACATAACTCCATACCAATCCGATGATTTTATGCGCTTTCACAAATGACTTCAAGATGACCTTCAAATCTATTAGAATACATAAGTAACATACAAATATACTCTAAATGGTAGCATGTAAGAAGGAGGTTCGGCGCCTAGAGGATACTGATTCCCAAGTATCCGGACCAGGTGATGTCAATAAACAAAATATGCAGACAATTATCTGTGACAATGACCAGATGGCGTCAGTAATCCTTGCGTCATCTGAGGTCTATGCAGGTTGCTACACTAGTAAAAGTGAGGTCTGGGGCTGGAAAATCATTCCATTCATTCCATAACATCCGTTTCACTTACTACTGATTTATTGTGTTTCTTTTTCTCTCGCCATTTCTCTCGCCCATTTCTTTAGGTTAGTAAACAAAAGGTACACCCTGATATTACTAAAATCTGTAAAACAAATATCACAATATTTAGTAACTGTCTCATTTCTTACAGCATTTTCTTGTGTTTCCTTATATTTAGATTTACATGTCGTAGCGACTTACAGTTGCAGCAGTTCATATTTTATATATTTTTGTTTAATGCATTTTCAGAAACCTTAAGCCTTCAGAAAAGCTTAATTTCGAATGGAAGCAATATCAACCTACCACACGAGACTATTTACATTTCACCCCGGAAATGGGGTCGTCATCTATCAAAATGTATCCAGGGGAACCACGGATGTCATTCTACTTTGAAGTACTTCCACTTCTCCTAGAGACAGCTAAAATAATTGAGACAATGACGTCACCCGCACCATGTCCAACTATTCAGACCTGCCCATCAACGACACAATGTCCAACACAAACGACACTGGGCGAGATATTTGCGGTCGACATAATGGCCATGGAAAATATTCTGATAGCATTAATAGTGGCTTCGTCTGCTTTACTTGTTGGAATCGTATTAACATGCATATATATGTGCCATAGGCGAAAGTATGGATTTGGCTTGATTTGATTGTTGCAGAAAGAATATATATATATGACTTTCACCAAAATATGGAAATTAAGTGCTCACTAAAAAAAAGCACAACAAATAATCGCCAACATCATGCACACTTCACCATTACTTATAACAACATCAATACATTGTATTTGTATATCAATGAATATATACCTATAGTAATAATTTGTATTTTGATAACAATCAATATATACGTACAGCAATAATGTATGTATGTATGTATGTATGTATGTATGTATGTATGTATGTATGTATGTATGTATGTATGTATGTATGTATGTATGTATGTATGTATGTATGTATGTATGTATGTATGTATGTATGTATGTATGTATGTATGTCTGTGTGTGTGTGTGTGTGTGTGTGTGTGTGTGATTTGGATTTGTAATGTGGATTTAACAATTTTCAGTCTGCAGTGTGGCAGTTTATAGCAATATCTAGCACTGGGACATCATGCCCCATACATGTAGCATGGAGTCCCATCCAGTGAAATTATCATGACACCAGGCCGACGAGTCCTAACACTAAACTCCTAATGATGAGAGCCTAACAAGGCAGCTGTTAGTACCATTTGTGCAAGTCTCTGGTATGACTCGGCTGGGGTTCTAACCTACGACCTCCCACTTACAAGGCGGACGCTCTTACCACTCGACCACCGGAGCGGTCTATTCCTGGATATCAATCAATATATACCGATAACAAGAATTTATATCTGGATATCAATCATTAGTTACGTATTTCAATAATTTATTTTTGAATATTAATCAAGAGATGCCTATAATAATAAGTTGTATCTAGCTAAAATACTGACAGCTTTTTTTGATACACGCAATTTGAGATTAAAAATCAAACGCAATGTTTTTTTTATCGGTCCCAATGACGAATAAATTGTTGCATTGTTTATCATCTAGATTGTAGAAAAAGAAAGATATTGAAGCGAATAGAATAATATTTATCACATAATGTGACTTTATATCATATACGTTGTACGACACACAGTGGTGTAACTCTTGACAACTTTATGTGACGAAAATATCAAGTAATGCGTAATCGTTAACACTATATCATACATACAACCTAGAACTCAAGTTTCATTTAATATGAATATTTATGAAACGCTTTTGAAAGCCTCATTATCTAACTTTCTGTAAGCATCTAGTGGTACATACTATTCAACCTGTTTTAATAAAAAAAATAATAAACACAGTCGTTTTTGATTCTGTGTCATCATCATTGGCACCTTAGTCTCGGGAGACCATGCGGATAGCGCCCTTGGGGTGTCGTCTGTCTCTGGGTTGTTGGCATCGTCTGTTGTGGCTAAGGAGACCTATTCGTGAGTGACAGTCCCTCTTGCAGTTTGTGCAGACATGCTGGGAAGCCCGAGTTGCTGTGGTTGCTCTCACGTGGCCATTTCTGACACGTTTCTCTGCTGCCAACTGACCTCTCCTCGTATCAGCAACTAAGATACCTTTATTTACTGTCAGTCTCCAGGTGCCTCGGTCCTCGGCCAGCATTTCCCAGCCATCAGGTGTGATGTCACATGCCTTCAGGTCCCTCTTGCATGCATCTTTGAAACAGAGTGAGGGGCGGCCGACTCTTCTTGTGCCATTGGCCAGCTGTCCATATAGGATGTCCTTTGGCAGCCTCCCATCCTCCATGCGTCGGACGTGTCCTAGCCATCGAAGGCGACGTTTGCTCAGAAGGGAGAACATGCTGTGGGTGTTTGCACGCTGCAGGATTTCGCTGTTTGGGACACGGTCTTGCCAGCTGATTTTCAAGATGCATTTAAGGCACCGTATATGGAAGGAGTTGAGCCGACGCTCTTGCCTCATGTAGGTATTCCAGGTCTCACTTCCACAGAGAAGGGTGCTGAGAATGCAGGCTTGGTAAACTCTGACTTTGGTTTGCACTGTCAGCGCGTTGTTTTCCCACACCCTCTTGGTCAGTCGTGACATGATGGTATTTGCCTTTCCAAGCCTACTGTCCAGCTCCTTATCGAGCGAGAGAGTGTTGCTGATGGTTGACCCCAGGTAGGTAAAGTTGTTGACTGCTTCCAAGGTGACACCGTTGATTTTGATTGTAGGGGCAATGGTGGTATCTTGCACGCTGACCTTTGCTTTTTCCAGGTTGATGGTGAGTCCAAACTGCATGCAGGCATCAGCAAAACAGTCTCCCAGTCTCTGAAGAGCTTCCTCAGTGTGTGCCACAAGAGCCGCGTCATCTGCAAAAAGCATCTCCCTGATGAGAACAGCCCTCACTTTTGTCTTTGAGCGCAGTCGTGCCAGGTTGAACAGCCTCCCATCGGACCTGGTGTGTATATATATATATGCCATCAGTGGACGAGTCAAAGGCGTAGGACTGAAGCAAGGAGAAGAAGATCCCGAATAGGGTTGGTGCCAGAACGCAGCCCTGCTTCACACTGCTGTTAACTGGGAAGGAGGTTGAGGAAGATCCATCATACAGGACTGTTCCCTTCATATCTGCATGGAAAGAGATTATCGTGCTGCGGAGGTTTGAAGGGCAACCGATCTTACTGAGAATTTCAAAAAAGCCCATTCTGCCGACTAAGTCAAAGGCCTTGGTGAGGTCGATGAACATCATGTAGAGTGGTTGACCTTGCTCTCTGCTCTTCTCTTGGAGTTGTCGTAAAGAGAAGATCATGTCTGTTGTCGACCTGCCTGCTCTGAAGCCGCACTGGGATTCTGGGTACACACGGTCTGCCAACAACTGCAACCTGTTTAGTATGATGCGGGCATACACTTTACCAACGATGCTCAGAAGCGAGATCCCTCTGTAATTATTGTAGTCACTGCGGTCGCCCTTGTTTTTATAAAGGGTCACAATCGGGGCATCACGCATGTCTTGGGGGACTGCTCCTTCCTCCCAGCAGAGGCAAAGCAGTTCGTGCAATGGTTGGATAAGTGTTGGTTTCCCACATTTGATAGCTTCGGGCGGGATGCTGTCACTACCTGGTGCTTTGTCATTTTGGAGGGAGTCAATTGCTTTGCTGAGCTCTTCTATGGTTGGCACTTCGTCGAGCTCTTCCATGATGGGAAGATTCTTTATGCTGCTGAGGGCTGCTTCAGTGACTACCGTTTCACGGGAGTATAGCTCTGAGTTGTGCTCCACCCATCTGGCCATCTGTTGCCCACGGTCTGTGATCTTCTCTCCCATCATGGATTTCAGGGGAGCGACCCCTTCCACTGTAGGGCCTAGAGCCTTCTTGATGCCACTGTACATACCTTTTATGTTTCCGGTCTCGGCACTGCGCTGGATTCCTTCACACAGTTGTTGCCAGTACTCGTTCGCGCACTGTCTAGCGATGCGTTGGGTGTTGCTTCGAGCACGTTTAAGAGCAGCACGCGTCCGTTCATTGGGGCATTTTTTGTACGCTATAAAGGCTTTTCGTATCTCCTCGATTAGTGGTTCCATCCTTGTTAGGTGTGCGTTGAACCAGTCCTAACTGGGTCGTTCCTTTTTGCTAAACGTGGACATGGCTGTTTTGTAGATGGTACCCTTCATGGCGTTCCACTTGGCTGTGGCGTCGTGCTCTGGCAGGTCCTGGAGAGCCTTGTCCAGGGCGGACACATACTCCTGTACCTTGGAAGGAACCGACATCTGTGCGGTGTTTATGCGTGGGTGTACTTTTGGTTTTGAACGGTGTAGTGTCTTTGGCTGTAGTCTCACCCTGCTGCTCACGAGGGCATGGTCGGAGTCGCAGTCTGCACTGTGGTAGGTTCTGGTGGAGAGGACGCTGTTAAGGGCAGAGCGCCTGGTGATGACCAAGTCAAGTTGGTGCCAGTGATGGGACCTGGGGTGTTTCCATGACACTTTGTGTTGTGGCTTACCCTTGAAAAAAGTGTTTGTTATGCACAGGCCATGATAGGTGCACAGCTCCAGCAGTCTCTGACCGTTTTCGTTGGTCTTTCCAGTACCATGATATCCGAGGCAGGTAGGCCATGATTCGTGGTCTTCACCTACTCTGGCATTGAAGTCGCCGAGGAGAAAAAGTGATTCGTGTTTGGGGCATCTTTTAATCTGTTCATCTGTGGCGTTAATTAATGATATAAAACATCGCGTCCTACAATTAATATAATGGAACGTCACGACATTGCTAAAGATGAAAGTTATTAGATAAATTATAGTTTGGTCACAATAATGTTTTTTTTTTTATTACACAACAACATATCATTAAAGTATTAAGAATGCGTCACAAAATGAACTGCATATTCTAGATCCAAAAATTGATATAACTAACAAAGGTGGGAATGTGCTATGTTTGTTTGTTTGGGTTTTGTATTTTATTTTAATTTTTGTTTAATATACGTTTCTATTTGTTGATTGTTAGATGTTAGTGATGATTTCTTTGATTATGAGAAATCAGTGTTGAGAAATATTTCTCAAACCAAGTAATTAGCCAGTTATTAGTGTACAGTGATAGAATGTTAAATAAAAAGAATTTCCCCGGCTTTCCTCACTGGTCATACTGGCTATTTTAAAATGACCTTGTATATCTTAGGTATAGTTCAAAGAACCTTTAGTTCCCTTTATTTTGGTGTTTGATAGTTGTAATAGATAGAGTATAATGGTTGGCCATACTCCTGATGTGAACTTTTAAGAAAATGCTAGCTCCATTTTGTCATTTTCACTTCCTGAACTTCAGAGGTAAATTGTATCAAAAATGAGCCGATAAGGTGCTTTTGTTTTGAAAGAAATATGTTTTATATATTTGGTAATTCACTCATTGCACTTTCAGAAGCTGGTATTGTCTAGTCAGGCAAAATTCATTTCCCCTCTTTTAAAACCAGACAAAGGTAGTGTACTATATAGACAAATTCAGGCTGATGTTTGGAGCACAAGGTATTTTATTTAGTAGTGTGCTTAGATCATTAAAAATTTCCAAAAGTACAAATTCCAAAGAAATGTCAGCCATATTACATGAAGTAGCATACAGGTATGCCAACATTCTCTCCAGTGTGCATGTTTTAAATGCAAACAACTTCACCTTACTTACGTCTCTCAAAAGTACATAATAACCGGTCAGCGTCCTCTTTACGCTGAACCGTAGTCACGTGACATGATGATAACGCGGATTAGTTTTAAAAAAAATGATTGACTTCTGGAGCTATAATTGTGTTTTTCTCTCAACTCCAGATAATTTAATTGTTTCAACTAATATAGTAGCTATACTAGTTTATTCGTTATATAAATCTAAGTAAGAATGTCCTTTCCATGCTATTGAAGAAATTTAACAAGTCGCATCCCTACCGCCACCACACCACCGTAAATGAAATGGCTAGTCATATTTCTTAAAACTTAGTATTCTTGGAATATTGTTACGTATATATCTTTAGTAAATCGAGATATGACTCAGCATATGTATTAGATGTTATGACCTGTTTTGTTATGCGCAACAGAAACAGTACTGATAAATCAAGAAAAGGAAAATGCACGCGTAACTATGGAGACGCATGTCTATTTGGTTCGTATCTTCGTCATAGGAAAATTAGTTGTGGTATTAGCACGTTTCAGAACCCTTCAATCGTTAACGAAAGTTGTCTTGTCGTCATTGGAAATTGAGGAAATAATGACCTAAAACCAAACTGACACTCGTGTTGATCTATGTACATACATTTTATGAATAGCAAATAATTCTGCGACTCGTCGTCTACCTTCGCCCTGTTTGTTTTACAAAATGTCCAATAATTCCTTTATTAGTTGGCAAGCTATATCCATCTCATAAGTAAAGTTTCTGGATCTGACATAATATATTTAATCATGGGATTTGTACGATGATGTTACTGGATCTGACATAATATATTTAATCATGGGATTTGTACGATGTTATTTTATTCTGTGATAGATGAAACAATATTAAGATCCTGCTGCTAAGGTACCAAGTATTTATCAAGATTGACATTATTATTATTATTATTATTATTATTATTATTATTATTATTATTATTATTATTATTAAATTTTCCTAGTCATTATTGTACGCATTATATGTTGCTCACTTGCGTACCAATGAATTGAAACGGAAACTCTTTGATTTTTGCTGTGCATAACTAGCTTTGATGTCTTGGTGGGTCCAGGATTTATATTTGGTGTTTGAAAAAACGTGAAAAGATAAACAGCATAGAGTATATGGTGTAATTCATAACTAAAGTATCATTGTAAGTAGGAATATAATGATTTTTAAAAAAAGAAGAGGGTAAATGGTCTGTGCAAAGCAGAAAACTATGTATTAAATTGTATTATCGTTTATTCTTACTAATTATCCCGACTTTCACCAGCATTGCGTCAGAAAGCAGGCCTAAGCTAACATGACCTGTGTCCAATTTACGCCTTATCTAACTTGATCTGTATGAGATAGCAGGCCTTATAAAACTTGATCATTGTCAGATAGCAGGTCTTATAAAACTTTATCTTTGTCAGATAGCAGGCCTTATAAAACTTTATCTTTGTCGGATAGCAGGCCTTATAAAATTTGATTTGTATGTGATAGCAGTCCTTTTAAAACGTGATCTGTATCAGATAGCAGGTCTTATAAAATCTGATCTGTATGTGGTAGCAGTCCTTATACCACTTGATATGTATCAGATAGCAGTCCTTATACAACTTGATAAATCATGTGACTATGTACGAGTGTAAACGTGATGAAGGCTATGACTTTATTCAACCAAGCGGAACACGATTCGGCTTTCGGTGTCAGATGTATGAGGCGTAGTGTTTTGGATATGGGTCAAAGGGAAAGTAGATCTTTGATATATTTTCTATTGATTAATTGTTTTCGTATTTATTGCCAGGAAATGAAACATTTTTGACAGATTGTATTATTAGTTATGATGAAAATAGTTTTATTTAATAAAACCGTCGTTGCATGCGACCGACAAACGGTGCAAGTGTTTATTTAAAACAGAAATAGTCTATACTGTGAGATTATGGAACCCTGTAGAATATAAAAAAACGACTATACTTATTTCTTGTAATTTTTAAAGTGTATGCGGCCCTGATGGTATGTCTGGAGATTCGCTGGTTCTAGGCCTAAATTAGCAGACCAAAACCTTAGGCTGGTAATACGTGTCCCAGTTGGTTAGTAAGTGACGTTATTCAAACAACTTGACGTCCTTCCTATAACATTTCGTTTGGAATCATGTCCCTGAAGACGTGAATTTTAATCTACGCCGAAGGAAATCTTCTCTTGATGTTGTGCCATGTTGAAATGCATATATCCAAACTTGGACAAACACGAAATAAAGAACTTAGCAATAACACTGTAACAGTGAAAAATATGATGAAGAGCAATGTGACGTCAATAGTGTATTCAGTCCCGAGCTTTGATTTAAACAACATATCCATATATCTACAGTATCCAACAATATTCCGTAAAAGTATCCGTTGATTTTAGATACACCACTATCTACTGAGATACCCTTTTTAGAATAAAATTTCTTAGCTGCGTTTTCATTTACAGACTTAGGTACGTACATATATTATTGGCTTTCAATTGCATGTGAAAATTGATAAATGACTGACAGTTGGATCGATTAAACGCCTTTGCTAAGAGTCGCCGAGGCACTTCAAGGGGATGCATGTCATGGATGTCAAGCATCGACTATACGTTTATTCAAACTGCAAACGATAAAGATCCGGATCTGCCGTAGTATAATGCAGATCAGGATATGCGTTGTTTGTTTCTTCGGTTAAGTCCTTAAAAAACCCTGCACAGACCCAGATCTGCCTGCGCATGATGAGACGGCAGATCTGGTTCTGTGCAGTTATGCGTCTGAAAAGCGAATACGTATAGTAATTTTGTTTTGCTATCTCTATCCAGATATTGATCTTTTCACGAGGCATGTATATATAGTTGTATTTCGGTCAGGCTTTATAATCAAAGGTCTTAAAATCGTCAAGCACTGGGTCCTTGGGGTCTCTTTTCAGTGTACGTATGAGTCGCTTTAAGCACGGTTTCAAAGTTCAAGGCATTCTAGTAACAATGATGTTCGATACAATTTAGGACTGAAAAGGTTATCTTAGATGGGTGCTCTTACTTTGTATTGCCTTCCTCTTGATACACACTTACGTACTCTTAGGATATAAAGCTGGATCGCTCTTTCCAATTTAAACAAAAACAGTGCACGTGTTGTAATCGAATCGTCAGATCCTAGCGCCAGTCATGATTTTAGCTTGAAAGGCTGTCTCTTCTGTGACACGGATAACATTTATTCTAAATTCTTTAATATCAAAAGCGATTTGTTAAATAATTTTTCATTCGTTTCTGTATTTGCTCATGAAGAAGACGCTTCACTGCAACCTACATGAGGTTTGAAAAGAAAAACAAGATGTTGGTTTAGTTGATCTTTAGAGGAATACAAAGGTGATCAGTTAAAATTTGATTGAATACACAATTATCAGGATTGAATACTTCCTAACATTATAAAGTAAAATGATTCAAGCTATTGTCATCGCAAATGTTTTAATTAGTAGCCTTCTCATCACCATAGTAACCGGGAAACTCCATACTGTCGGTACTAAGATTGGTGAAATCATTGGATTTAGTGATGCCGCTTATTTTAATGAGACACAGCGACCCGTTTTGATGTACCTTGGTATACCTTATGCTGAGATACCAACAGGAGAACGAAGGTGTCAAAAACCTGTTCCTAAATCACCATTTTCTTCTCCGTATAATGTTACATTTAGCAGGTTGGCTTCCTCACTACCTTCCTCTTCAGGCTTAATTCCGGAATTGTTCGAGGATTGTCTTTTCCTGAATATATTTGTGCCAGGGGACCGTATCATTAACACATCAGCAACTTATCCTGTTATGATCTGGATACATGGTGGATACAATGCGCGGGGTATCACATATATGTATTTCGGTGATGTCATAAGCGCTTTTCGTAAGTAGTGATCGTGACAATAAACTATAGACAAGGTTTCTTCGGATTTTTTAGTACAGGGGATAAAGTCGCTTCCGGAAATTACTGGTTGTGGGACCAAAAATTGACGTTTACATGGGTGCATGACAGTATTGCTCACTTCGGAGGCAATCCTAATTCTGTCACATTGTTTGGTGAATCGGCTGGCGCTGTTAGTGTATCTTACCATTCTCTTTATCCGGGAAACACGGGTCTGTTTCATCGCATTATTATACAAAGTGGGACGGCTCTTTCTCATAGTCCAGATGTTAGTTCTAATATTGGCAATATAGGATCCTACTTAGGTTGCAACCATACAAGCTCTGCTGATCTCGTGAAGTGCTTACGATCAGCACGTGAGACAGACATTTTGCAAGCAATACAAAGCAGCGACGTCGGAACAACGTTTCAGCCAGTTGTTGACGGTGATATACTCAAGACAACAATTCCGGTTTTACGAACGAGTCTCGAGGATTTCAAAACTGACATGGCTAAGCACTTTGCGTCGCTGCATATATTAACTGGTTATAATTCTAACGACGGAGGCGTGTACTTGAACAGTTTTTGGAAGCCAGTAATGAACGTCGATTCAATTGAGTGTAATTATTTGATACCAAGGGGTGATTTCGAGGACAATATTGTTCCACAGAACGTTATACTGGCGTTTGGAAGTAACTCAAACCTTCTTAAGGAGGAATTTATTTACCATTACACCGATTGGACAGATCCTGGTGATGACTTCAAACGACGTAAAAATCTAAATGATTTTAAATTTGATCTTTGGTTGAGATATCCAACCCTCTATTCGTCAAATGTTCACGCAAATATTAAAGCAAAAGCTGGAACATATTTTTACGAATTCAAGTATCAACCGTCCTACAATGCCATCAGTCCAAGCTGGTTGAAGGGAACGAATAATGGAACTGAGCTTCCGCTTTTGTTTGGTTTCTCCAGCAGAATGAAACAATTCATTCCGCTACCAGAGCCTGAAATGATATCACACGAAGATCTCTCTCTCTCTCTCTCTCTCTCTCTCTCTCTCTCTCTCTCTCTCTCTCTCTCTCTAAAACAATGATTGATATGTGGACTAATTTTGCCAAAACTGGGTATGTTCTTTCATGCATAAATCTGCTTAAAATGTACAATATAAGATTTTTATCTACCTAAATCCCCTTCAGATGTGACATGAGTTGTAAGAAATCAACACAAGTATTTTCAACTGAAGACTATATCAGATACAGACAAAACTTTCCGCATTTTTACTGTGTAATGTTACAACATATCGATGTGCATTTTAGTATATTGCTTGTTCTGAAAACATTGAAAGTCTTGAAAAAAAACCATACCAGTTCATGTCAAACAATGTCAAACAATTATGATCATAACGTTTACTTGCAAAATACGTAGGAAATCACCATGCTTCTAATTAGTAAATAGACTATCACAGATTTGAGAAACTAATTAGTGTTTACAAGATATACCTAAACATAGGGTCATATCAGTTTTTAATGATTTTCCAAATTTGATTAATGTTTCTTAAATCATCGCGTGATATCTTTGGTTATTGCAATTATAAAGGTGCAGTAACTGCCATTTTCAAAGATTACACTCTTAGAGCATCATCAATTTCTAAACGTCTTAAGAGTTTATTTTTGGTTTTGAACGAAAATTAGCGTTAGAATTATGTGTCAATTATTTTTGTATTCATCTAGTGAAGCATTTATTATCATTTTGCAGCAACCCAAATACACCAAGACATGTTTCTGGCGATGTCAGGAAAGAATATACACCAACGACACGTGATTATGTACAATTTGCAAATACACAAGTTGTTGAAAAACAAAGTCCAACGAATCATAGAATGGCTTTCTACTTTGAGATTTTACCAAAAGCCTTGGATGTCATAAATGCTGCAACACAGAAAGATTGCAATAAATATTCTGTTTTTTTTTTATACCTGATTTAGGACTTGACTGTACACTATGCAAATCCACTGAAATGGAATACAAAAAAAAGTGAATGATTTAATATGGATATTGTGACACTGGAGAATATATTGATTTCTTTCATAGCAGCCTTATTGCTCTGTGCTCTGTTATCATGTAGTTATATTTGTTTTAGATAACCAAAGGGGCATTATAAAGTCTTCTAGCAAATACATTTTGTGACAAACGATAAAATTAGTACCGATTTCTTTTACCATATGTACACACCCAAAACTGTATTCTTACGAGAAGTGAATACGCAGTGATGCTATTTTCCAAGATGTGTCTTTTTTCCGCAAGAAGAAATGTAGATAACAGCAGGTCGAAGAGCAATCACAGTGTGTACATGAGAATTCATCATAAGTGCCAGTTACGTTACAGGGAATAATAGTCAATACTTATCCAAGATATGTCTGGGAACATTTTGTTGGAGGGATACAAATGTTCACAGTTGAGAAGTGTTATAAGGCACTCAAGAGGTGTGTGTGTGTGTGTGTGTGTGTGTGTGTGTGTGTGTGTGTGTGTGTGAGAGAGAGAGAGAGAGAGAGATAGAGAGAGAAGTACACGCTCATATCTATCTATCTATCTATCTATCTATCTATCTATCTATCTATCTATCTATCTATCTATCTATCTATCTATCTATCTATCTATCTATCTATCTATCTATCTATGGATGGAAGTCTTCTGCATGACCATTTAATTATAAAAATTCATATTTTCAACAATTTAAACAAAAACGTTTAAAGTTGGATGCAACTCTTTAAAAAAATATAATTGTTGTTAGTCAAAATAATAGGCCTCAGTTTAAATGTGGATACAAAACTAAGTAGGGATAGAAGCACAACCAAAAGTAGTATACGATGTTGTCACAAATACCATTTAAATTGGAGTGCATCTTATTTTAAATTTTTAGGTGTTAAATTTTCCATAGACCTAGATGAGATGGTCTATCTAAATTATAAAACAATAATTCAGATCTGAACGTTTATATGGGTGAAATGGATCAGTTAATAGACGTGTTAGCTGTGAAACAGATGACCCTATTATTCTTCTGTTTCTGTGCTTACCAAATACTTATAAAGCAAAGCCTCATTAGTTGTACTTACTCTTCCATATATTTGTGAGTGGCTGAAGAAAAAAAAATCACAATGAAACTTCTGTCTAAAGATCACTTTGATGGTGGCTTGAAAATGATAATAAATATGTTTGCGTTTTATTTGAAACAAAATTTGTGTGAGAAATTGTTTTTTGTTTTTTTGCTGCTGGACCTAAATGCACAGGGATTTTAATAACTTATACGCCAAATATAAAAATATAACCTTGTGTGATTTTTTAAAGATATATTTATTCAATAATGTTCCTCCTCTTCCAATCCCAGCTCTCAAGGGGTACTCCCCGTCGAAGATTAGAATTTTATACCTCTTTGCATACAAATTATTATAAACGTTTTATAATGTATACCACGTCGTACACACAATTCATATTATAAAAATAGTAGTAGTAGTAGTGTTAATAGTTGTAGTATTTGTTGTTGTTGCTGCTATAGTATTAAATCGAAATAATAGGAAAAAAAGCCGACAAAAAGATGAGCCAGAAGAAAAGGATTTTTTTTTTACAAACATAAAAGTGTTGCCGTGTTTAACGGGTTTACCAAGCTAGAGTTGTTGTTTTAGGGCTTAACGCCATTTTGCAGCACAGGATACATGGCGGCAAGTATTAATTGTGGAGGAAGAACCCATGAAAATCCCGGAAAGTACCATCGACCCACGAGAAGCTACTGGCAAGCTTTCTCACATACTCACATTGGCCGAATCTGAGACTCGAACCCACGCAGACAGAGTTGAGCTGGAAGTGATCGGTAACGGTGAGCGCTTTAGACCACTCGGCCACTCGGAGTAAAGATGAAGAAGTAGACGATGATGATGGTCGTGGCGATGATGATAGAGTGAAGCAGGAACTGGCAAACCTTTGCATTCTAAAGAAAACTATGAACAACCTAAGACAGATCAAAATCGATTTAGTCACGTGTCTCTTCTACCAGCAATGACCCTGATAATAGACTCATCATTCCTAGCAGGATTCAACAACAGAGGACATGTTTGTTATGTACATGTGCAATCATACCCTGGTGTCAACACTGACAGTTTCAAAACAGAATTGAACAAACTTTATCTCAATAAATACCACAGTTTTTATTGTCCAAGTTAGAGACGCTGATCGAGGTCTGCACCTAAACCATTTTGAGACCAAATCTAAGTCCCTTATCAGCCATTCACCCGTCATGGTAGATATAAGGTCGGTGTATCTAGCTTATTCCGAGACGGGACGTGGACATGATTTAATATAATGACATCTTGACAAAATCATTCAACCTACCATGCATATAAAATGAGGCTAGTATCTGGGTCGCCACTATCTAGCATTTGTATGCGGGATTAAGGCCTCACAGGACCCTAAACACTGAAAATATTTTGGTGCCCTGCCCCTCTCTTTCCTACAAAATGTAAAACTCCCACACACAAAAAACCCAATATTAAAAGCTCGCAATACTTGACAAAAACCAGTGTTGCCATCATTTCAAATCAAATGAAAGGTGTCATATATATAATTCACTCAATTGTTTATCATAGCTATTAATTTGACTTTTTTCTGCTGCCCGTGTTGGGTTGGTGCCATAGGCAGGTGACTAATGCGTGTTCAGGCACTATTTGTAATTGTGACCCGGTTCGTGTGTGAGACCGAGTATAGCATGTACAATATTACTCCTGTACTCAAACCTAATCCAATGTTATCAATGGCTACCCAGCTACGCAGTACACTTGAAACAATACAGAAACCACTGACGAGCCATGGCAACCCGTACTGGGTATGAAAGCAACACAGTTGCGCAAAATACATGACACGGTTACCGAGGCAGACTTGATCGCAATATAAAGGTTCTGGAAAAGGGACATATCAATGAACCAATAGCAGGTACAATGATAATACATGTAACTAAGTCAAATATACGTATTATGTCCTGAGTTACAATTATTCTGAGTATCGTGCAATCCAGAAAACTTTTAATTCTCAATCTGCGTGCCCAGCTATGCAGTCTTTTTTCCCCAAGCTCGAAATTAAACATAAATCTTTCTTTGATTCTTTCTATGAAAAAGTGTAGAAGGTATAATTTTGGCTTTGTTGTTGTTGTAGGGTTTAACGCCATTTTTCAGCACACGATAGGCTATACCTGACGGCCAGTATTATTGGTGGAGGAAGAACCCGAGACCCTCCCCCCCCCGGAAAAAAACACCGACCCACGAGAAGTTACTGGCAAGCTCTCCCACATAACTACATTAGCCGAACCTTAGACTCGAACCCACGCAGACATTTGTGAGATGGCAGAGATCCGTAACGGAAAGCACCCTTAGACCACTGGGCCACTCGGGGCCCCTTTTTGGCTTTGTAAAAGAAAGGTTTGCAACTTATCATTCCCACAGTAAGGCACGTCTTGTCAAGATCGATGAACTAAGGTTTGAGAGGAATCCTACCTTGCTGTAAGTGGTCTAAGGGAAACGTGTATTGATTGTAATGTACTTTATTACAGGGTTGTATATGTTAATATAGTTTCAATGGAATATCGATGTTGACTGCAAAGCATATGGGAAGGGATAGTCATGAATGTTTCAAACAGCCGAGTCTACATTAAAAGAAAGGAATTCGAATGAAGTTTGCTCAATATTTAATATATTTCCGACTTTGCAGCTAACCGATTTCCACCCCCTCTCTCTCTCTCTCTCTCTCTCTCTCTCTCTCTCTCTCTCTCTCTCTCTCTCTCTCTCTCTCTCTCTCTCTCTCTCATCTTTTTCAGTTTTTCATCAAGCTGAAGCTGCTCCAGCTCTCTCTCTCTCTCTCTCTCTCTCTCTCTCTCTCTCTTCCATCTTTTTCAGTTTTTCATCAAGCTGAAGCTGCTCCAGCTCTCTCTCTCTCTCTCTCTCTCTCTCTCTCTCTCTCTCTCTCTCTATCTTTTTCAGTTTTTCATCAAGCTGAAGCTGCTCCAGCTCTCTCTCTCTCTCTCTCTCTCTCTCTCTCTCTCTCTTTTTCAGTTTTTCATCAAGCTGAAGCTGCTCCAGCTCTCTCTCTCTCTCTCTCTCTCTCTCTCTCTCTCTCTCTCTCTCTATCTTTGTCTGTCTCTCTCACACACATCATCATCATCATCATCATCATCATCATCATTTATTATCACTGATTGCTCAATTTCAACGATAGCTAGTGGTCGCTTGAACTTAATACAATGATGACGATATTAAACTTTTTATCTACCAGTATTTCCGAAACACTTGACAGGACTAATTTTACAGAGCAAAATACAGACAAACTTCTGCCTTCGTGAATGAAAAGGGTACACGACCATGTTAGTTTTAATATCTCCCTAATTATGCCGACTCTTACTGCTGGTGTATTGACTAAATTAGAGATAAACAAATCGATGGGTCTACATAAAAATTCAATCCAAAAGTTTGTCAAAGTCCGCTTTGGCAATCTCTGAGTCATTGAAATAAGTAATTACTGTAGTATCACGTCCTGTAATTTGTAATTTTTAGTCACGGAAATTAACAAACGTTTTCGCAATTCTTAAAGGAAATTAAAAGAAGGATGTAACTATTAACACATATATGTTCTACATGTACATTAAAAAATATTTTTAAAATTCACTAAGTATCTTTCAGGATATCTTAACAAATATAAACGTTTCCATAATAAAATTCAGATTTTTTACAACAACATCCACGTCAAAGTGCAATAACGAATCCTACACACCAGAAGCTACCTGTCATCGAATCGGGCAGACTTACTGGCGCAATATGAATTTAATTTTAAAAAAGCATTACATTTGGCTGACCAGTCGGTGCTTATTAGCAGCTATCAGCTTACTATTATTTAATGGCGGATCTGTAATATTTGTAGAAGCATCAAAGATTTCGTGCTAGAAAGAATGCTTTTTGTAAACTCTGGGCAAATTATATTATTCGTTTCTTCAGAAAGAAGTTCTTTACGGTTTATCTGCTCTTAGCAGCGACGAACATTGTCGTAGCGGGTTATTTGTTATTTTGTACAGCTGTGCAGCACCTTATTGTTAGCTTACTTTCTTTAACACTTGGCTCAATTCAATTCAGGGTTTATAACGAGTTAATAATTACTTTTTTCCTTAGTTACATCATTCATAATTAAAGATGGATTGTCATCACTTGCTCAAGTTCAAAAGAATTTTGACCATGGTTGTTTTCTGACAATTTTTTGTAAACGTAAATTCTGTTTCATTTTGTTTAACTTTTGTTAAAGAAAAGAGGCGTCATATTTTGTGAAGGATGGGTATCATGTAGAAGATTATGAATGTTTTTAGGTCAGAATGCTGTCTTTCAATAGTCGTTAAATACTGTTTGGCTGTTTCCCAGAAGAAGTCACTAAAAATAGTTCCTGTATTTCTTTCGGACGGTCACATTCAGCCCATATGATCTATGTTGTGGTGTTTCACATGGATCTGTTCTTGGACCTGTTCTATTCATTCTAAACACCCAGCCGCTCTCAAGTGTCATATAACATCATCCTGTGTCTCGCCATTTGTATGATGATGACACCCAAATATACAAATCTAGCCACCCAACTGAAGTTGCTGCTACCATCCAAGGAGTAGAGAGGTGCATTTCTGATGTGAAATAATAGATGACATATAACAAGCTTCAGATGAATGATGATTAAACTGAGGCCATTCTGATCACAACACAAAGACTTTCGCATTCACATCCTTTACCTCAAACAATACATATCAGCAAATCGAACATTGAATTCACAGTCAGTACAAAACCTAGGTGTTACTCTGGACAGTACTCTCACATGGCACCAACATGTCATGAACATATGCATGGCTGCATATCTTGAGCAAAAACGTATCAGCTCCATTCGCAAATACCTTTATGTTGATGCCACTAAAACACTTCTGTGTTCTGTTCATTAATACTTTCAAGACTGGACTATTGTAACTCAATTCTGTCTGGTTCGTCTCAATATCTACTCCAGACACTTCAAAAAATTCTAAACACAGCTGTTCTGATCATCTTTTGAGCATCACGATCGGATCACACATCACCGCTGCTCTGTACCATACACTAGCTATCCATGTGATCCAGAGTCAAACACAATATTTGTTCTCTGTGCCACGTTTCACTGAAGGACCTCCCCCATGTGTACACACCAGCATGATACATACGCTCCTCGCCTGACAATCATCTACTCATTATTCCCACTATGAAAATGAAGTCCTATGGACAACGTTCTTGTGCAAATCAGGGCCAGCAACGTGGAATAACAACAAAGACACAGTGATTTATTTCAAGAGTGCTGTTTAAACAGCACTCCATTAGCGACTGCAAGACTACACCTAAATAAACTAATAATGTTCCATACCTTAAATATTTTCAATATTTCTTTATGTTTTATATGTTTTCTAATTTCACGTATGTTTTTCGTTTTTTGTTTTTTTGTAGTCATATCATTAAATATGTTGTAAAGCTCTTAGAGCTTTATAAAGTCGTCATTTTTATTTATATTATCAGATGGTGTTTCAGTATTTTTTGTATAAATCTGAAAGACATTTATGCCAGAATGCTTTCTGTCAAATTCGATCTTGTCAGCGATGTTTGGCCGGGTAACCAAAAATGAATGAAATTGCTTGCAATCTATATCTTACAAGTTGATATTATGTCCCTATATGACCTTTAACCTTTGCAGTACTTTAGGTGGAGGAGAGCATGTTACACAGCGGAGATGGAGCACTCAGAAATGCATACAATAATGGATACAATGACTTGATTTGATCTTGGGCGGGGAAAAAAGGGTAAACTAACTCGGTTGTTTCATTTGAACATTAGGGCAATAAAAGCGACGATGCACAAAGAAAATGGCAACAACGGAGTGTCTGTATTTTCACCAGGTCCACTCACCCAATTTTAACCTACATATGGGCAGAAAAGTTAACTATCTATATTCAGGAATTAATTCTTCTAAATGACAGCACACGGCAATTATCGTATGAATCTAACTTTTCTGGCCAAGGGCAGGTCAGCGATATTTGTAGGTTATGAATGTTTCCAGTAATTACTGACGAGCCTGATGGTCCACAGAGATAATCGTTCCGCCAATTTACCTTTTATTTTTACCTTTACTTCCACTTCCACGTTTTCCTGCCCATATTAACCTATATGAAAATAAACTATTAACATTCATATTATGTCCATAGAAAGGTTGGGAATATTTTTGATCATATTTTGACATGTCGTATTCAACGAACCGTAATGTACATCAGATGACCTAAGTCCTGCCGTAGGGTATATATTACAAACTGGTCAAACCTATCCTTTGGTTTATTGGGCTTTTTGGATGATTAATCGCCATATTTCAACGCATAATTGGCTATATATTGGGCAGTATATTCATAGGAGAAAGAACCCGGGAAGATGCATGGAAGAATCACTGTTAACTTTTGGCAAGCTTTCTCACATACTCGCGTTTGTCGAGTCGAGATTCAAACTCACGCTGAGGTGATGTGAGATTTATGAGCGATCTGCAAAGGCAAGCACCGTAGACCACTGGACTACTAAGAGATCTTCAATAAGATCCAGACGCTCAAATATGGTTTAACAGAATATATGGATATTATCCTGAATCTGATGGAATGGGTGACCACAGAAGTATACTAGCTACCTATGCCATAGAATTCGTGACCGCATAACTATAGTTGGCTACCAATGCCACGGAAACGCAAGCTGAAGGCGGTACTTTTATAGCTGCAACAGAAACAGTACAAATTTCAACGACGGAGTTTGCGTTGAGTTATACGTCTCAAAATAAAAAGTAAAGTGCTTATAAGAAATACAAAGATATCCTAAAGAACATTTGAACGTTATAAACGAAGTCAAGTCAGAACATACATTTGGACAATTATCTTCTGACTCAATATTTTCCGATGACGCTGCAGACAAATCGGTACTTCTTCCGGAATGCTATTGATTTTACTACATCGCGGGTCTATTGTTGTGCTGTAAGCGTTTGACATTTGAATACCTATTATAATTTACCTAATTTGTATGGAAAATATGAACGAGTTTTTCCCCCCAGATGTATGTTGCACACCTTTTGGGAGTGAAGTATTCATGTTCATATTTTTCCATACAAATGCAATAGCCTTGTTATTACTGTATATACTTATTTTGTTATTTTGCCTAAGATTTATTTTTAATAATTACACAACAAGAAACAAAATAATTTAATTTATGCTATATTCCAAAATATCACAACTGTAAACAATATTAATGCGCATGTAGCACATTCCAGCGACCATTGAGACTATATTTTGTTTAAATACGTATCCAGCTCACTTGTGCTGTTCTGACTATGATTAACTGGAGTATTGGGTCAGTTCAGTGCAATAAGGAGAATGTGATTTCAGTAATCTGATTAAAACGAGGTCTTCACTGTTATACATGAAGATCTGACCGCGACCGCATAGGAGTCATGTTCTGGTAACCTTATGTTATTGCCATAACCATTTTATCAACCAATCAGATGAAGTCTTATATCCTTAAGTTTGGAGACTGATCATTGTGGATAAAGATCAGAAGTGTTTACCGAAAGATTTGATTCACTTTCAGAGTTTTGAAAGCTGCTTTTCTATTGGCTAATATAAAGGACATTAAAACATGACCCTTAAGCAGCCGTCCTCAGATCTTCACGTTTGACAGCGTAGATCTGATTTTAATTAGATTGGTGATTTCAGTTGAAAATATAATTGAAAGTTTAGTACAGTGTCGGTGTGTATCAGGGTTTGGAGGACATGCCATTCGGCTTTACAGAACTAATAAAGTACATTTGGAGTAAATGCAAGATGCAGAAATCTTTAGTCTGGTTAAAAACCAGGGGTATTTGCTCTACCGAGAGATGTCAGACCCTGACTCGATTCCGCTAAAAGTCATAAGTCTCCACAATCCAAAAGACTTCTTTGCAATTTTAGTTGTAAATTAGAAAGCCCAACGTGTCCATCCTATAACTAATTTTAATCAATACAAGTACACAGATCTTACAACTTTTTAATGGTATATAACCCGCAAATCCGCATGGTGTCTCTTTACCATGGACACTACCCTGCAGTACAGTTTTGGATAGACTGTTGGCTCTAGTGACATGGCCATACCATTTCAGTTTTCTCTTTTTGACAGTGGTGAGGAGGTCTTCATAATGGCCCTTGTTGTGCCAGATGGTGTTACACACTTCTTCATTTGTGATGTGGTCCATGTAAGAGATGCCAAGGATGGTTCTGTAACATCTCATTTCGCGTGCCTGGGTTCTGCGTTGTAATTCTGCTGTCAGGGTCCAAGTCTCACATAAATACAGAAAGATTGAGATAACTAGTGCTCTCAATAGTCTGAATTTAGTGTTCAGATATATATTATAGTCTATCTAGAAATGTCTCAGCTTTGACATATCTGCCGTTGTTTGTGTTGATCGTGACAAACGTTCTGCTCCTGATCACTCTTTGGTTGCCAACTCTTTCCAGTTCTGACATTAATACTAGTTGAGATTTGTTTGCCACTATTTGTCATCAGCTTTGTCTTCTCGGCGATTATCTCCATGTCAAATCTGGAAGATGTTTCATCATGGTTTTTCACAAAGGTGGCAAGCGCATCTTCACTGCCTGTCAGACCATCAATGTCGTCTTCAAAGCGTAGGCTGGTGATGTTACGCCATCCAGTACTGTCTGTCCCACAGTGGTTTACCAGGGCGTCGCTCATGATGCGCTCTAAGTAGATCATGAAAAGTGTGGGTGACAAGAGACAGCCTTGCCGTACTCTAACTGTTGTCTTAAACCAGTCCCCTACAGAACCTTGAGCAATTACTGCACTGGTAGCCTTGACTTACAGCTGCTTGATGGTATTGGTCAACTTTTGACACATGTTGTATTTCTTTATTGTGGCCCACAATGCCTTATGCTACACTCTGTCAAAAGTCTATTCGAAATTTATGAACACATAATAGATGTCTTGTTGATGCTGTGAGAACTTTTCACACAGAACCCTAAGAATGAATATTTGTTCTGTTGTGCTTCTTCCACTCCGGAACCCTGCCTGTTCTTCGGCGATTATTTCTTCTGATTGTGGGTTCAGTCTGTACAAGATGATCTTCAGCATCACCTTACTAGCATGGCTGATCAAACTGATAATTCTGTAATTTTGGCACAGCTGGAGATCACCTTTTTTGGGGAGTGTTATAATAAGTGACTGGGTCCACTGTGCTGGCCATTCGCCTATCTGCCAGATCTTGTTGCAGTTTTTTGTTAGTAGATCTATCACTGATTCCGCACCATTCTTGATAAGTCCAGCTGGGATGTTGTCTACTCCAGCTGACTTCACATTACATTCTTCAGTGCTCTTATTGCTGACTCCACCTCTTCTTTGAGAATGGGAAAGTCATCATCATTTATGGAGTTTGGAACTTCAAGCACCTCTGGGTCTCCTGTGGACGGATGGTTGTAGATTTCTTTTCAATACGCAGTCCATCTTTCTGCAATGTCACTTTCTTCTGTGAGGCATTTTGCATTTTCGTCTTGAATGGTACTGACTCATGGTTGCTTCTGTCTGGTGAGGTCTTTCACAATTTGGAATGCTTTTTGGCTGTTATTCGTTATCAGACTGCTGTCTATTTCTGTGCAATTTCGTCCAATCCAATCTTCTTTTGCTTTCTTCAAGCATTTTGTCCTGATATGCTTGTTTATTTCTCGAAACTCAACTGCCCCTGTTGTGTGTCTGGTGTTTTTGAGGTCTCTTCGGGCATCACACAGAATCAGAATCTCTTCTGTAACCCAGGTTTTTTTCTATGGGCGATGGAGGCCAATGATGTCCTTGGCAGCTGTTGTGATGACTGTGTTGAAAGTGCTTGTCATCACTTTAACATCAACATCCATCACAAGGAGTGGAGCAAATTGTCCTCTAACTTTGGCTTGGAATGACTTGCAGATGTTAGGGTCCTTTAGTTGTTCAAGGTTGAATGTGGGCCTGATTTTCTTTGGCTTGTTAATTTTCTTTATCCTCTTTCGGAAGTTCACAATGACGAGGTCGTGCTCACTCCCAACATTAGCAGCCGGGAACGTTCTTGTTTTTGCTCTATTGATACCATATTGGTAGTTGGTTTGAACCAGCATGTAGTCGATCTGCTTATGATGGGTTCCATTTGGTACATGCCATGACCAGCAACGTGAAGCTTTATGTAGTACCGGGTGTTGGCTAGTACCAAGTCGTTGTAGCTTGCAAACTCAAGCAGCTGTCTCCCTTTTTCATTGGTAAGCTCATTGCAAGAAGGTCCACAATGATTATCCCAGTCGTTTAGAGCAACTTAGCCAACTTTGGCATTTCAGTGTCCTTGGATAATGAGGAATCTTTTTTATTTACCATGTTTATTATACCCTGGAGTTTGTTGTAAAACTCTTCTATTTCTTCATCATCACGATGAGTAGTTGGAAAATAGACTTAGATAATTGTGATGTTAAACGAAGATGCTTTTAGATGAATGGAAATGATTCTGGTATATATGGGGCGACATTCAAACACAGATCTCCTGATGGCTTTGTTTACATGGAAGCCTACTCCATTTATTGACTTGTCCAACTCTCCACTATAGAATAATATATGTCCATCTTCAGTTTGGTGTTCTCCTAGGGCTTTCCATCTTACTTCACAGAGTTCTAGACTGTGCAATGTGTAGTGTTCCATCTCATGTGTCAACTCTTGGAGTCTTCCAGTTTGCGCCAGAGTTCTAATGTTCCAGGTGGCGATGGCAACGCTGTCTCTCTCTCTGATCTTATACGCAAAGTACCAGTAGCACATTTGTCACCTCCGTCCTGGTGAACAACGTCAGGCGCGGTCCTTGTTGACCGGGACGACGACCGATCCGGTGTGGTAAATTCAGATGTTGTCCAGCATTATCAGTGTGTCTTGGGCAAAAGTCATCTGGCCGACCCCATCCCTCTCCAGGCCAATGGGTTTCCAGAAGGGGATGTAGTACATCGTCCAACTGCCTTAGGGTCTCCACTCCGGATTTTCTTTTAAGGTTTACTTCCTTAGCCTTTGACTAACCAAAGCCGACCTGCAAGGCAGTAGGGGACTCATGTATGGGCCGATTCGTTCATTTCCCGAGCAGATAAAGCATCTGCCAAATTTATTATAGTATATTTATTACTGGCTAAAGACATGTTTCTGCCCTATCACTGTCGGAGGGACCCCAACTATAACCAAGATCATACACTGTGTATTCTAGCCTAACATTGTATCAAAATAGTCACACGTTATAAGTGGCAAAGCAGCTGTTGTGTTATCTATTTAGTCAGTGGAAATAATATTGTCTTGTAGTCTTGGCTATTATGCCTTTAGGTAGCTAACAAAACCTTCAGTTGCATTTGTTTTCTTCGAATCTAATATTTTGTAGGAATTGTAAAATTGTACTTCTCTGATAGATATGCGATAGCCCTTGGTCTCAATATGCTTTTCTGATCTATATTCTTACAAAGTCTTGCGAGCACTGGTTATAGTCCGAAACATTCTATCTGCTAGTAGATAAGAAGTTATCATGTAAGTAACTGTTTCAATGATCAGAACGTCATCTTGAGTTATTGCATCTTTAACGTTTGTTGTTGACTTTGCGATTACCATCATCATTCGTATTTTTATGAAAAATTTCTTTCTGACTTAGGGAACTCGCCCAGATCTTTAACTTTATCACCTGTACTTTTAAATAAACGAAAAGCTTGCTTAATTCATTCACAAATAAACATAATCACCCATAATCTAAACGTCTACTACATGCGTCGACATGGATTGTTTACAAAGTGTTCCTTAATCACTACACTATTTTTAAACACACGTGTCTTGCACATGCGTGCAATATCAATGTGTCCAGGATAGTAAAAACACTGCACAATTTAGATAATGTAAAGTTCACGGAGACTAATGTCCCCAAGTGGATTAGATACTGTATTATACCATCTGCCATATGCCATATGATACCGTATATGCAACTATGTTACCACAACATTGGAAACGCATAAGGATAAACTTACCGGCATATTCAATCTTAGGACATGGATTTGTATTTACATAACTAGTCGTTTACTCAAATTTCTTCATATTACAACAAACTTCACTGTAAATACTAATTATTACACTTTGACGGATTTGGAGAGTCATATTTGCTTGCCGAACAATTACAAAGAACAGGACAAATTCCAGAATATGCGACAAACGTATCAACCGATGTCCCTATTACGTAGATCCCATCTTGATCTTAGGATAGAAATGGAACTCACGTCAACTACTACTACACACATGTTAGCTAACTAGCCCTAAGTACCCGAAGTACCACGGGTCTTTCACATTCAAATTTGTTTCTGAGGTAAGAGAATATCTGAGAGAAACAGTAAACACACAAATCGTCCTTGTCTCTGTCTATCTGGCTGTCTGTCTCTCACAGACGGACACGAACATACACACATACACACACGCACGTCTATATATATATATATATATATATATATATATATATATATATATATATATATATATATATATATATATATATTATGACTGTCTAAATGGTAGTATGAACCTTAGGATCTCAATTCGAACTGTAAAAAAGTACATTTATAAACAAATTTTAAAGAGTATAGTCTTTCTTTATTTACAAATATATAGTGTTTGCTCTACTGATTATTCCTAATAAAACAAACTGCATATATCCAGATTTCTAAGTACATTTATGCAACGGAAGATCTAGGTCTGTGCAGTTCGGAGTAGGAATCAGCTTATACGCGAGTATATACGGCACATTCACTGGAATAGGGAACAACTGAATGGGTTTAGTCATGAAAGGATTCTATAACGAAACCAAGAAATAACCTTTAAGAATTAAATACTTGAGCGGTTTGCATAGTAGATAAAAAGATAAGGTCAGCATAAATCTAAAGGTACACATACATGATCAGATGGATATGAAACGACGCACATGTGTAGACACCATTTAAACTAAACTTGCTACACAATGAATCACAAGCATGTGATTGTGTTATGTGGCCTATTAAATTTACATCGACCTTTACGTACGATCTAGACAACGACATGAATGCGTCTCTTGTGAAACTAAAAGCTTTTCCTTTAATAGATAATGAATATAGAAGGAAATAAAAACATTGTTAATTTACATAATAAAACGTCGAAACTTTGCATGTGAGCTATGAACAAATTATCATGTTTAAACGACATAAACCTTGATGGAGAGTTAGGCATTGTGAAGCTAATTTTTGTTGGGGCATAGTTACATTAAACGAGGGACCGCTAAAGTGACCTAGTTATTAGAGCGTCCACCTCGGATCCGGGAGGTCGTGGGTCCAAACTCCAGTCAAGTCATACCAAAGACTTATAAAAAATGGTACTAACAGCTGCCTCTCTAGATGTTTGTGTTAGTACTGGTCCACCTGGCGTCAGGATAATGTGACTGGGTAGGATACCATGCTATATGTCTGATGCCCCAGTGTTAGACATCGCTATAAACTGCCACACTGCAGCCATCGTAGCGATATATCTGATTTTGTTTAACGCTATGTTAAAAATCCACTAACCCCTACACACACTGAATGAGAATGTAAGTAAAATATGCAATTAATTACATGAAAAAATCTATCTAAACTGGTTGTTTAAACAAAATATGACGCTAGCAAAAAATCAATGCTGCGTGAAATCCGATATTGATACATGAATACGACCGCATTGATACACCAGGTCCAACAACGTTATAATGGGCACATTAGCAGTGAAGCGAACTCTTGTGTCACCTATACATATTTTATATTGTTGGTCAAAACTATAAACATGGCTTGGAGAATCGAACATCTAAGTTTTTGTTATGAAACTGATAACCAATCTGCAACTTTAGAAGTTTTTAGTAAATCTTTTTTTAGAGCCTCTCAAGCGTTTGAAAATACTTTTCCTGACCATTGTGTGCAATCATCCTTGTGAGATGCCCCTTTGAAAAATACTGCGTTAATTGTCATACAAAATGCCATAGTATACCAAATAATGTGAACAAAATGGGGAATTCTTGTTTTCGTCACTACACCACCGGGTTCAAAGGTCTCTAACAACTTTATCGACAATGCAATTGTACGATGCGTTATGAAGTTCGTATTTTCGGTCAAATACATTATCTTAATTATAATCCTGTAATTTACCTGCAACGGTTACTATTTTCTGTCACTGTTACCCTTTGCCCGTTACCTTTACACGTGTACGTATCGCAAGCCTGTTACTGTCACCTTATCAATAAAGCTGTGAATGACATTCATATGTAAAGCGTAGAGAGAAAACAAAATAGAGCGACTACTACTTTGTTTAATCTTCATCATTTATGTCACTAGAAAGCTCTGCATGATTTTATCATGGCATTCTATATTCACAGTAGCTAACATCGTAGTCAAATACTACTACTACTACTAAGAATAATAATAACAACACTAATAAGAAGAAGACAAATAATACTAATATTGATGAATGATGCACGTCTTACTGAACTCCTACGGCTTCGACGCGTGTATTGAGTTCGACTTTTGGCTCTCACTGCATATATTATGTGGTGAAGAGGATGACTGTATTGGTTGTCAGCTCGGATGCTTAAAACTGTTATGTCTGCATCTATGAGATGTGTATCGGTGTAGTAGGGACTAATAACGTGGTATGTAGAATTTGTAGCGGATTTAAAGTTAACAACTTAATTGAAATCTGCTATTGTAAATAAACAACAATGACATCGATGGCAACGTCGCAGATGTATCGCTATGATCAAGTCAGAGAATTTCAAACTAAACTCAAAACACTCACTGAGGAGTACCAAACGAAAATAAAACATTACCGACGAAGAATCGCCGCAGTTAATGTTACCGTGTACTCGGTATCAGGTGTAATTACCAGGGCTGGTATTATACTCTCCTCGGTGACAATGGTTGCTCCGATAGCTGTTCCAATTTGTATATCCGCGGCGACAACAATCGCTGGAAATTTCAATAATAACAACAAGAAAAATATCATCATGCAGCCAACGTAAACTACTAGACTATATAATTAAATTTCATACGGTATTCATACGGTATCCAACGCATACTCGCAATTATCCTCGATGATATCGTCCTCCCTCGATGACACATTAATATCCGATAGTGAGTTTTCCGATGGTCCGTGTTTATGATTCCGCGATGTCAAAATTAGAAAAACAACACGAATATAATGGCAACATCGCAAGAACTACTTCAACGAATAGTAGAACATACCACCCTGGTGCAAACCACCATGATCTCAATAAACTCAACCAATCCTGAATTCAGTGTAAATTTCCCCACTGCGATTCCGGTGAAGGAGATAGCGCTAGCAAAATTACGAGTATATCATAGTTGGCCAAATATTAGATCAAAATCATTTGGTGGTCATCAACCAAATAATTCCCTGGTGTTTGCGAGTAAAAATAAACCAGACGAAACTCCAGACTGGAATACAGTTTCCTTACCATCTGGGTCTTACCAAATCGAACAGATCAATAACAAATTACAACGCAGAATAACATCCATTACTGGAAAAGAATCAAAAATCGCTATAAAAATTCATGAACCAACACTATCGTCCGCGATTGAAATAAACTCATCCGGGTATGCCGTAGACATCTATCAGAGTTCTATAAGAGCTATATTGGGATGGCCTGAAATCCCCCTCGGACATCTTATCAAATACCAGAACCTAAAAAATCTGATTATGTTACGGATATACAATCATATCATGAAATCACCCCATCATATCGAAATGATTTGTCTGATATAAAAAAATGCAAAATTAACCGATAGATTTACATTTCTTGATAACAATAACATTCAATGGGATTTTGTTTTTGAGAAAAAAATTCATTCATTTATTACCATTGCATTTACACTAAATAACATCGTTGATTATTTTAGAGAGATTAATCAATTACATAAAACACAACTAGAACGACTACGACAGAGTTTCCAGGAGCATCTCTCTGATATAACAAGACCACATGATGAGATTATAAAATATGTTAGGATATTAAATCAACTTGTATCCGACATGGAATATATCAACAAACAAATAATTCAAGTAATAATTAATGACGAGAATGGAGATAAACAAAAATTCCTAACTGCATATAATATAACAGAAACTAATTTACCCGATTTCAAATTTCCTGGGTATAACGCAAATAAACTTAAAAAAATCTGTTGATGATCTTATTCAAGAAAACTTTTCTCTGATACTTACCGCATGGAGACCACAAACAACCATCCTCAAACATAATAATGATCCAGATGGTGGCGGTAGGCATATCGCTCCTCAGAACGTAGATGTATTCTCGGTGATTGCAGTAAATGTAGTGTGTGATGCCATCGACGGAAGTTACCAAATAAATCTCGTAAGATCAAATCAAGCCCAACAAAGGTATATTTTATATTCATTTGCACCAACAGCTCCTCCAGGATTTTTAATAATTGAGGAACCAACTAATCCAGTGTATATGAGATGTCATAATAATCCAATAATTTGATTGACTTGCGAAATGAGATTTTACTCATTAGCCTGTATGTGAAATAGTAAACGATTTTCGTCTGAAGACTTTCATCGTAACACGAAACAATTTGCCCCCGCAGCGTCATCGGCACAGGGTCTGGACAATCCGTATCAGCCTTTTTTGTTTTAGCGAAATAGCTCTAAAATCGTTAAGGTCCCATTTGGCAAAAGGAGACTTTAAACTATTTGCTTAAAATCTAACTCAATTAGAGATGTCCGATTCACCCTCTTTGCTGCTTGCGGTGACACTCCAAATAGGATCAGTAGCTCTTTTGTACCACCTTTAAGTTCACCTGGTTCAAATAAATATCTCATAGTCACATTACCAAGTATTTTTTGTTTTGAAATATCATTCTGTGTATACTTTTTTTGATCGCGTTAATAGGTTTCATATTGATTGTTCGAGACATTTCATTGTTTTTAATGCAGCTATCACAATTGGTAATTTTGCAACCCATTCACGAGATCTCTTATTTTTGATAAATTCCTTCGCTTATTGATATCCAAATAACCGCTCAGTAAGTGTTCGATCAAATCGTTCAACAACTGCCTGATCGGGGTGTATTGTAGTATGTCCTCGTCTGATGGTAACATAATGATGCTTCATTAATGATAACACTTCACCCTTAAATTCCTTGCCAGGATTAACCAGTAGCAGATTTGGCCATTGCAAAAGTCCCCGTCAATAAATTCGTTCAAACGCATCAGATACTTCTGACAAAGTCTTTGTCAAAAATGGCTTAGCTTCCTTGTATCTACTCGCAACATCAACTGCAGTTAATACGTACTTGTAAGTCCGTCTTTTGACAGTGTCATATGGGAGAAATAATATATCAGCCTGATGAACATCCTTTGGAACGATGACATCAAAATGAGCAAAGTGAATTTGTTTAGGCGGTGATAGATACATCTGACATATTGCCTGTCTTGATAACCAATCCTTGACCTTTGCTGCTTCTGCGAGTTTACTAATAGCTGATTTACACCTCTAGTATTCTCTTGGGGAATAATAAATAGATTCCATAATAATATTAATTACCAGCACCTAGCACTAATTTACCCTTCATCGCGGCTTTAATTAACCAGCTAGCTAATGATTCCTTGAAAGATTTATCAGTAACAGAATTTAACGCGTGAATCAAATTCACATATGTGAGATGTCTATGTTGCAGATTGCTACTTTTATAAGCAAGATCATGAGCATGATATGCCTTATCAATAGAGTTTATCGGATATTCACCTGGTTTGGGTTGGTCTTGGCGGTCAAGTTGGATATCGAGTCTGGATCCAGGGCCGCAGTAATTATATCATGGAAGATGTTTTTCTCCTGGGTATTTGGCCCACGGAGTCCCTTGGTCTTTTAGAAATTTTGCTGCAATATTACCTCCTCCTTTTGTTAAATTTGCAGAAATAAATCTAAATTTTTTTGTAACGCATTGTGCACACTTACCGGCAAGTGCTGATCTGTTATTGCTTGTTTTAATTGTGGTTAAGTCGTTTGTGCTAGTACGTATCTTGCATTTCACACAATATAGATATATAATTATTTATAGCAGCATGAATATAACTGATTTTTCAGCGATAAAAGCACGAGAACCTGTTAAACACCATGCAGCGTTACCAAATTCCATCAGAATGATTATCATAGGTCCGTCTGGAAGTGGCAAGACGCAAATGTTACTTAATCTAATAATGAGATGGATGAAGTGGGATAAGCTGTATTTGACTGCTCCATCCGTAGACGATCAAAGATGTTACGATGTGTTAAAAGATTTTAATGAAAATGCAAAGACGATAAATGAAGATGATAATGTTATTCAATTTACCACTAATATCAATGAAACGCCGAGCGTTGATTCGATTTGATGGATCTATTAATACTTTAATTGTATATGATGATGTGATGTTGGACAAACAATCAAACCCTGCTCGGATATTTTCCAGAGGTAGACATAAAAATACTGACGTGATATATGTTACCCAGCGGTATACACAAATACCAAAAGTGATCAGAGATAATTGCAATATTCTTGCTGTATTTAATGGAGTTGATACACTTACTTAGAAACATTCATCAGACCTGGTCATGCTCAGTCAACTCCTCATGATTTTATAACGATAAATGTAAATGACCCCAGATCAAAATATCTAATCGGTATTGATGAAATAGTTTGATAAAACCGTAGCAACAGGGAGGGTGCCACGACTAATTGTCGTCAAAAAATAAATGATCAAACGCGTACTATCTTTTTAAAACATGACAAAAGAAAAAATAGTAA
Organism: Unio pictorum; assembly: GCA_030141615.1. Lineage (NCBI taxonomy): Eukaryota > Metazoa > Mollusca > Bivalvia > Unionida > Unionidae > Unio > Unio pictorum. Next base: position 322,352 of record JARLTB010000161.1, on the reverse strand, counting down.
CAGAATTAAAAAGCCCGTAAGAGAATCTCGTTTAGTTAGAAGCTTTGGTTTAGTGTTTTTGAATTTTTTTCTTCGGTTTTTGAGGAGACCTTCGTTTGCCAACTAGACGCCTATATAAAAGTTGAAGGGTTCACCTTCCCTGCTGCTCAGTGGTATAGCATTGTTAGGGACCAGCTTCGCACTGCTAAAAGACATCGCCGTAAGGCATAGACGCTTTGGCATTCCACCAGACTCACTGTTCGTATATAAATCTATGCAGCCGCTAAAAGGAACGTCACAAACAAAGTCCATTTAATCAAATTATCGTACTACAGTACTATGATCACGGAGAGTTCCATCTGCAAAGAGCTCTTCGACATAACTAACAAACTAATATCAAGAAACCAATGTACCCCACTTCCAACTACCTGCAGTGGACCTTCCGGCACTATTTTAAAATGTCTTCCTTGACAAAGTACAAACCATTAGAGTTACGCTTGAAAACACACTTTCAATTGATTTGTCACCGTATAGTTATGATACAGAATTTCAGCGACAACCATTAGAAACATTTTAACAAGTTTTTATGAATTTGGTACGAAAGATAGTGATGTCGAGTGCACCAAAGTTAATGCTTGTGTGCTTTGACCCAATACTGTCTTCACTAACTGATGTTAATATCTCTCTGTCATCGGGGGAATTCACATCAGTTTCCAAAGCTGCTATCGTAAAGCTTCTACTGAAGAAACAAACATTTGACCATAACGATTTAAATAACTACCGCCCAGTTTCTACTCTCCCGTTCTTAAACAAATCTTAGAATAAGTTGTTCTAACCCTACTTGCATCTCATTTGAATTCAAACAACCTTTTTAGCAATGTTCAGTCTGCATATTGCTCTTGCCACATTACTGAAACTACTCTTCTGAAAGTATTTAATGACATTTTCTTTGCTCTGATTACCGGAAAGATTACAGTCCTGACTTCCTTGATTTGTCTGCAGCACTTGACAAAATATACCATGATATATTACTACACCATTTTCAGCATGTATGTGGCATTCTCAATACAGCCGTACAGTAAATTCCAGTCCTACTTAGTCAACAGGACACAAATTGTATTTGCAAATGGAATAAACTTCAGCCCAGTTGATCTATGTTGTGGTGTTCAACAGGGGTCTGTTCTTGGACCCGTTCTCTTCATTCTATAAACTCAGTCACTCTCAAGTGCCATAGAGCATCACCCACTGTCTCATCAATATTACGCTGATGACACCCAAATGTACAAGTCTAGCCACCCAACTGAAGCTGATGATACCATCCAAGGAGTAGAGAAGTGCATTTCTGATGTGAAATCATGGATGACGAGTAACAAGCTGCAGATGATTGGTGATAAGACTGAGGCCATTCGGATCACAACACAACGACTTTCTCATTCACATTCTTTACCGCAAACAATACATATCATAACCACTAACATGAAATTCACACAGTCAGTACGAAACCTAGGTGTTACTCTAGACAGTTCTCTCCCATTGCACCAATATGTGATGAACATACGCAAAGCTGCAAATCTTGAGCTGAGAAGCATCGGCTCCATTGACAAATATCTTTCACTTGATGCTAGTAAAACACGTGTGTTCATTAGTACGTTCAAGACGGAACTATTGTAACGCAATTCTGTTTGGTAAGTTACAATATCTACTCTAGAAACTTCAAAATGTTCAACACATAGCTGCGCGGATCATTTTGGAGTACCTCGATCAGAGCACACCTCACCATTGCTCTTTACCCTATACTGGCTATCCATTCGATAAAGAATCGAATACCACATTTGTTATATGTGCTATGTTTCACTGACAGACTCCAGTCCAACATACCTATTTCAGCCTCACCCATCTGTATACACCAGCAAGATACTTACGCTCCTCAGTTGACAATCGTATACTCATATTCCCACTATTGAAACGAAGTCATATAGACAACGTTCTTTTGCATAACAAGGTCCAGCAAAGTGGAACGAATTGCCCATTGAAATTAGACACAAACAAAGCGATCCTTTTAACAAGTGTTCTAAATATTCACGTTTTCGACTGCAAGAACAAACTTAAAGACCAAATAATGTTTCGTACCTTACATATTTTCACCATTTTTTGTTTTCAAATTGCATGGTTTTTGTTTTTTGTTTCTCTGTTGTCATATCATAATATATATTGTAAAGCGCTTTGAGCTTTTAAAGATTAGGCGCTGTACAAAGTCATTATTATTATTATTATTATTATTATTATTATTATTATTATTATTATTATTATTATTATTATTGAATATGGACTCGGCGGATTGTGGAATTATTCATACTATCATAAGGTCGTTATCCTGGTTGATATGGCAGCGTGTTATCCAGAAAGTGTTCTTGGAATGGGTGAATATCATTGATAGTTTAAGCAATTTGGACATCCAACACACTAGATGACCAGAGTTGCAATAAAGAGATTCTTACCGGATTTTGATATGACTGGATTCACTGGTATAGAGTCATTTGAGTTTTCTATAGGTTATTATTCAATATGTTATGTCTGGTTTGGTAGACAATTTTATGGGTACCAATAGTATTATTACGATATATGCTCGATTCAAGAATATGATTATCGTTGGTTGTAAGAGAAGCAATTATATCATATATTCAGCAGAGCCAAGGTAGCACAAGAAAAGGAATATTCTGATAAATCTGACGAAGAAAATAAAAAAAGCAGAAGATCTTGGCAGAAGAATTTTCGGTAAATTTACCTAAAGACGACGATATTATCATAAACGACACTATATAATATTAATTAATATTAATTATAGACGATGTTGAACTCGATTTAATAATTGCTGATGCAACTAATAGAAATATGATAGCAAGTCGAGAAAACTCTTACTTGTCTAACGGAACCAATTTAAGTTCATTACTTTGATTGTGAGTCACCGCAGTTTATCCATTTACGATTTTCAATGCTCCCGTAAGTTTCGATACATTTATTATCGATGAAATACAGATTTCCTAAAACGATTAGAGATGTTACGGATTCATTATATATCAAAAGATAATATACAGAATTACTGACTCAGTTTTATATGAATACTGCTTACGATATATCATTGGGTGACTGGAGAATAAAACAAGAAATGTTACAATGTTAAAGGAGAAGCATGGACTCCAGATCGTATTGGTGAGAAATATGTTCCAAGGACTATTGTTTCGGATGAAGTATGCACAGAGTCGCGAGAAACGTAAATCAATTTTTTTATTGGTTATTGTTGAAGAATACAGCTGTGTCCATTTGTGAAGCTCATGGCCAGCCACCACCTTTTGTTGTATTTTCTCTGCATGAATAAAAGATGTAGATTATTATGAGGAGTTAACCGATCATCCAGAATTAAGAGAGTTTAAGAAATTAATCAGGCTACAATCCAATACAATTCAGTGTGAAATAATGCGTTTGATAATTTCAGAAATTCCAATAAATAAATGTTGGAATTTATGGAGTCGACAAGCAGTTACAAGCAGAAGGATAGTTCGTGATACACATCAGCAGAAATTATTTTAGTTACATCGAGAGAAGATTTCATAATTGCATGTACCATTGTGTTAGCGCTCAGCAGATACACGACGATAGCATATCGACATTCTTATACCAGGATCGTCAGTGAAATAAAATATTATGTTAATAATATTGTTTTAGTTGATATCAGTGTTATTGAGGATTCGCTGAGCATTGGGAAATTTCCGTGGACGTTAGAATAGAAAATGACGACCCATTCATCACAAGGATTTACCATCTCTGATACAGTTGTTTGCAACGTTGATGAAAGTATCGAATGGTCACATTTAGTTTATCTCGCAGTGTCTCGAGTCATAAGACTGTCTCAGTTGCGTAGGGTTATCATAGACTTCTCATAAAATAGGAATCAAACTGCTGCTGGCAATGGCGATGTTATAGTAAGACAAAAATTAGTTTTATACAAAGTGATTAAAATATAAACGCGACTTTGATCTTGACGCTAAAATTATCATGACTTTAAAACAACAACATAATAATGTGGGAGCTGTAACACAGTATTACTGTCACCGGATTCCGAATTGAATATCAGTTGAATCTATTCTCTATATTACAGTTCAACCCATGGATATTGCTGCGCTGCAAAATGTATGTCTAATTAAACTCCAAATAGGATCAATCGCTCAATTGTTACCACCTTAATGTTCATCGGGTTCATAAAACTATCTTACCGTCACATTACCTAATACTGATTGCTTTTGAAAAGTCATTTCATTGTATTGGTATTTGTTGTTTCGTGATTGTATTAACGGGGTTCATAAAAGTTGCGCGAGTAATTTCATTATTTAATGCAGCAATCACACTTGGTAATCTTGTAACCCATTCGCGAGATCTCATATCTTTCTGAACTATTTCCTTCGCCTATTGATATCCAAATAACTACTCAGCAGGTGTGTTATTAAATCGTGCAACGGTTGCCTGATCACGGAGAATTGCGGTATGTCTTCGTCTGATTTCGACAATATGTTATTTCATCAACGACAATACCACATCACAAAATTCCTTGCCAGGATCAATCTGTAGTTGATATGGCAATTGCAAGCGTCCTGGTTTATAAATTCGTTCAAAAGCATAAGCAACGTCAGTTGCTGTTTTACTTAATAACGATTCTGCTTTTTTTATATCGTCTTGCAACGTCAACGATAATCAATGTGTATTTGTTTGCGTATTGACGTCTTCCGAGTTTGATAGTATCGTGTGGTAAAAATAATATATCCGCCTGGTGAACTTCATTTGGAACGATGACATCAGAGGCAGGCATAAAGACATAAACGTGATTTATGTTACTCAGCGATATACACAAATACCTGAAAGTGATCAGGGATAACTAATATTTTAGCTGTATTTAATTGAGTTGATACACATAATCTGCGAAATATGCACCAGACTTGGTGTAGCAAAGATATGGATAAAATTATGTTCAAAATCCTCTTTTCGTGTGCACAGTGAACCCCATACGGATTTATTACAAATTTACATGATCTCCGATTACGATATGGTATACGACTTTGGATTAGCGACTGATCTAATTCATAGGAGCAGTAAGGGCTCGACCACAACTAATAGTCACGGTGGAAAAATGGCGTGCATACATGTTGAAAAATACCGAGGACAACGATACAGTAACAAAAAATAACTAACTGAAATAGAGATACTCTCGGTCAGTTAGAGGTTTCGGTTTGACTTTGTATGTTCATTTTTGAAGGATGCTTTAATTCCATTAGCCCTCTGCCCTCAAAAAGACTCCTAGCACGTTGGTTCGTTTGCCTTCTTTGCTGCTAATAGGATTGCGATCATGCGAAGGTACGATTCCTTGGGTTAAATAGAGGATATAAAATGGTTAATGTTTTCATATTGAATTTATGAAACGAGTTGAATAAAGTTCAGTAGTTGCGTGACTTGCCGATTAAAAACTGGACATTATTCAACGGGGTTAAAGGTATTAATGTTACGTTTAACATCTCTCTCTCTCTCTCTCTCTCTCTCTCTCTCTCTCTCTCTCTCTCTCTCTCTCACACACACACATGGCCCGCGCGCGCAATTCGTTCCAGGTAGGTGGGACCTGGTACGCAAAAGAAAATTCTTCGTACGACTTTGTTTCAGTATCTGTAATGATGAGAGTACTAGTGTCAGAAGAGCGTTGGTATCCAGATGATTTCGTCTCTTGGCTGAGGTTCGAAAGGTATTTAGGACTTGATGCAATCCGCAAAAGGTAGCAAAGTGAACAGATTTTGTCGTTTGATTCTGAAGATTTTGCAAGTCTATGGAAAAGGCCTCCAGGGATTATACAGATAAATTACTAAAACCAATTATAACAAAAAGTGTATTCAAATGCACCGTGTACATCAGTTAAGACAGCAGACTATATCCATAATAGACTTTGACGAAATTATCAAAAAACGTTGAAACACAGTAGGTTTTGAATGTCAGACGACAGGCAAAGAACAGTTTAAAGACAGATTCGGTTGTTAGAATCAGGAAGAACAGGAACGAAAAAAATGATTGACGGTTTACAGACTCGGAATTTATCTCCTGGGAATCATATCGATAAACAGGAGTGTTACATGAGCAACAATAATATTTACGGCTTACAGGTTAGAGAGAAGTATCAGCCAGAAAACAATTGTGCAGACAGGGTGGTAGGTAGTTGATGATGTTAGTATGTATCACGAAATTATGTTCTTCAAGCACGTAATTTATAGCATTGAGAAGCAACACGTTTAGTAAAGTTCAACAAATAATTTGTTTCCTTAGAATACAAAGTGAACAAAGTTAAACTAAATTACGGTATTGCGATTTAAATCCAAAACATCTCCAAGAATTACTAACGCATTTCATATTTATTATAGTTATGAATAAACTTAAATGGAATTTTAAAATAATTCTAACTCTGAAGGTGCTGATGTGCCTAGAATGCCTTGTGTCATTAGTGATGCAATGTAAGAATATATCCCTATTTGAAGTTCACTATACATCCAAATCTCTAGTTCCCCCAAAAAATATTTTTGAGTAAATTGTATTTCCAGAGAATAATCATTTGAATAAAATAATTGTAATAAATGCATTTCAGCCCAAACGAAATTATGGACGCCACAATAATACAAATGATTCTGATCGGATCTTACATCACGAATGAATAAGTTCTAAACAAACAAGATTATATAGTCCTCTGCTTGACCACATGTCATAATTTGTCATTTTCTAACTGTTACCTAATGGAACATTTCACTCTGAAAGGTTCCAAATGTTTACAAGATAAACTCTTAGTTATAATTATAACGACTCCTACTAAACATTATAATACAGAAACGTCGTAAACAGCACGAAAATTTCAGCATTTCATTGGCAATTTCCAAACTTCTGAACACAGACAGAGAGAACCAGGATGTTTACAAAACCAACATCAATGATTCAAGTCAGGTAACTAAAATGTACTTTATTTTATACAAGGAAAGTTCATACACAATTATTCATATCATACAATGATTCGAAAATACCCTAACAAAGATAATTATGTATGCATAACACATGTCTCATGGCTTGAGACAGTTGACAGAATCAGCCAACAGACCCGCGATCTGTCAAGCCCTAAAATGGGTCTACTTTTTGCAATTGAAACTCAGAAAACTCAACAAAATTTGAAAGTTTCTGATAACATGATATAGGAACGCCAATACGACGACTTAGTCTAGCGACAAGAATATGGCCACAAATTAACATATGTATGATTTGATTATATCAAAGAAACCAAATGGTTACAAATTCAAGTCAAGGAATTAACCAATACATGATGTTTTCAATTATGTCCATGTAAAAACAAATTTCAGTCCCTTTTTGCAATCGAACCTCAGAACAAACTTACACAAAACGGATTTCAATAACGGAAGCTTAGTAAAACGGTGTTTTCGTTCACGTAATTTACAATATTACTTTCCGTAAAAATTATAAACTTTTAACAAATCGGACTCAGCAAAAACTTTACATAGAAAGGAATGAGAGTATGGGAAAACTCAAGCACGTAAAACACACACACGCATGCACTTAGACACTTTAGTCATTGTATCTTAGTTATCCAAAACACCAAGGACTTAAGCAATGTTAGAGTAAACGAAACTTTTGGAATATGATTGAGAAGGTAGTGCCAGTCATTACACACGAAAAAGGGGTGCATAAGCAACACCTGCTTACACGATATCACTACATGAGAGCTGAAAGAGGAATCCAAGACTACAACAAAAGTCAATATTTCCATGGTTAGTACCATATGGGACAAAAGGATAAGGAAACCATCTCTTTTCATAAAGTATCACGAGAAGGTTGTTGGGGTGGTTACGAAACCAGATTCATTTCAGCAATAAGCAGCAGGTATGAAAATCACCACAACAACAGCTTTGGGTGAAAGTATAAACCCATGCCTGAGCAATAAAGGAATAGAGAAGATAAAATATTTGACTGAATTAAACAAAGCGCAACCCTGACAACATTATTTTCAAAATTCTTTTCGTAACGTTTTATAGTTTATTCATGTATTTAAAAGCAGCAAGACAAAGCTGGTATGCACAAGGGAAAATATTGTTTTCAAGAAAATAAATGTTATTTTAAAATTAAATAAACACGAGAGGACAACTCTAAATACTGTTCAGCAATACATAGTGAGACAGGGCTAACAGGGGCTAAGAGGTGCTCTCATTAAACTATATTCATCTTCTAAAGGAAACGCCTGGGGGCAATGGTGGAAGAAAAAACATAAAAGGTTTGAGATATGTAATTAGGTGGGACGCGACGAAAAAAATATTTGACCTGAAGGAGAAGTTAAAGTTTCGTGACGTCAGTGAATCAGAATGTTTTTTTTACGGAATGAGTTTTGCTACTTTGAATACCAACAGTGATCGACGAAAGAACATTTCATATTTAGGAGTCAGTTTTTCATCGAAAAAAGACAATTTCAAATTCATTCTGTTTTTCCCCTATTTTTCATTGATTGTTAAATGACCTTCTGACCTTTTCTAGATTCATCCCGGTCTCATATATTATTGATTAAAACTGAGCACAGAAAGCATGAACATCTTTATAACCATGACTAAGTTTAAATTATAAACGAATAGTTAAGCATTCAACAAAAGTCCCCCCATCTCAATACCCACCCCCAATCCTCATGGTCAGTTTTGAAGCCCTCCGAGGTATACTTAATGCTGAGCAGTGAGCGGAATCGGAGGAAGTATATTATCTCAGCCATGCTATACAAAACGCTTAATTAGAGGGACGTGCCATTTGGCGATTGTGTTACCTTTCTTCGAGAGAAATATTGTACATACTCGTGGTTACGTTTTCACATTATGTCCTGTGGATGATCTATGTGGATTCTGCGCTCTCTTTCAACACATCATTTTTTCACAAAGAAACATCTTGACCGTTTTAATATTGTTAATTGTTACTATGTTTTGTTTCCGTGTATTTATACTACTATATTTCTTATCCTTCTTTTAGGTTTGCTCTTTTCTGCCATTTCTTCCCAATCGTCATTTCGTGTTTTTCATTCCATCAGTCTTTTTAATACAATCGAATTGTTATATTTCGAAATTTTTCACATCATCCGTCTAATTATTAGCTGACATTTTACAACAAGTTTGTACATATACATGTGTGTGTGTGTGTGTGTGTGTGTGTGTGTGTGTGAATTAATATATAATATTTGAATTCGATGCACACAAAAATAAGCAAACCAAATTCAAATCAGTCTGAAGGTTTCTTCTGCATATTGTCAACCTACCCATTAATGTTCAAAGCAAAATGTTTCTTGAATAACAAATTAAACACAATGATTCTATGACTGTTTATGATTAGAACGTTCATTTAGAAATATGGATGTTTTGAACTGTTTAAACGAGATCAATAATATTTTATCCCCTTCAAGATACAAAATTTTTTAAAATACATCCAATCGACATACACTAGACAGTACACAGAAAGAATCTTTGATTGGTCCTATAAATGAAGCATATGCAAACCTAAAATACATGCCAAATAATAAAACCACAGGACCTGACGGATTTACAGTTAGGTTTTTAATTTCTTTTGGATGGATATTTTTTAATTTTGCGTAACGGTAAAATATGTTTGATAAATATTTGGTGAACTGTCGTCAGCTCAGAAAGAATGTATAACAACTTTTTCCAGAAGGAGAAACCGAAATTGGAGCCCCATCTCTTTTACGAAATGTAGTGAACAGAATTGGAGCCCCATCGTTTTAAGAAATGTAGTGAACAGAATAAGAGCCCCATCTCTTTATGAAATGTAGTGAACATAATTGGATACTCATTTCTTTACTAGATGTAGTGCACAAAATTGGAGACCCATCTCTTTACTAAATGTAGTGTACGAAATTAGAGACCCATCTCTTTATAAAATATAGTGTACAAAATTGGAGACCCATCTCTTTACTAAATATAGTGTACGAAATGGGAGACCCACATCGTTACGCAGTGTACAAAATTGGAGACCCATCTATTTACTAAATGTAGTGTATAAAATTAGAGACCCATCTCGTTACGAAATGTAGTGTTCAAAATTGCAACTGCATGTGTAGCAAATAGACTAAAGCGAGTTCTTCCAGCAATTATAAATAATTTTTAACCCGGTTGTGTTAAGGGAGGAGACATATAGGAGAAAATACTTGTAACAAACACACAAGCACACAAATATAATGTAACTGGAATTCTTCTCTTAATTGGCTTTAGAAAAGCTTTTGGTTATGTTGGATGGCCATTCATTGGTAAAGTACTTGCTGGTTAAGACTTAGAGGAGACTTAAAAATTGAAGCATATGCAAACATGGCAACTAATAAAACCACAGGATCATACCGATTTACATTTAGGTTTTTAAGTTTTTTTGGATGGATATTAGTTAATTTTGCGTAACGGTAAAATATTTTTGATAAATATTTGGCGAACTGTCATCAGCTCAGAAGGATTGTATAATAACTTTTCTCCAGAATGAGAAACCGAAATTGGAGCCTCATCTCTTTACGAAATGTAGTGAACAGAATTGGAGCCCCATCTCTTTACTAACTGTAGTGTACAAAATTGGAGACCCATCTCGTTAAGCAATATAATGTACAAAATTGGAGACCCATCTATTTACTAAATGTAGTGTATAAAATTGGAGACCCATCTCGTTATGAAATGTAGTGTACAAAATTTGCAACTGCATGTGTAGCAAATACACTAAAGTGGGTTCTTCCAGCAATAATAAATAATTATTAACCTGGTTGTGTTAAGGGAGGAGATATATAGTGGAAAATACTTGTAACCTATAATATCTAATGCTTTCTACATACAAACACACAAGTACACACAAAGAATTCTTCTCTTAATTGGCTTTAGAAAAGCTTTTGATTATTTTGGATGGCCATTCATTGGTAAAGTATTAGCTGTTTAAGACTTGGAGGAGACCTAAAAAAATTGGATAAATCTGTTTGACAAAATTATCAACTCAAACATTATTGTACATGGACATTCTTCGTCATGGTTTAATATGACGAGGGAATGCTAACAAGGTGAACCCTATCCCCATACTTGTAGACAACTTTATCAAGAAATATTAATATTCACATGAATAAATCAGAAACTATATCTTATTCTACAGCATGCTGATGATACTGCGCTCGGAAAAATCCTGAAATCCTGAAATCAGTACTGGATCTCATTTAAATACGCTATAATTTCAGGCCTTATTATAAGAAAAAAACAAAAGCAGTCTAGATTGAACCTAGAACAGTTCGTAATATTAAATAGTTCTTAGAATATCATTTACATTAGAATTTATCTAGTTTAATTACCTTAGCATACTATTTCCAGAGTTACACAATCTGGTTAAATTAAACTATGGTAACAAATTCAGAGAAATTAACAAATTATTCTGAAATGGTCAAAATAACCACTAACCCGTTTTGATAAAATTGAAACCCATACACAAAGTGTTACGAGTATATGGTATAAAAATAAAAGAAGATAATGAAGACTACAAGCTTTGTAAAATGTAAAAACTAATTGTTTCGCTAGAATACAAACTGAAAAATGAAACAAATGAGCTTACGGTTTGACGAAATAATTAAAAAAATGACCCGATAATTAAAAACATAAGCCCGGTAATAAAAGTCCTGAATGAAACTGAGTTAAAAGTACGACTGAATTAATTCTGACAGTCGCAAAATAACATAGTGCTATGTTTGACCTCAAAGCAAATATATGCATTTGCTTTAAACAACCATTACCTCATGAAAAATAACTTTCTTGCATGATGTAATGAGCCTTGTTTATTTAGAACATAATATCCAATACAATTCCATTTAGAATCTCCAAATCCCTGACCCAAATCAACATGTTTATCTGGAACATAATTTGGTTAATTTGCTCTTACACAATAGAAAATAATGAAACTATGTTTAGTTGTTTACTTTTAAAAAAACAGGCAATCAGTTAAAACAGAACTGAACTCAAATTTGGACAAGATCAAGTGAAACAAAAAACAAACATCAAAATAACATGTATTAAAATAACAAAACAAAATTATTTTTAACCGACAAACATTTAAAATAAATATTCATAAATATTCCCCTCATAAAGAAAAAGAAACATTTATATAAGAAAGCTTTCGTTTTTCAATTATTTAAATACACGTGTTAAAACAAGATAGGATGATTACTTGTGAATGACACAAGTATACATGAACCAATATATTTCTTTACACGTAAAGGTGCATCTTGCTATTAAATTGTCTTTTCCCTTAATGTGCATGATGTCAGTGTTATATTTCTGTAACAAAACGATTCCATCTTAATAATCTCTGATTTTTGTTAATCATCTTGCCGATGTAAGTAAGTGGGATTGTGATAACTAAACACAATAATAGGAGAAGAAGCTACACTAATGTAAACTACAAAGTTTTACAATGCCAATTTCAAAGGAAAACATTACTTCTCGATTGTGGAATAATTCTCTGGTGACTATTTAATTTCTTAGAAACTTAGCACACTGGATGATATACCCCATTTTTAACGTCTTGACAAAATACTGTTCCAACCCCAACCTTCATCAACAGACAGTGTAAATGACTGGCTGACATTCTGAGCTGTAATCATTAAATAAATATTGTTATTGAACAAGTTAAATCGTATTAGATATGTAACAGTTTTGTTTTGTACACCATAGTCATAGACATTTTGATTCAATGATATTGTTTCCGACTCAATAACAATAAGATCAAATACACTGTTAAATAGTGAGTCATTTATGACTATCTTCAGTAGTAGTTTTAAATCGTTATACAGGCTGGTGTGGTAGATTTGCATTCTTACGTATTATCCGCTAATATTTCTGCATCACTGTCCACCACGTAGGAATCGGAAAGCAGCATTGATGAGAGTAGCTATTTGCCATTTTGCACCGTTGTTTTCTTTGATCAGTTTCATGGACTTGCAAAGAATACTGTAGGATTTCGCCAATCTCCCCTCTTGCGTCAGACAATAAGCCAGAAGGTTCAGATTGGTATTCTTAAAGTTAATACGCTCATGTCGGATAACATAGATCATGTTGTCCAGGGCAGCTTTCTTGTGTGACCAGTTGTTTGCCCGGTGATAACATAGGAATTCAAGGAAATGGAGATAAAATTTCGGGTCAAAACTCACATATTGTTGATATGCACTGCCTTGATTTGACCTTGTGGAATAGAACATCTCTGGGATTAGTGCTTTAGGAATACAGTTAATCTCTGAAGGGTGATATAATACCGACAAGGCAAAGTATTGACGTATTAGCTGTGTTGTTGATAGATTTTCACTTAAAATTGCTTGAAGTGTGTAATTAGATAAAACGCTTTTTTTCGTTACTTTGTAGTTGTAGGTTTTGTGTATTTCACTGAACACGTCCTTGGACATATCAAGGTTGTCCTGGACCAAATAAAAAGCAGCTAGCTTCAGTTTTCCAGATGCAACATCGGACGAGGATCCCCAAAGTAGAAGCTCCTGTGCATTATCCAGACCATGCTGGTCAGGGTTTTCCAATGAAAGACTTTTAGATGCTAATTTTGAACCTATAATGGAACAAAGCAATTTCCACAATATAGTGGTTATTTCCCGTCGTGGTTCATGAGAAGGAAAATACCTATCGAGTTGTTGGGTCTCAAAACTCATATCATATTTTAAAGCTAATTTTACGGCTAGTTCTAGGTTCATAAACAGAAATATAACGGAGGTCACCAGAATTTGTGTGACATCTTGACTTTCTGATTCAAGTTCCATGGGAGGAATCTGACAAATCCTAGCCAGCTTCTGACCAATGTTGTCACATGATATCCCGACCAGATATCTACCCTCCTGTTTCAGCAGATTGCTCAGAACAGCAAGCAGATGACCTCGCACATGGCCATATACTTTGCACTGGAACATATTTTCTTCTGGAATAAAGTAATTGGGGCAGATTATATTTTCAGTCCAGTTGTACAACAGTCTCAAACACAGTTCAACACATAGCAGTAGATTATCAGGTTGCCACATGGCTGTCGGTGTGTTTTCTATTAGGTAAAATATGCATGTTTTACAATGATAGCTGCTCAATGCCTCATCACCGACGGCTGGCTTTATAAAACATTTGTTTATCATTTTTAGTAGAATAAAGCACCTGTATTGTGTTGAATTGAATAGCCACACGAGAATCTTCTCCCCATACGAAATAGATATTCGCCATTCCAGGTGCTGTTCTTGGCTAAGTTTATGACCGACAGGAACCAGTAGAGCACCCGTCTCCTGAATGAGGCGAATCGTTTGATGTGATGGCCAGTTGTGCATTCTATTCCTTGTTAACCACTGAGAAGCCTGGTCTGGCCAGGCACGGAGTCGCATTGCAAACACATGGTCAGCTGTCATATAATCGTAATAACTGGTATTAGCAGGACCGTGGCAGTTATGCCGTTTTATGCCATTGTGATCATTGCGGAGAACGAAGCGACCATGTCTATCTAATTTTAGCCGTTCGTCGAATATATTATATACAGGCCATGGCTGATGCACATTTACGTTCTGCAACTTTACATACCCTGGAGGTGTGTTGTCATCACTTACTATAAGTAGTGTTGGAATAACGGGCATCCAGCTCTCAAGATCCTTCAGAACTCTGTATCTCTTCTGATAATGAACCATATCTATGTCTGACTGTAGGCCAGGTGTCGTTGTTGCCTCTGCCTGACTCCCAAAAAAATTAAATCCCTGTTCAGTCGAGATAGAGCGCACTTCCTCTGATTGTATAAACATATTTATTCTCTTCCAACGTATATCCTCTCCGAGTCCGACTGTATCGAGAACTCTGTTCAGCCTCACGGAAACTTCTTTGTAGTAATCAGGCATGTTCAAAGCCATCTTTCTGTGTGCATTTGGTCAAGGTCTGAAGTAAACCTGTGTACAATAAATAATTGAAGATTCTGGTAACATGTCTATACGTATAGCTTGCTGAGTTCTATTTCACTTATTGTGCTTATTAAACTCATATCTCATTTTTATAGAAGCATGTTCTGATGCCGTTGAAAAGATTCAGGACTATAGAATCTGGATAAGAAGATTCTTAATGTTTGTGTTTATGTATAAATAGTGTCCATTATTATTATTATTATTATTATTATTATTATTATTATTATTATTCATATCACATTAAACAAGGTTTAATACTTGTTTTTATCAAACAAAACAATCAAGTAGAATATCAGAGAAATTAAATAATTTATTATTATTAAATATATAATAAAGAACTGATGTTTTTTTTTTTAAAGAGATTAATGTAAAAATAAAGTGCTTTGTAGAAAGAACATAATTATAGGTAAAACATATATTTTCTTAAACGCTACCAAATTAACAGTATTCCAAAAGCATGTTTTTGTGTTGCGTTTTCAGATAAATCTAGAATAATATTTTTCGGTCACGGGAATTTTGGGAACAGGTTTGACTAATTCAGTTTAGCCAACACCTAGAAATGTTTTTTGTGGAAGGAAGAAGCAACAATAAATTATATAGAAATGTGGATGTTAGATGTTATCAATATAGAAAAATACTGAGATGGGATGTAGTTGTCACATTCATGTTCTGACTTATGTATAATGTCACGAAATACAGACGTACAAAGGTTATTACAAAATAATAAAGATATCTTAGTTCTTACCTCTGTGGCAACTTATAAATATGTTGCTCTTGAACTAATTAGAATTGGTTATAATTATGTTGTCCTTCTGTAGAATACTACAGTGCTTACTTAGTGAACTACTTAGTAGAGTCTTCAACCTTCTATATCCATCTATTTATACTGTATAGGTCAACTTCACTTACATTGTTCATCACGCGGTCGAATACGGACCACCAAACACTAAGCAAGAATGAACACAGTTACTACGAAAATAGACGATAACTCAACATAGTCAATAAAATAATGCTAATAGGAACATGTTTACAGATATACTTTGCAATTAGTAAAATTTTGTAAATAAACTTTTGAGACGAATACAGTTTTAATACAAACATGTACACTGTATGTACAGACAAATACGTCCCCTAGACCAGAATTAGAGTTACTAGTTTGGTCTGTTTACAAGATTTTGTTATGCTAACTTGCCTGATTTATTCATCTTTATCGACATGTGTATGTATGTATGTATGTATGTATGTGTTTGTGTGCACGTTACCTACATTAGGAAGAAAAACCCGGTCATTACAATCACACATTAAGTTGACGTATGACATAAAGAAGATCTCCCTCTAATATTTCTTACAAATGTTTCTAGATTATGATGTGACAAAAATATAACAATAAGGTTGAGGGGTGGGTGGGTGGCTTGAGGGTAAGTCGTAATAATTTGTTGGTATCTAGTCCGAAATCTTGGAAAATATAATAACACATAAAGAAAAGTAAGAGAACCACTTTTTACTTTTGTTTTAAGACCTGATGTTGGAGAACCTGAAATACACGCTTAAAGATTGCCTCTAGAAATTCTTATTAGCGATAGAAGTATAAGTAAAGAAAAACAAAACGCGTTTCTTTATTTTAATCTTCACGATAGTCACTTTATAAAGGAGACACTACTTTACCTAATTTACTAAAGCCATCTTCATGTTTATGTGTAGAGAAGGGACACTATTAAGGCTCAGATGGGCAACAAGTGAATCCTTTTGACTTAATGAATGCCGCCGCATGCAATGAAATTCACAGAAACGAAGAACATAAATATCTGCTCTATATACCAAGCTGTATATAGGGTTATCATATCAGAACGTTGGCTAGCGAAGATGACCCTTTGATAACTTCGGCTGATATTTAATTTTGCAGGTGGTGTTTAATATGTGTTCTAGAAATATTCATAGATGTTTGAGAAGCCGTATTGACCTTTACAATTTTTCGACTCAAGTAAATTAAGTTTGATAAAAATGGTGTACCTATAAATAATAGAGTGGGAACGAATACTTTATTGCTAATATACTAAGTAAGTGCTGATACATTTTTCACATCTAGCCATCAATATTTCTTTGCCAATCTTAAACTTTTTTAAAATGTAAATTATCTATTGCTAAATTTCCTGCAATATTTCCTTGAAATTTAAGATATTGCATCTTTGTATTCTACTGATTCCTCGTTGTTTTCTGAGACTAGCATATATATGGGCCTTGATTTTATCTACATGCGCAATCTCTTTCTTCGCAACAAGCGTCTGGGGGATTTGATGTTTAGCATGTGTTGCAACGGCTCTTGAATCTTAATTTTCAATCTTAAGAGAGAGAGAGAGAGAGAGAGAGAGAGAGAGAGAGAGAGAGAGAGAGAGAGAGAGAGAGAGAGAGAGATGGGTGGGTTGGGGTTGTGTTGCATTAGTTTCATAAACGCATTATAAAGAAAACTAAATTATGATAAACTATTCATAAACTCGGTTAAGTGCCCGTCGTAAGAAAGGAATAAACAGTTAATAAAAACAATGTCACATAAATGTTGGTTTTGGTATACAAGTTAATATATATATATATATATATATATATATATATATATATATATATATATATATATATATATCTATATATATATATATATATATATATATATATATATATATAACCCGAAATACAATTAAACCTGGAACCCAGTATAGTAATGAAATCTTTCCCGTTCTAATATTGACATGTCATCATGTGAGAACATTGTTTTAGTATTTGAGATTGGTAAATGTAAGCTCATTAGAAAATAATGTCAGATCCATACAACTTTGACAATTTTCAATAAAATAATATGATTACACATACCTTTATCTTCTGATGTCGGCAATTGGCCTCTTCTAACTGCGCAACAAACTCGTATGTATTTACAACGAGTAGACCAGGAAGAGGTCCCGTAAAATTGGGAATGAGAGAGCACTGCAAGAAATAAAACGAAGATATATTTTAGTCCTATTGTGAAATGTATTTGAAGTTTGGTTAATATTTCAATTTAATTTCTCGCTTCTTTTCATATTGGCAGTGAATGAGTGATAGACAATAATGTGATTTAGTTAAAATATTATACCTTTATCTACCTCAAATCTCTTCTGCGTGTCACATGGGGAATTTATCGATTTCGAACAGGCTAGAGATAAAGCTGAGTGCTGTAGTTTGTACCGGGAAATATGAATATCTGCCAGGAGAGAAAGATATTTACCTAATAGTATTTGGCAAGCCAAATTTCGTTATATCTTTGAAAAGCAGACTTTAGAAAATTATATACCCTCTTGTCCATATATATTAGTTTATGACTAAATCCTTTTTTCTACTTTTTAAGATTTAAAATAATGTGATACATTTAAATGAACACGTAAATCTTACGAGAGGATTCCTCTTTGGAGTAACCTGAACATATTTAAGGTAGGAAACATTATTAGGTCTTTAAGTTTGCTCTCGCAGTTGGAATTGGTGCGTTTTAAGAACACTCTAGAAAGGGATCACCGCGTCCTCGTGTCTAAGTTCAATGGGCAATTTATTCCACTTTGCTGGGTCCTGGTATGCAAAAGAACGTTGTCCATATGATTTCGTTTTCATAGTGGGAATAAAGAGTATACGATTGTCCGAAGAAGAGCGTAAGTATCTTGCTGTTGTGTACACATGGGAGAGGTTGGATTGGTATATTGGATTGGAGTCAGGCAGTGAAACATAGCACAGTTAATAAATGTTGTTTTTGATTCTGAATCGAATGATTAGCCAGTGTAGGGTACACAACAGAGGCAAGGCGTGCTCTGATCTTGGTACTCTAAGGATGATCCAAGCAGCTGTATTTTGAACGTTTGAAGTTTCTGGAGTAAATATTGAGACAAACCAGACATAACTGATTTACAATAGTCCACTCTTGAAGGTACTAATGAACGCACAAGTGTTTTCGTGGCATTAACTGAAATATATTTGTGAATGGAGCTGATTCGTTTCAACTCAAGATATGCAACCTTGCATATATTCATGACATGTTGAAGCAATGTCAGAGTACTGTCCAGAGTAACATCTAGGTTTTGTACTGACTGTGTGAATTTAATGTGATGTTGCTGATATTTATTTTTTGAGGTAATGGATGTGAATAAAAACGTTTTTTTTTGTTGTTGTTATCAGAAAGACTTCACGTTTACCATCATTCATGTGCATGTCATCCATGATTTCACATCAGAAATGCAGCTTTCTACACTTTGGATGGTAGCATACACTTCCGTTGGGTGGCTATATTTGTATATTTGTGTGTGTCATCAGCTTACAATTGGTGAGACACTGGATGATGATCTATAACACTTTAGAGATGCTAAAATAAAGAGAACAGGTCTAAACACAGAACCCTGGAGTGTATTCCATTTGCGGATCCATTTTGCGTCCTGTTGAATAAGTATGATTTGAATTACAGCAAGGCTGTATTGTGAATGCCAAATCCATGCTGGAGAATTAAAGTAATATATCATGGTCTATTGTGTCAAATTCCGCAGACAAATCAAGGAGGGCGAAGGCTGTAATCTTTCCGTTATCCAAAGTAGAGATTGTATCATTAACTACTTTCAGAAGAGTAGTTTCAGTATTGTGGCAAGGGTGGTACGCAGACAATACATTGCTAAAAAGACCGAATTCAGATGATATACAAACTGGGTTAGAAACATTGTTTTCTAAGATATTGTTTATATATTAATGGGAGATTACAAACTGGGCGGTATTTCGTTAAATCGTATTTTCGAGTGTTGGTTTTTTTAGCAGAGGCTTTACAATGGCAGTTTTGAAAAATGATGGGAATTCCCCGGATGAGAGAGTTAGATGTATTAATAACATCAGTTAGTGAAGAAAACATTGGATTCATGCATTCACACAGCAGTGATGTTGGAATTGGCTCAAGTTCACGTGACTTTGGTGTACTCTTCAAAATGATTGTACTTATTCAATTCATAAAGACAGGTTCAAATGCTGCTAACACTTTTCGCTGATTTTTGTATCTCAATTGCATGGTGACGACGAGTCAATTGAAATTGCATTGTCAAGCATATCTCTAATGGTTAGTATTTCCCACGGAATAAATTTGAAAACAGGTCCGGAAGGTAAACTGGAGAGAAGATAGCTGGAATTGGTGTACATTTGTTCATTGACATTAACTTGTTAGTAATCTCTATGAGCTCATTGCAGCTAGAACTTTCCGTGATCGTAGTACTGTAGTTGGCTGAGTTAGCTGTATTGATAATGATAGTGACGTACTTCATAGCGGCTAGCAGCAGAGAGGGTGAACAGACCAACTTTGTAGGCGTCAACGAGGCTTCCTTCTCGTCAATATTTACTAGAAAGGTCTATTTGACAAATTGAAGCTTCCTAATAAATATTTAATAGAAAGGTCTATTCGGTAAATTATGGCTTCCTTGTGAGGGTCAATTTGGCAAAAAAAAGACGCCATTGTCGTTGGAATTCACCCTCTCTGCTGCTATGGGTTAACAATTCTTTTACGAGATTCAGTAAACGATTGTAACCGAATATTTTATCAAGTCCGACACGATATCGCGTCCGAGGATCTGATACATTTATCGTCACAAATCCATGTGGGACTGACTGAGCGTGTGTAAAGAAATTTCTAAAGAGATTAAAATCCATAACGCTGCACCAAGTTTGCCAAATATTTCGTAATGTATGGTTGTCAACTCCGTTAAACATACACAACAAATTGCAGTTATCTCTGATCACTTTTGGTATTTGAGTGTATCGTTCAGTGGTGTATATCACGTCGGTATTTTTATGTCTGCCTCTGGAAAATATCCTGGCAGGTTTTTTTTGATTGTCTAACATCACATCATCGTATACGACTAAGTTGTTAATACTTCCATCGATATCATCAATATTCGGTGCGTCCTCTATATCAGTTATAAATCTAATAACACCGCCCTCGTTGACAATCTCTACAGCTCTTTCGTAGTCATCGTCGTTGTTAATACTTACATCGGTATTATTAGTACTCTGTGCTTCCTCGATCTCGGTTATAAGCTCGCTGGCCTGCTCTATGGCTCTTTCGTTGTAGTCTTTTAACACCCGGTACCATCGTTGATCATCTACGGTCGGTGCCACTAAATACAACTTATCCCATTTCACCCATCTTATTATCATATCAATTAACAACTGTGTTTTACCTCTCCCTGAAGGTCCAATGATAATCATTCGAATAGAGTTTGGTAACATGACGTGATGTTTTACGGGTTCTGGTTCTCGTGTTGATGACTAATCAATTACATTCATATCCATATAACATAAATATATTATGGATCTATATTGTGTGAAGTGTAAGAAGCGGACTGGTACAGATGACTTGACGACGACTACAACTAAAAATAACCGATCAGCACTTTCCGGTAAGTGTGTACAATGTAGTACAAAGAAAATTAGATTTGTTTCCAAGGATTTTTAAAAAAATGAGGAGGTGATATCGCAGCCAAGCTAGCTAAACTACCAGGAACACCATGGGCAAAGTATCCAGGAGAAAAACATCTTCCAGGGTATAGTTATTGTGGACCCGGAACCAGACTCGATATCAGACTCGATGATCAAAACCAACCCCGACCCGGTGAATATCCAATAAACGCTATTGATAAGGCGTGTCATGCTCATGATGTTGCTTATAAAAGCAGTAATTTGCAACATAGACATCTCGCAGATGTGAAATTGATTCACGCGTTAAATTCTATCACTGATAAATCCTGCAAAGAAATGTTGGCTTCATGGTTAGTAAAATCGGCAATGAAAGGTAAATTGATGTTAGGTGCCGGTAATTAATAACAACATGAAATCTATTTAATATTCTCCAAGAGGTTACTGGCGGGTTAAAGCAGCAATCGGTAAACTCGCTAGCGCCGCGAAGGTAAAATATACCACAGCAACGGATTGGTTATCTAAACAGGCAATATGGCAAATTTATCTACCGCCGCCTAAACAAATTAACTACTCGCATTTTGATGTGACCGTTCCTAATGAAGTTCATCTGCCTGATATATTAGTTCTGCCACATGATGGTGGATACAAATACGCGTTAACTGTAGTTGATGTTGTGAGTCGATACAAACAAGCAGAACCGCTAAAGACAAAATCATCAACTGAAGTCGCTTCTGCATTTGAAAGGATTTATCGAAGGGGTCCTCTGCGCTGGCCAAATCTATTACAAGTTTATCCTGGCAAGGAATTTCAAGGTGCGGTTCTATCAACAATGAAGCATTATAATGTCACCATACGACGAGGGCATACTGCACTACATCGCAATCAGGCAATTACGATTTAATCGTACATTTGCTGAGCGGTTATTTGGATATCAATACACGAAGGATTTTATTCAGGATAAACGATCCCGTGAATGAGTCAAGAGATTACCAGCTGTGATTACCGCGCTGAATAAAGAGATTACTTGAATGATTAATATGAAACCTAACAACGCGATTAAAAAGAAGTATATTCATGTAAAACCACAAAAAGATTGTTCAAAACAACCAATACAACCAATACTCGGCAATGTCACTGTGAGATATTTATATGAACCATAAGAACTCGAAGGTGGTAAAAAAGAGCTACTGATCCTATTTGGAGTGTTACCATGCATAAAATATCTAGTATAACACGATCTACGGGTAGACTAGCAATCTATAGATTGGATTTGACCGCTCCTCAGCGAGGATTTACTCGTGAACAACTGCAAGTGATACCCGAGGATACTCAATTACCGCCGCGTGGTCTTAACTAGCACCTCTTTATTTGTTGCACTCAAGACAAAAAAAGTCATCATCACATTAACTCTAGTATGACCAATACTGCTATTTTTTCTGTCTACGGTAAATGGGCGAGGATCTTTATCCGACCAACACCAACTCATTATACAATTGCAACTCGCGCAGTGATTATTTTGTTGTTGCTTCAGCGTAATTATTACTTCAGCATCAATATCAAATTCTGTTATTTTTTTGTCCTGCTGTTTATAACCAGAAAGTTTTTTTTCTGATTAGTCCTTGACGTTGTCAACGCTGACAATATCACTTATTGTAGCGTCGTTATCATCTAAAATAACTCTTCGAAGTTGATTTATTCTTCGTACTCTGGATACTGCGAGATAAACTAAATTTGGCCATTCGATGTGATTATCCACCATCCAAACAATCGTATCTGATATAGTTAATCCCTGTGAAGAATGTATCGTCGCTGCGTAACCTAGCGTCCACGGGGATTTATCAGCACGCAATGCATCTTCGACGACGCTGATATCAACCAACGCAATATCATTTAACACTAAATTCTGCTTTCTTGACTCTGTCAAGCCTGGAATATCGACTTCGATATTCTGTTTTCGTGTATCCGAAGGCCTATAACACAACGGTACTGGAAGTGTTGTAAATTTTTCTTTATGCAATTCAAATAACTTCATCTGAAGTGTGTCTCTGACTATTTTTCTACTCGCTACTATCAAATCGTTTGGTCTCCACGCTTCCCAGAAATCTTTTAATGGGGTTTCTGAAATTATTTCACGCGCTATTTCACGTTGGATTCTATCAGGTTGTAATCTGATTAGTTTTTTGAACTCGCGTAATTGTTCATCAAGTGCTCTATGATCGGTTTTAATCTCTTCATAATAGTCTACAAAATTCTTTAGCCAATCATGTGGCGATAAACCGACAAATGGTGGTGGTTGGCCATGATCGCCGCACATGACGTCTTTTGTATTCGCTAACAATAACCAATCGAAAAATCTTTGTAATACATCTAACGACACCGTGCATATTAAATCCCAAATAATGGCCTCAGGAATAAATTTCTCACCCATTCGTTCAGGAGTCCATTCATGGCCTTTCCATTGAAAGAAACTGTGATAAGTACAAGCATTTACCCCTCGCTCTTTCATTTCTCTTGCAAGTCTGTGTGTCGGTGTTAGCACAGTCATGTTTGATTTCCCACGAAATAACTCAATCGCGCGAGTCGTCTTTCCTGACCCACCACAGCCGTTTACATAAACTGTTTTATACCTACATATTGGATCAGATATCTGCGGTGCGTTAGATAGTTCTAATATCTGATTATTTTTCAAATATTTATCTTCAATCGTAACATCTGCTGATTTGGAATAGTCACGCAGTATTTCCCGCTTAATTCTCCATGATCCCCAACTCTCGTCAGAATTAGTGAATTCAGCCACTGCTTCCCTGTGTTTCGCGTCTATATGAAATGAATCAGTGGCTACTCTAACTGCGGTGTCAGGAAATCTATTTATCATCGAAAATAAATTGATAGAAGCATAAGCTAGCATAGATGCTCTCAAATGTGTATACTGAAGATTTTCTCCGTCTGCGTAAGTAACAATTGTACCAAGAAAGTGTCTTTACGATCGACATATATACCCTTAGATGTTATATCCGCGATTATAAAATCGTACTCAATGCTATATATAATCAACCGTGAAGAATATCTTATATTGTCGTATTTTCCACCTTGAGTAAATTTACCAATTATTCTTCTACCGAGATCCTTTGCGTCTTTATTTTTAACTTCAAATAACTGTTTGGACCATTTCACGATACTTGTTTCGTCAAGATCGAGAAACTGTTTTCGTTGTTCGTTGATTATACTATCTAGATTGGGTTGTGGTAACCAGACTTCAGTCTGATCTCGATAGGATATAATCGCTTCACAAACAATGAGCGATATCAGCATTCTACAATCAATCGTATACCGTAACAGCACTATCGGCATCCAGTGTTTTTCAGATATATGTCTACCAATCCAAACATAACAACACGGATGAAGTCCTGTAGCCAATTCAAATGATACCACACCAGCGAATCCGGTTAAATCAAAATCAGGCAGTGGTCCATTAATCGCAACACGGGCCATCTCATGTGTGGGATGTTCATATCGCTTGAAGTATTCAGCGCATTCTCCGTACCCGAGAAAACTCGCCGGATAACACGCGACTATATCAACTGAAATAATAGTTTCAGCGGTGTATTTTGTATTCCATGATCCGCCGTGGTTAAATTCTATACAACTTGATTTGATGTCTGTGAGAAATTCAGTTCTTGT
Source organism: Unio pictorum (assembly GCA_030141615.1). NCBI lineage: Eukaryota > Metazoa > Mollusca > Bivalvia > Unionida > Unionidae > Unio > Unio pictorum. Next base: position 297,178 of record JARLTB010000161.1, on the reverse strand, counting down.
TGGTTTCCATGTGTTTCTCTTTCTCGCAAAATGAGTTGTAACCGACGGAATTGTAAAACAGTTTGTTAGTAATTGTTCGTCGTCGAAACTCTTCGAGAAACTACTAGCTAGTTTTTTTTATCGCCTCATGGAGGGTTTCAGTGCGGTATAATTCGCCATTGGGTCTTATGAATTGATCGAATCTACCCTCGGAGTTTTCAAAACTGTGAAGTAACCACACTGACACAGGATCGTTTTTACTCAACTGGTGAATAAAATCAAATAGTTTCTCTTCTCCGGAGAACTCCCCGGAAAATTCCGGGGTATATATTTTATGGTTCTATCCCGCGGAAATATTGTTACTGCAGATGTCCATGCTTGTTCATTATGATCAATAATTTTGATTGGAGCTCCTCTCGATTTATATTTCGGTTCGTATAATATCTCGCCTGTTATCGTCATTACTGATATTGGGAATTTTAGTATTCGTTGTAACACTGCCACATTTTGAATTGTTGCACCCCCCCCGCTCCTTTACTGTTAGTCCCCACTCGGTTAATTTTTTGCGTCTTAGATCAGTCAATTTGTTTCCACGCAGCGCATTTGTGAAGTGTTCTATTATTCGTTCTGCTATACAATTCAGCGATGATAGTTTCATCGGTGCTAGTTTTTCAATGCTCGGTTTATCATTTAACGGATATATCCCATAAACAACTGCTGTTATAGGATAAAATCTCTCGTAGTATGGTTTGTCAATTCCAGTCAGAATTCCTGGTTTTGAATCTTGACTCACAGTGACACTTCTTTTATCCTTCAAGATGGGTTCAAATTTATCCAGAATAATCCAATCTCCCGTGTCTGAACGGATAATGAATTTTATTCTAAAAAAATACCTCTTTCGCCCAAGATGTGAGATTATCTTGGCTCCTTTTTCGTCATTCATGGTAGCATCAACGCTACCATCAATTCGAAATGTTGACCAACAGTGAGATGCTCCACCGTGTTCGAATTCATTAAAACAATCACGAATTTTACTTATCATGGTTCTATCACTTATTAGACTCTTTGGTTTATCAGAGACTCTATCGAGATTAAATTTAGCATTTTTCCAAGGCGTAATTTTCGATAATCTCTCCAACTCCTTCATATTATAATTAAAACAAGTATTTAAATAGAGAATGTATATATAATGAATCATTGCAAATGGCTTATGATTGGATCAGTAACCCCATGTAACAAATCATGCAGAAAGGAGTTCTGTGGGTATCATATGCAAAGCGTTCGACGCGGAAGCCTTGGTCCAATTCCATGTATAAGATGTGGGGTAGGGGTGAGAGGAATATCACTATTGTGTCTCGATTGTGGTGGTAAGCGATACAGAGAGTTGAGGCGCTACTATGATAAAAGAGTTAAAAAAATCCATTAATAACTCCATTAATGACTCTGACTCTGACAGTGTCAAAATAATAACACCCCAAGACTACATTAATAGATTCTCGAGTGATGTTATCATTAGACCAAATAATTAATTAAACAAACAATAGTATAGTATATAAATGAACCAAGAATTCCGACCACACCCTGTGATTCCAAACTACGAGGCATCCAGTGATGGTATTGTCAGACACTGCAAGCTGAAGAAGCCAGTAGGGTGAGACAATGGAATGGGATATTTGATGTTTAGTGCTGGAAAGAAAAAATATTACTGTCATCGATTTGTGTTCGAATATCACAATGGATTGATCGAAGATGGTCTTGTTATCGATCACATTGATTCTAATCCAAGGAATAATTCTTTGAATAATCTGCAAGCTATTTCTCAAAGTGAGAATTCCAAACGAGGTAGGACTGGCACTTGTGAAACAGTTGGGAAGAGACCTATAAGATCATTTAATACAGCAACTAACGAAGAAATTATATTTTAGTCTATGAATGAAGCCGGTAGATATTTCGATATTGGCGAATCCTCAATATGGTTTGTAGCAAGGGGAAGGAACCGATCAGCTTTTTCAAATCATTTTAACAACAAGATTCAGTTTTCGTATGCCTAATTATGTTTTTGCATTATTCTATATAGTATTAAGGGAGATAACTCGTTTAGGTGTGTTTACGGCCTATGAAATAGTTATCTCCCTTAAATTGTGTCACCTAATTTTGATGAGTTATCTTCCGATTGGCTGTTATAATTATCATGATTCTCAGTGGGGATAATCAATTATCTGTTTTTGTAAGAAAAAGAATCAAATGCGCAGTGTTTACAGACAGTAGTATTCTATTTTTTAGTGTTTTTTTTCAAGTATGGTCTTTCTTAAATGCTGTTAATAATCATTATTAAACACACAAATGATATAGCCATCACAAACCTTTGTATTCGACTTTCGTGTATAGCCAGCTTATATACTATATCGTCTGTGTTATTATTGGGCTTTAGCGTCGAAGCTCATATGTGACCAATTCATACACACTGTTCGCGGTGTGTGGATACTTTTTGTATCAATACAACCCGGGATTATGTCTGGGTTGTATGAATTAGTCACGTATGAATGAAGACCCGCCCATCATCCATCCCATCATTCATTTCATCCATCATTCATTGTAAATACCACATCATTCATTGTAAATACCATTCATTGTAAATACCCATCATTCATTGTAAATACCACATCATTCATTGTATTGTATTGTATTGTATTGTATTGTATTGTATTGTATTGTATTGTATTGTATTGTATTGTATTGTATTGTATTGTAATGTATTGCATTGCATTGCATTGCATTGCATTGCATTGCATTGCATTGCATTGCATTGTATTGTATTGTATTGTATTGTATTGTATTGTATTGTATTGTATTGTATTGTATATATGTCGACGCCCATTCCCCTAAGCATATCTTCCTTGGTTTCTAACCCGTTATTTGACGAGTTAAGTCCCCTATGAGGGGGGAATATGCTTTGTGATATATGATTATGGGCGTCGGAATAAACAGTAACGTGGATTTAGCTTTCCATCACATTTGGGTAATTATCCACCAAAGAAAATGTCATAGCGTCCCATTTCAGAGAGAGAAAACCATCTACCATTCATTGTAAATATCATAAACTCATTGTATATAACCATCTATCATTCACGGTATATAACCATCTACCATTCATTGTAAATATCATAAAAATATTCACTATATATACCATAAACTCACTGTATATAACCATCTACCATTCATTGTAAATATCATAAAAAATACTCATTGTATATACCATAAACTCACTGTATATAACCATCTACCATTCATTGTAAATATAATAAAAAATACTCATTGTATATACCATAAACTCACTGTATATAACCATCTACCATTCATTGTACATACCATAAACAACTCTCAAAGAAAGAACCCTATGAAAGACACAAAGGCTTAATAAGGGACCCAATGAATGAATAATCCCTAATCACGATTACTGTTTATTTTTGAAAAATATATCAATATATTTTTGTATTAGAAATATATTACATAATTATATATGAACTCTGAAGATATTGATGAGATTATAAATGAAATATCAAATCTTAAATCCCTAAAAATACCATTGTCAGATTGGTGATATAATAACTGCTGCAAGACAACAAGAACAACAAGAACGACAACTTCGAGAAGAAATAGAACAATTAGGCGATATTGATATTAGATCCCAACCGCCTGAACTCCAAGCACCACTTGCAGAAGAAGAAAAATTGAACTACCAGGTGATATTTCTATTATCCCACCACCATCTGAACCACTTTAAGAACAACAAGGCGCTGTTGCAAGAAAAGAATATCCACCTGAAAAGATATTTACGAATGATGCGTTAACTGAAATAAGAAATATCCCTAACGATAATGAATTAGCTGAATTTGCCAAAACTATATTTAAAACAAGAAAAAATTATATAAATGATGAATTTAACCGGTTTATAAACGACAGAGACACTTGGGAAATAAAAGTATATTTAGCAAAACATGGTGGAACTAAAATCACACCAAAGAAGCATCCTGGTTTTGATACATTTCAAGCCTTGATAAAATATATCGCACAACCACCACCGGGTTATACAGTAGACGACCCAAACCCGGATGAAATACAAATAATGGCAGAAGCTGATTCTGAAAAAGGTGCGACTGGTATTGCTAAAAAATCAAAAGGAAATGGATATTCTGGGACTGGAATTTCAGGTAGTGGTCTTATTCAATGTCCTGGTAATATTCTCAGCGATATAGCACGATTAGAAGTTCTCATAGGAGGAAAACGAGCTGGAAATAACTCACCGGAAATAATTAAAGAAGCGGCTGATATCTGCAGACGGTTATTTCAAGGCGGTGTTATGGATATTGGTATATATCGAGATTTCATTGATGAGTTAGTGGAAAATCCTACTGGTTATCATAGTGATTAATGTGATGACGAATTCATCGCATTAGATAAATATCATTTAAATAAGATGATCATACACTACAACCATGACAAACCAACCAGTGTCTATGTAGTAAACTCGCGGTTTCCAGTTTATAGCGCGTACTGTGGTGATGGTCTTGGTGATACAATTGCAGGGTTATTTGCAAGAATGGCTCCAAAAGTAGTGCCGCTATTAAAACAATTATCAATGAAAGCCATTGATGTTATTCGTGATAAAGGTATTAGCGCTGTTGGAGATGCTGCCGGAAAAGCATTTTCCACCGCGAAGGATAAACTAACAGCGCTAGTTCGACGGCGAAGGAAACCAGGACCACTACCATCTACAGCAGAGATGCCTGCGCGGGTTAGTAAAATAATAAATAACCCAGTGGATCAAAAACTAGCGTCACTGGCGACTTCGTTGACAGCAAGTGACCAGGATAATATAACCGCAAATATGATAGCGGGAAGCGGCTTAAAAAAAAACCACGACGACGTCGACGACGATGATTTAGACCAACGAGTATACAATAAAATGTTCAAACGGTCACCTGATACAGCGTTTGATATGGACGCCCCAGTGCTCAAGAATGGTTCGGTTCGTGATTATCAATTTTATTCTTATCACGCAACACAACCAGATCTGCGATCAAGAATTGAGCTTCAAGTTCATGATACCAGTAAATACTTTTTGCCTTGTGAAGCGTTTATCGAAGTGGAAGGAGAACTTGTAATAAATGATGCTGATCACAATGATCCACCATATGACAATAACCCAACTATCCGAGTTGGTTTTGTTAATAATGGTATCATGGCGTTATTTGAAAGCGCTAGATATCTCATTGATGGAAAAGAAATTGAATCTATAGAGCATGATGTTGATGTTGCCACAACAATAATAGGGTTAGCAAGATATTCTGATGATTATCAAGATCGGCGGGTCTATCTATGATGTTCGCAAAAGATCTCACTGATCACCCTGAACACGTCCAGTATTCTAGAGTAAAGGCAACACGAGCTACTGCAGTTGATCCAGCACCAGCCGGATATATAAGACCACCTGCTGATTTTGATGTCATAAATACTATTACTAATTACAACCTAGGATTTGCAACACGCGTATTAACGTTGCAATTACAGCGTCGACAATTTTCATGCGCTATTCCACTGCATCATATATTTGGATTCTGTAGAAACGTCCGAAAAGTTATTTATGGAGCGAAACATACAGTATCACTCGTGCGAAAGGGTACTGATAATGATGCAATCTGGCGTGCTGCTGGTGTTGCTGCCGGTAAAGTTATTTTATCAAAACTATCATTATGGATGCCAGTGTTAACTCCATCAATCACCACAGAGGAGCGATTACTATCATTTATGGACCAAGGAGAAAGGTCGTTGCTGAGTTGGTTATCAGTGACTACGGATATTAAACAGGATAATATTGATGGTACATTTACATGGCACCTGGCATCAAAACAAGGTGTTTCAGCTCCACGTCATATATTTATTGCGTTATAGAATAATGCGCAAGTTGGTAATCAAGAACGAAGTCATATGATATTTGATCAGATAGGCATTAATGAAGTCTCGCTGAGAATAAATGGACAGCAGGAACCATCCGAGGATATACAACTTGATTACACCACTAACCATATTGCACGTGTATATCATAATATGTTGTCATATATGGCACGCGATCAAAATGTTGATACTGGTTTGCAAATATCACAATTGGATTTTAAAAATCTATATCCGATTTATTACTTTTCGCTAGAACATCTTGATTTAACAAGACAATCCGTCGTTGATATACACTTTAGAGCTCGTGTAGTCCGTCCTGATGGTATTGATAATTATAGAGCAGTTGCTGTCATTCTCAGCGACAAATCAATGCTACTCGAAGGTGTTGGCGGAAGAATGAGAGTGATAGATGCACCAGTGGAAAACATGTCGTCAACGAAGTGATTTTAGAGAAAGATTATATAGAATAACATAATTGATATTTGGGGGAGACAATTATCAGCGCTGAATAAACCCGGACCTGATGGCACTGCAACCGGTGATATAAAAAAAAAATAATTAAAGATGAAATAGCTGAGACGTTGAACCTAGCTTGTGTCGATCCCAATGAACTAGTTGCATTTCAAGATCGTCAGGGTAAATTGAAAACCAGTAATGTTTCTCTGGATGATATTTTAGTTAAACAAAGCGGCGTAACCGAGAACGCCGTTGAGTTATTTTCCAATCAGGGTAAACTCAAACCCGGCGTACTCGTTTCGCCGATTACACAAATTAAAAACTCTCAACGATGAGTTAAAATTCATACTAAGTTTTTTTGGTGATCCAGCGACAACATCATCGAATTTATCATTAATAAAAACCTCTATGGACAATATAAAGACTGTCAATGACGAATTAAAATCAATTATGGCTTTCTTCGGCGAACCAGCGGTAATATCACCGAAGCTCACAGAGATAAAAAATTCTATGTTGGAAGTAGCAACTCTTCAACTAGAATTGAAGAATACATAAACAGTTTTCAGTTGTTCGTAAAAATATCATAGATAAATTTATTGGAACCACTTTGGATAAAATTGACATAAAACTCCCGGATATTAAAAAATTCATCGATGAGACGAAAAACTTCATCGAGGCAATCAAAATAGATTTTCCGAGGATGATAACAATCATTGAAAAAACAAAAATTCCTCATGAGAAAACCAACAACGCAGTATAAACGATCCAACACAGATCATTTGCGTGGACTCCTACAGGCAATATACTAAGTATCACTGCAACCGTCAAAGGCATTTATCGATTAACACTAGTAACACCGACTCAATTTAATACATCATCGTTGAGTTCATCTGGGGTCAACAATACGATATCAAAAATCATAGACAAGGATACAACTGAACAGTTCACGATATCATCCACTGATAAGGATTTGGCTAGGGTTTCTGTATCATGGTATATGGAATTTGTAGCGGATTTGAGTAAATAACTAAATTGAAATCGTAAACTGATTTGGAAATAAAATGGCATCATCAACGATACCTTCGGTATCTCAATATCGCTATGATCAGGTCAGCGAGTTTTAAACTAAACTCAAAACACTCACTGAGGAGTATCAAACAAAAATAAAAAAATACCGACGAAGAATCACCGCAATTGATGTTGCCGCGTACTCTGTGAGTGGTGTAATCGCCGGAGCTGGTATAATACTATCCTCGGTGACAATGATTGCTCCGATAGCTGTTCCAATTTGTATATCAGCGGCGACAACAATCGCTGAAATTATTTCGATAATAACAAAAAAATATCATCATGCAGCCAACGCAAACTGCAAGACTACATAATTAAATTTCATGTTGTATCAACCGCGTACTCGCAATTGTCCTCGTTGATATCGTCGTCACTCGATGATACATTTATATCAGATAGTCAGTTCTCAGCGATGGTAAGTATTTATGATTCCGCGATGTCAAAATTAGAAATACAACATGAATATAATAATAATGACAACACCGCAGGAATTACTTCAACGAATAGTGGAAAACACAAACCCAGTCCAAACCAGCATGATCTCAATAACATCAACGAATCCTGAATTCAGTGTGAATTTCCCTATTCCGATTCCCGTGAAAGAGATAGCGCTAGCAAAACTACGAGTGTATGACAGTTGGCCTAATATTAGGTCGGTAGCATTTGGCGTTCAAAAACCGAATAATTCCTTGGTGTTCGCGTATAAGAATAAAGAAGACGGGACTCCAGACTGGAACGTTGTTTCGATACCATCTGGGTCGTACCAAATTGAACAAATCAATGCTGAATTCCAGCGTAGAATAAAATCCATTACCGAAACAGAATCGAAAATCGCTATAACAGTCCACGAGCCGACACTATCATCTGCTATCGAGATAAAACTCACCCGAATATGTCGTAGATATCTATCAGAGTTCTATAAGAACTATACTGGGATGGCCTGAAATCCCACCGCGGACACCCGAACCACAACAATCTGATTATACCACCGACAGGATAAAACCCGATAATCCAATAAAAAATTACGACGAATACAATAAGTCAAAATTTTTCACTGAAATAGACGATCGCGTTGATAGATACTATCAAACTCGACAAGATGAAATCGTTAAAAAGTTCACAGCGATGGCTAATGATTTTGCGTTGCTGTTAGTATCTCTCGAGTCTGGTACTCTCACTCGAGACGAATTTATCAGCGTTCTAGAAACATGTAATAAAATCATCGATGACATGGAAACATATAATTTACGAATTATTCAAGAAGTATTAGGTGACAGTAATCCTAAAACAAGAACAGAATTTGCAACGAAGTATAATATAGATATAAGAAATATTCTTTATTTCAAGATTCCAGGACATAATGTCCCAGTGATAAAAGAATCTGTTAGATACGCCATCGATGAAGGTTTCAAAAAAATCCATGACGCATGGAAGAAATCGCCACAATCACAAGAAACAACAAGACTCAAACATAATAATGACCAAGACGGCGGTGGTAGGCATATCGCTTCTCAAAAATGTGAATATATCCTCGGTGATAGCATTGAATTTAGTATGTGATGTTATCGAAGGAAGCTTTCAAATAAATCTCGAGAGATCAAATCAAGCTCAGCAGGGATATATTCTATATTCATTTGCACCAACAGCTCCTCCAGGATTTCTAATTATTGAGGATCCAACTAATCCAGTCTATATGCGATGTCATAATAATTCATTAACGAGAATTAATTTCAAACTCGTTGACCAGTCCAATAATCTAATTGATTTACAAGATAAGGTTTTACAAATTAGTCTGTTTGTGAAATCGTAGCGATTTTCATTGTTAACCCCTAGCAGCAGAGAGGGTGAATTCCAACGACAATGGCGTCTTTTTTTTGCTAAATTGACCCTTACAAGGAAGCGTTAATTTACCAAATAGACCTTTCTATTAAATATTTACTAGGAAACCTGAATTTGTCAAAAAGACCTTTCTAGTAAATATTAACGAGAAGGAAACCTCGTTGACGCCTACAAAGTTGGTGTGTTCACTCTCTCTGCTGCTCGGCTTCATAGTTTTGATTATGAATAGTGAGTCTGGATGAAAGCCAAAGCCTCTCACTTTTGCTGCGGTCTGTTTTTACAGTGTGAAGCTTGTCCCTAATTATATACAAGAGAACACGTTTGAATGGATACTCTACACTTGGTGGCTGGGGCATATTTTTCAAGCAATGAACACAGGCCTTTATCAAGTTATTCTGCTTAGAAGGTTAGTAAGTTGCTAGGCTTGCTTATATGCCATGCATTAGTTTGGTTATATTTATCATACGGAGGTATCTCTTATTAGCAAATAAAGGTGGAGGGTTAGGGACAGATACCTGCAAATTGCATACAATGCAGAGGTGATATGATGCAGGTTCGTGTGATGTAACAGTGGACCGTAGAATATTATCATCAGGTCTATGAAGAATCAAAAATACAATATGAATATATTGATGGGTGGAATGGTTATCTGACGGTTTGAGGTTGGAAACAAAAATGGAATCTAGGACTTTTGATTTAAAAGGGTTTCCAGGAGAGTCAACGTGAAATTTGAAATTTCCAAGAATAATCAAGTGGCCACTTATTAAATTTCCATACTCTATGAGATTTGGACACTGCTCCTATTAATCCGATCGCTCGCTCATTCTATTGCTGATTACTCTGAATGAAATTCATTAGGACTTCTTTCCTGGGTCCATGTATATAGCTTGAGATTACAACTCATTGGATGGTCCATGCTTGAACACTTTAATGATGGGATATAATGGGCCATGTGTATGCACAAGATATAACCTTCTAAAGTCATATGTCATACCCGACCCGCCATTATCTAGTCTCATTTTATCGAAATCTGCTCGACGACGTTTCTGTTAACTTTGGCTACTGTTGGAAGTGATCCCTCATTAGTAACTGTCAAACAGAGGGTTACGTCAAAATAGTATAAATATGGGTTCAAGCAAACAACAAGAAGTTCAAAGATTGTAACAGTTGTTAATACTTTTGGTGTCAGTAAAAACCATACACTTTATTCAATTACTTTACTGCTTTTGGGAGTCAAATATATCGCTTTTTTGAAGATTTTTTCAAAAAATTATCCATGTCAAAATCATTTTAGTGGTGAACTGTAGAATCCAGATATGGAATGAAGAGATATTTATTGTGTAAGCTTAGCTTTGCATACCATATATTGAGTTCCAGATTTCTCGAAATCGGTTCAACAACTTTTGTTAAACATTACCTACTTTTGAATCATTTCCTAATAAGATACTGTCCTAGAGGCGTTGAAATCAATCCACTCAAATAAAGGGTCCAAATACTACAAACTGTTTATGCAATAGATCAACAACTCGTGCGTGTTTTACATACCCATTATTTATATGCAGAGACGTATCATGAGTGTTTGGAGCCCGGGGACATGATTCATGTTTTCCCCCCTTCAGCTCTTAAACCCATTATTTTAATCAATAAAATCACCATCACCCATGGTTACGACAACACAATAATGCATTTTCACGTTGGACTGTTCCACTGCTAGTGCTAGCGATCTGTATGATTCTTCTTTCATACATGCAAAATGTTTTGCAGGAAACAATTCCACATACAATCTATTTCAAAGCCCATTTTGGCGCCCCCACTAGTCTGGCGCCCGGGGACATCTGTCCCTCTCGGCCCTCTCCCACATTTAAGACTCTGGCCATAGGTTGACTCTCATATCGGTGCATCCTCCGGACTATATTCGTCAGGACTTCTTTAATGCCTTGACACTATCCCTGGAGGTAAAGTGCTCATGATCGTTCCATAACAAAATACTTTAAAGATGGGGAGTACTAACATATTTGTATACTAAAAATATAATCTTCTTAAGACACTTGTCCATCCACTCCATATATCCTTACTAGGAACTGGAAAACAGTGGTTGAAATCAAAATTAGGTAAATAGAGGTCAGGAACCGCACAATTTAACTACGTTTTGTACAAAGACCGTACCGGGTTTTAATACTTCTGTAACCGTAATGAAAACTCTTTTTGCTCCAGTTGGGTTAGAATAACAACAATGTATAATCCGAAAGAGTGTCCATGCTTGACGCAGGATGTTTTTCAATAGCAATAAGTAAATGCTAACCTCGTACTTACTGAATAAGAGATAAGGAATAACTAGCCATATGGATGTGAATAAGGAATAAGTAGCAACCTGGAGGTGCAAATGCTTGAATCGGAAATAAGGTATAAGTAACCAGTCTGATTTCAATTTATGATATCAATTTACTATATCTTTACTAAGGTGTCAATTAATGAATTAGTGTTAGCATTGAATTACGGTGGACAATATCAATCATAACACAAAATGAAACCCTGCGAGTAGAATTCGTGACACCGGTGATTGTCTAATGGACAGCATGAATGTTATTTAGATTCATGAGTTGCATCATATGCTCCTTATCGTTACCATAGCAATACATGAAGTGAAAACAAAAAGAAACAAAATAAATAATAAAATAGTTTGACATTGTAATTTACTTCGAAATTAATTCACAAAAGAAATTACTCTTAACCCTCAAAGTTACATACAAATACATATAAGCTGTGACTTTAACTAATTTTGGGTCTACTCCAGAAGATATTTTAAGGCTGTTTAATATATAGTATCTGCTTCTTCTTTTTTGTTCCCTCGTGGAACTCTTTTACTAATTGAGTGGTTTGGATGTATTTCCTGTCTTGCAATATTAGTTATTCTTCTTTAAATTTCAAGACAAATACAATCAATACTTAATGACGTTTTCAGATATCGGAGACATATATATTAAATTTGTCACCTTAAACTGGGAAACATTGGTGTCAAACAATGAAATTTAAAATGTTTCACGGTTTAATAATTGCAACTTGAATCAAACTCAGTGGACTGGTTATATTCGGATCTTGTGATGCTGGAAACTAACATGTATTCATTCATTGCACTATAAAACGATTATTTATGTATTACTGTGTTCTTGTTGTGCTTTTTCACAATCGTTTAAGCAACGACGAAAATACAGTTTTCTTAATTTTAAAATTGTATACTGTCCAAAGTATTTTTTCGTGAATGTGGCTTTAAAGATTATATGGAAGTTATATTTAAAAAAAAATCAATACTTAAGGCATGTAAAATGGATATTAAAATCATGTTTATAAAGCGGGACCCATAATACTCTACTCGGCCCCACGTTACTTAGACGTTATCATTGTCATTCAGTCGACGTTTGTTGATCATGATTGTCCTGAAGCAATCCTGTGACAGTATGGTCTGAAGACGTAATTCGTGTATAGGTTGGGAAGTGGATTTGACTATGTCGATCGAAGTGTTGCATTTTGAAAGGTGGGCCATTGAGAACGTCATTTCGGGGAAACTTCCAGATTGCTCAGATTGCAATACTTATTTGAGCTGAGACTCATGATGCCGTTGAGAATGACCACATCTATCGGTGCCACGTCGACCACTCTTAAATAATGATAACGATATCTGCCCATCGCAATGCTTACGTTAATGAATATGGCGAAAACTTGGAAAACTGTGACAAACTATAGCATATTTAGGCCAAAGTTAAACTGGAACTGTAATTCGAAAAAATAAGAACTATTAAAAGCAAATCACATCCAGAGGCAGTTCAATTCAATTCAATTGTTTCTTCTGATAACCATATACATTCTCAACAAATAAATACTAAAAAGTTGCATTATTTTGAAATCGTATTCATAAAAGAAGAAAAAGATCAAACAAGATAATCAACAAACGCTGGAAAGGGGAGGATGGATATTTTTTAAATTTTATCACCATATATTAAAAGATCCATCCGATTTTAAAATTTTCGTACACAAATATAGCTAGGGAGCATAAGGATTTCTTATTTCGACAAGTTAAAACCTGAATATATTTGTAGATGAATAGTTTGCTCCAGAAGTTTCTTTTCATTAGCTGTACACATAGGTTAATGCATACTGGACACGCAAAAGAAAATTGATTATTTTCAATATCATGTGTATCATCTAGATTACAATAACTTGTATTTCCATCGATTGCATTGCTTGCATATTTGTTTAATTTTACAATTTTGAGATAGTTTTCGGAGTTTTATCAAAGCTGATCTTTGCATGGTTTCACATGAATAATAAAATTAATCATGAGGTCAAAGTCCATTTTTCATGTTACAATAGAGACAATTTATTATACATCGAATACATTTGAAGTTATTTACGCTATTTGTGAAACATGGAAAACTTAGTGCTATAATTTCATTACTTTCATTATATAACTGCATATATGCAGTACTCATTGTGACATTGATAAAATTATTCATTCTAAACCAATATTCATATGACGCAATTAAACATTAAGTTCTTTTGCAGGATTCTTGACTCATGTTTAAACACAATTTACATCACTTTAGTTTAAGATGTACACTAATTTCTTAGCATACGACGTGTGATATAATGAAACATTAACATGATAAATATATATTAATCTATAGCTGTTTAGTTCATTGCCGTATTAACCCATGGCAGGGTCCCTAGACTTCGATCTTCTTTGGGCCCCTGGACATCTACCAGCGAATGGCAGGGCCCCTAGGCATTGAGCTTACTAAATATAAAGATTTAATGTTGGCTGTGTTGATACTTATTGCAGGACGTAAAGGATTGGAGGGGGAAAGTGTTTGTGTGTGGTGATCAGAATTAACTTCAGTTTTATCATTATTCATCTACAGATTATCACATATCATTCATGACATCACATAGGAAATGCACGTCATAACACACTGTATGGTTTTATCAATTTCAATTGGGTTGGGAGATTTGTAAATTTGGGGTTCATCAGCGTATGATTGGTGAAACAACTGCTGATGATTTTGAGACTTAAAATGTTCTGAACGTATATAATGAAGGAAACGGACCGATAGATGCCTATGGAACACGCACTGACATTATCTGAGCTGGAATGGTTGTCATTTACGGACAAAAAGTTTCTTTCCTGTTTACTAAAAATGACAAACCATAGTTAGGCTATGTCGCAAATGCCAAATATATGCTGTAGACGGTGAAGTAATATATCATGATATACTGTGTCATAGGATAAGTCATGGAGTGAGGACTAATAGTTACACTATCCAAAGCAGGCAGAAGATCGTTCATTACTTTTAGAAGGGCAGTTTCGGTACTGCGGCATGGGCAAAATGCAGACTGTCAAGTGCAAAGAAGACTATTTAAAATCAAATGAATTACAGTTTGGGGCAGAACAACCTTTTCTACGTTGTTACATAAACATGAAGTTAGAAACACAGTGGTAAGTTTTCTTGTTAAATCACTAGGGTTACGCTTTGCTTCCTTCAACAGTTTTTTCAATGATAGTTTTGAACAATCCCGATATGTTCCCTAAATGAGAGATGTATTAATAGTATTGGTTAGTGAAGGCAATATTCCATCTATGTTCACGTGAGTTTGAGGCGCTATTCATCAGTAAGGTACGTTATCAATCCTTCAGACAGATTAAAATGCTTTTAAAGCCCGTTCACCTGAAGAAAAATAAAAACGTTCAGTTCTGTTCTTTGTATATGTAATTGTACCAAGGGATATTATCAAAACTGCAGCGCCGGAGTGGAAACACATGAAATAGCGGAAACAAACAGAACTAGTCTGAGAAGTGATCAAGGGACTAACCTGATTAGAGTTTGCGAAGTTTATACATTTGTTTGTAGGGCGGAACCACTCTCCCACGCATCAATTCAGTTCATACGACCAGCACTACAATCCCAATGTGATAATAGCTTCGAACAAGACACTAACACAAATCTTTCTATTCAAACCAATCAATATAAGCATTTGCAAGTCTAAGGAAAAAGCCTCCAGGGATTATACAGAGAAATTACTAAAACTAATTATAACAAAAAGTGTATTCAAATGCACCGTTTACATCAGTTAAGACAGCAGACGATATCCATAATACACTTTGACGAAATTATCAAAAAACGTTGAAACACAGTAGGTTTTGAATATCAGACGACAGGCAAAGAACAGCTTAAAGTCAAATTCAGTTGTTAGAATCAGGAAGAACAGGAGCGAAAATAGTGATTGAAGGTTTACAGATTCGGAATTTATCTCTTGGGAATCATATCGATAAACAGGAGTGTTACATGAGCCACAATTATATTTACGGCTTATAGGTTAGAGAGAAGTATCAGCCAGAAAACAATTGTGCAGACAGGGTGGTAGGTAGTTGATGATATTAGTATGTATCACGAAATTATGTTTGTAACGGGGTAGTCCGTATCAAGCGTTATTGGTACAATATTGCACAAGTCCACTGGTCAGAGGTATTGCGCAACTTGGAAAAACAACACCCGAAACCGTCTCCCGCTAATACTCGTTATCTAAGGAATGACCTCTACGGTGTGATTTGCCCGGTTATAGAATGGATATGGCAATCTGAGACACTATCTTGAACAAAGACAACACACGAGCCCCCGTAAAGATAAATAAAGAATTTAATCAAAAGAATCAAGAGAAGAAAGACACAGTAAATTACAATTTTCTTTTCTTTTGAATACTCTTAGCACAGAAGCACTCTAAACCCGAAGTTTAAAATAATTTTTACATTAATTAAATTTCGAACACTAATAAAATATACAGATTTAGCCGTTAATGGCTGATAGCAAATTTCATCACAGAATCGAGTGTTCATTAACATTTGACCGCTTGGAAATTCACATGACCTGGTTGTAGACTGTTTTTTTTCTGCTTGCGTCTCGACTTTAACTTGTCCTCTGGATGAATGTGGGATTCTCACAACCCTGACTTCTAAATTATTTTTCCTCCTTTGGATCTCGATCTCCTCGCTATTTCTCTCTCTCCAAAGAAACTATTTTCCTTTGAAAAGAAAAGGGTAAAGTATCTCGTTATGCTTTAAGAGTTGAGATTGTCCGTCCGTCTTTCTGGTTCGAACAATCAGATCTTACTATCAGTGATAACCTTCATACGGCTAGCAAATACTACACAAGTCTTCAGATCAATACAGCTATACCGCTAATTATCGACATCAGAATTTGGGAAGTCACATATATTCCCGTAAATCATTACGTAAAGTGAGGCAGTAAATCATAACACACAATCAGTATTCACTAATATGATAAATTCAAAATTAATGTAGCACTTTCCAATCATAAATGTACACAGGGTGTTTTCTACAACACCCATTAACCTACCTACGTATATAAGGTGAAAATGCTAATTCACAATTCAAAAGTACATTACTAAATCAATGTAATAACCGAACGATTCCTACAAAATCTCAACAGATCATGCATCTGTAACGAAGAAACATCATAAAAATTACATCATGATAAATGTGAATTTGAGTTAAATACCTTGTGTTTTTGGCGTCTTACAATCGTTCCTAAATTCACTTTTCCTTGGAACCACGATTTTACGGACGTCTTTCCCTAAAGCACCGCCCGGAGTCTCTACTACGTATTTTTACTTCTGGTTTCCTCTCTCTCAGGGAACTTCAAGACTTTCTAAAGTCATTGGTTCGGAGTGTATATTCCCCTGAGGTTCAGGGATCGCCCCATCCCTCCTTCCACATTTGACCAATCGGAATAAATGCTATTCCTACAGACATTTGGGAAACTGCTTAACAATGTGCCAAAAATGCCACCTTGGGTTGTAATAACACCCTGCCAGTTCACTCAAATCACTTTTGACAGTTTTTCGTGTGAATTTCACCCTTTCTAGCCTGTTATAAAACTAGTTCGTTTTTACTATAAACATTCTAACAGTGTGACCCGAGTTAGAAAAACATTTCTCCGTGTAAACTCTACCACAAGATTACAGTTAATTGTTGGCTGGACTAAGAATTAATTAATGGATTTCAGTGACGAAAAATTTGGCACTTCACAATGTTCTTCAAGCAAGTAATTTATAGCATTGAGAAGCAACACGTTTAGTAAAGTTCAACAAATAATTTGTTTCCTTAGAATACAAAGTGAACAAAGTTAAACTAACTTACGGTATTGCGAACTAAATCCAAAGCAAATCCAAGAATTACTAACGCAAGTCATATGTATTATAGTTATGAATAAACTTAAATGGAATTCCAAAATAATTCCAACTCTGAAGGTGCTGATGTGCCTAGAATGCCCTGTGTCATTAGTGATGCAATGTACGAATATATCCCTATTTGAAGTTCACTATACATCCAAATCTTTAGTTTCCCAAAAAATTATTTTTGAGCAAATTGTAATTCCAGAGAATAATCATTTGAATAAAATTATTTTAATAAATGCATTTCAGCCCAAACGAAATTATGGACGCAACAATAATACAAATGATTCTGATCTGATCTTACATCACGAATGAATAAATTCGAAATAAACAAGATTATATAGTCTTCTACTTGACCACATGTCACAATTTGTCATTTTCTAACTATTACCTAATGGAACATTTTACTCTGAAAGGTTCCAAATGTTTACAAGATAAACTCTTAGTTATAATTATAACGACTCCTACTAAACATTATAATAAATAAACGTCGTAAACAACACGAAAACTTCAGCATTTCATTGGCAATTTCAAACTTCTGAACTCCGATAGAGTGAAACATGATATTTGCAAAACCAACATCAATGATTCAAGTCAGGTAACTAAAATGTACTTTATTTTATACAAGGAAAGTCCATACACAACTAGTCATATTATACAATGATTTTAAAATACCCTAACAAAGAAAATTATTTATGCATAACACATGTCTCATGGCTTGAGACAGTTTACAGAATCAGCCAACAGACTCGCGATCTGTCAAGCCCTAAATATGGGTCTACTTATATCACCTGAAACTCAGAAAACTCAACAAAATTTGAAAGTTCCTGATAACATTATATAGGCACGCCAGTACGACGACTTAGTCTAGCGACAAGAATATGGCCAAAAATTAACATATGTATGATTGATTATATCAAAGAAACCAAATGGATACAAATTCAAGTCGAGGAAATAACCAATACATGATGTTTTCAATTATGTCCATGTAAAAACAAATTTCAGTCCCTTTTTGCAATCGAAGCTCAGAACAGACTTACACACAACGGATTTCAATAACGGAACCTTTAGTAAAATGGTAAAATATTATAAAATTTTAGCAAATCGGACTCAGCAAAAACTATACATAGAAAGGAATGAGAGTGAGGGAAAACTCAAGCACGTAAAACCCTCACACACACATGCACTTAGACACTTTATTCATTGTATCTTAGTTATCCAAAACAGCAAGGACTTAAGCAATGTTAGAGTAAACGAAAATTTTGGAATATGATTGAGAAGGTAGTGCCGGTCCTTACACATGCAAAATGGGTGCATAAGCAATACATGCTTACACGATATCACTACATGAGGGCTGAAAGAGGAATCCAAGACTACGACAAAAGTAAATATTTCCATGGTTAATACCATATGAGACAAAATGGTAAGGAAACCATCTCATTTCATAAAGTATCACGAGAAGGTGGTTGGGGTGGGTACGAAACCAGATTCATTTCAGCAAAAAGCAGATGGTATTAAAATCACCACAACAACAGCTCTGGGTGAAAGCATAAACCCATGCCTGAGCAATAAAGGAATAAAGAAAATAAAATATTTGACTGAATTAAACAAAGCGCAACCCTGACAACATTATTTTCAAAATTCTTTTCGTAACGTTTCATAGTTTGTTCATATATTTAAAAGCAGCAAGACAAAGCTGGTATGCACAAGGGAAAATATTGTTTTCAAGAAAATAAAAGTTATTTTAAATTTAAATAAACACGAGAGGACAACTCTAAATACTGACCAACAAGACATAGTGGGACAGGACTAAGAGGTGCTCACATAAAACTATATTCATTTTCTAGAGGAAACACCTGGAGGGCAATTGTGGAAAGAAAACAAAACTAAAAGGTTTGAGATACGTAATTGAGGGGGACGGAAGAAAATAATATTTGACCTGAAGGAAAAGTCGAAGTTTCGTTACTTCAATGAATCAGGGTTTCTTGACGCAATAAGTTTTGCTACTTGAAAAACAACAGTGATCGAAGAAAGAACATTTCAAATATTGGAGAGAATCTTTTTTATCTAGTAAAGACAATTTCAAATTCATTCTGTTTTTTCCACATATTTAATTGATTATTGAATGACCTTCTTGTAGAATATATAATCACTTCATCTAAACACAGTGAACTACATTTCAAATCACTAGCATTCTGTCAGTCACATACTTTTCGGTTTACGGAACGAAAAAGAATTACCTTTCTATATTAAAAAAACATTTCTGATTCCAACGTGTTCTTCTTTGTTTTACTTGATTCATCCCGGTCTCATAGATTACTGATTAAAACTGAGCACAGAAAGCATGGACATCTTTATAACCATGACTAAGTTTAAATTATAAACGATTAGTTAAGCATTCAACAAAAACCATCCCCTCATCTCCATACCCACCCCTAATGCTCATGGTCAGTTTTGAAGCCCTGTTATTTTAAAATTAAATAAACACGAGAGGACAACTCTAAATACTTTTCAGCAATACATAGTGAGACAGGGCTAAGAGGGGCTAAGAGGTGCTCTCATAAAACTATATTCATGTTCTAAAGGAAATGCCTGGGGGCAATTGTGGAAGAAAAAACATAAAAGGTTTGAGATATGTAATTAGGTGGGACGGGACGAAAAGAATATTTGATCTGAAGGAGAAGTTAAAGTTTCGTGACGTCAGTGAATCAGAATGTTTTTTGTTTTTTTTACGGAATGAGTTTTGCTACTTTGAATAACAACAGTGATCGACGAAAGAACATTTCATATTTAGGAGTCAGTTTTTCATTGAAAAAAGACAATTTCAAATTCATTCTGTTTTTGCCTATTTTTCATTGATAGTTAAATGACCTTCTGCTAGAATACATAATCACTTCATGTATACATAGTAAACTACATGTCAACTCACTAGCATTCTATCCGTCACATACTTTCCGGTTTACGAAACGAAAAAACAGCTACTTCTCTATATTAAAAAAACTATTCTGATTCCAACGTTTTCTACTTTGATTTTCTCGATTCATCCCGGTCTCATAGATTACTGATTAAAACTGAGCACAGAAAGCATGGACATCTTTATAACCATGACTAAGTTTAAATTAAAAATAGTTAAGCATTCAACAAAAACCATCCCCTCATCTCCATACCCACCCCCTTCTCTATACCCACCCCCAATGCTCATGGTCAGTTTTGAAGCCCTCCGAGGTATACTTAATGCTGAGCAGTGAGCGGAATCGGAGGAAGTATATCATCCCATTCATGTTATGCAAACGCTTAATTAGAGGGAAGTGCCTTTTGGCGATTGTGTTACCTATCTTTGAGAGAAATATTGCACATACTCGTGATTATATTTTCAGATTATATGCTGTGGATGATCTATGTGGATTCTGCGCTCTCTTTCGACACATCATTTTTTCACAAAGAAACATCTTGACCGTTTTAATATTGTTTATTATTACTATGTTTTGTTTCCGTGTATTTACACTAATATATTTCGTATCCTTCTTTTAGGTTTGCCCTTTTCTGCGATTTCTTCCCAATCGTCATTTCGTGTTTTTCATTCCATCAGTCTTTTAATACAATCGAATTGTTATATTTCGAAATTTTTCATATCATCCCTCCAATTATTAGCTACCATTTTACAACAAGTTTGTACATATACATTCGTGTGTGTGTATGTGTGTGTGTGAATTAATATATAATATTTGAATTCGATGCACCAAAAAATAAGCAAACCAAAATCAAATCAGTCTGAAGGTTGCTTCTGCATATTGTCAACCTACCCATTAATGTTCACAGCAAAATGTTTCTTGAATGACAAATTAAACACAATGATTCTATGACTGTCTATGATTAGAACGTCCATTTAGAAATATGGATGTTTTGAACTGTTTAAACGAGATCAATAATCAATTTATCCCCTTCAAGATACCAAATTTATTAAAATGCATCCAATCGACATACACTAGACAGTACACAGAAGGAATCTTTGAATGGTCCTATAAATGAAGCATATGCAAACCTAAAATACATGCCAAATAATAAAACCACAGGACCTGACGGATTTACAGTTAAATTTTTAATTTCTTTTGGATGGATATTTTTTAATTTTGCGTAACGGTAAAATATGTTTGATAAATATTTGGTGAACTGTCGTCAGCTCAGAAGGAATGTATAAGAACTTTTTCCCAGAAGGAGAAACCGAAATTGGAGCCCCATCTCTTTTACAAAATGTAGTGAACAGAATTAGAGCCCAACCTTTTAACGAAATGTAGTGAACAGAATAAGAGCCCCATCTCTTTATGAAATGTAGTGAACATAATTGGATACTCATCTCTTTACTAGATGTAGTGCACAAAATTGGAGACCCATCTCTTTAGTAAATATAGTGTACGAAATGGTAGACCCATATCGTTACGCAGTGTACAAAATTGTAGACCCATCTCTTTACTAAATGTAGTGTACAAAATTGGAGACCTATCTCGTTACGAAATGTAGTGTTCAAAATTGCAACTGCATGTGTAGCAAATAGACCAAAGCGAGTTCTTCCAGCAATTATAAATAATTTTTAACCCGGTTGTGTTAAGGGAGGAGACATATAGGAGAAAATACTTGTAACAAACACACAAGCACACAAATATAATGTAACTGGAATTCTTCTCTTAATTGGCTTTAGAAAAGCTTTTGGTTATGTTGGATGGCCATTCATTGGTAAAGTATTTGCTGGTTAAGACTTGGAGGAGACTTAAAAATTGAAGCATATGCAAACATGGCAACCAATAAAACCACATGATCATACCGATTTACAGTTAGGTTTTTAAGTTTTTTTTAATATGGATATTAGTTAATTTTGCGTAACGGTAAAATATTTTTGATAAATATTTGGTGAACTGTCATCAGCTCAGAAGGATTGTATAATAACTTTTCTCCAGAATGAGAAACCGAAATTGGAGCCTCATCTCTTTACGAAATAGAGTGTACAAAATTGGAGACCCATCTAGTTACGCAATATAATGTACAAAATTGGAGACCCATCTCTTTACTAAATGTAGTGTATAAAATTGGAGACCCATCTCGTTATGAAATGTAGTGTACAAAATTGCAACTGCATGTGTAGCAAATACACTAAAGTCGGTTCTTCCAGCAATTATAAATAGCTATTAACCTGGTTGTGTTAAGGGAGGAGATATATAGTGGAAAATACTTGTAACCTACAATATCTAATGCTTTCTATACAAAAACACACAAGTACACACATATAATGTACTTAGAATTCTTCTCTTAATTGGCTTTAGAAAAGCTTTTGATTATTTTGGATGGCTATTCATTGGTAAAGTATTAGCTGTTTAAGACTTGGAGGAGACCTGAAAAAATTGGATAAATCTGTTTGACAAAATTATCATCAACTCAAACATTATTGTACATGCACATTCTTTGTCGTGGTTTGATATGATGAGGGAATGCTAACAAGGTGAACCCTTTCACCATACTCGTAGACAATAGGAAATATTAATATTCATATAAATAAATCATATACAATATCTTATTGTACAGCATGTTGATGATATTGCGCTCGGAAAAATCCTGAAATCAGTACTGGATTTCATTTAAATACGCTATAATTTCAGGCATTATTAAAAGAAAAAAAGCAAACAAAAGCAGTCTAGATTGAACCTAGAACAGTTCGTAATACTAAATAGTTCTTAGAATATTATTTACATTAGAATTTATCTAGTTTAATTACCTTAGCATACTATTTCCAGACTTACACAATCTGGTTAAATTAAACTATGATAACAAATTCAGAGAAATTAACAAATTATTCTGCAATGGTCAAAATAACTAACCCGTTTTGGTAAAATTAAAACCCATACACAAAGTGTTACGAGTATATGGTATAAAAATAAAAGAAGAGAATGCAGACTACAAGCTTTGTAAAATGTAAAATAATTTTGTCTCGCTAGAATACAAACTGAAAAATAAAACAAATGAACTTACGGCTACACGAAATAATTAAAAAAATGACCCGAGAATTAAAAACATAAGCCCTAGTAATAAAAGTCCTGAATGAAACCGAATTAAAGTACGACTGACTAAATTCTGATAGTCGAAAAATAACATAGGTCTATGTTTGACCTCAAAGCAAATATATGCATTTGCTTTAAACAACCATTATCTCATGGAAAATAACTTTCTTGCATGATGTAATGAGCCTTGTTTATTTAGAACATAATATCCAATACAATTCCCTTGAGAATCTCCAAATCCCTGACCCAAATCAACATGTTTATCTGGAACATAATTTGGTTAATTTGCTCTTACACAATAGAAAATAATGAAATTCTGTTTAGTTGTTTATTTTTAAAAAAACAGGCGATCAGTTAAAACAGAACTGAACTCAAATTTGGACAAGATCAAGTGAAACAAAAAACAAACATCAAAATAACATATAAATAAAATAACAAAACAAAATTATTTTTAACCGACAAACATTTAAAAAAAATATTCATAAATATTCCCCTCATAAAGAAAAAGAAAGATTTATATAAGAAAGCTTTCGTTTTTCAATTATTCGAATACGCGTGTTAAAACAACATTAGGATGATATTTTGTGAATGTCATAAAGTATACATGAAACAATATATTTATATCCACGTACACGTGCATCTGCTATGAAATTGTCTTTTCTATTAATGTATCTGATATCAGTATTATATTTCTGTAACAAACGACATTATCTTAATAATCTCTTATTTTTGTTATTCATCTTGCCGATGAAAGTAAGGTGATTGAAATCACTAAACACAATTATCGGAGAAGGAGATGCACTAATGTCAACTTAAAAGTTTTACAATGCCAATATCAAAGGCAAACATTCCATCTCGATTGTGGAATGATTCTCTGGTGACTATTTAATTTCTTAGACAAATAGCACACTGGATGATATACACCTTTTTAATGTCTTGACTCAATACTGTTCCATCCCCAATATGCAACAATAGATAGTGTAAATAATTGGCCGACATTTTGAGCTGTAATCGTTATATAAATATTGTATTAGAACATGTTAACTCGTATTAGCTATGTAATAATTTTGTTGTGTAGCATATTCATAGATATTACCAGTCAATGATATTGTTTCCGGCTCAGTAACAATAAGAAAAAATACACTGTTATATATGGAGTCATTTAAGAATAACCACATTATTGATTTTAAATCGTTATAAAGGATGGTGTGGTAGATCCGCATTCGTGTACTTATTATCCGTTAATATTTCTGCATCACTGTCCACCAGATAGGAATCTGAAAGCATCATTGATGAGAGTAGCTATTTGCCATTTTGCACCGTTGTTTTCTTTTATCAGTTTCATGGATTTGCAAAGAATACTGTAGGCATTCGTCTGCATCACTGTCCACCACGTAGGAATCTGAAAGCAGCATTGATGAGAGTAGCTATTTGCCATTTTGCACCGTTGTTTTCTTTTATCAGTTTCATGGATTTGCAAAGAATACTGTAGGCATTCGTCAGTCTCCCCTCTTGCGCCAGGCAATAAGCCAGAAGGTTCAGAGTGGTGTTCTTAAACTAATTACGATCATGTAGGATAACATATATCATGTTGTCCAGGGCAGCTTTCTTGTGTGACCAGTTGTTCGCCCGGTGATAACATAGGAATTCAAGGAAATGGAGATAAAATATCGGGCCAACTCTCACACATTGTTTATATGCACTACCTTGATCTGACCTTGTAGAACAGAACATCTCTGGGATTAGTGCTTTAGGAATACAGTTAATCTCTGAAGGGTGATATGCTACCGACAAGGCAAATTTCGTTACTTTGTAGTTGTAGGTTTTGTGTATATCACTGAATACGTCCTTGGACATATCAAGGTTGTCCTGGACCAAATAAAAAGCAGCTAACTTCAGTTTTACAGATGTAACATCGGACAAGGATCCACAAAGTAGAAGCTCATGGGCCACATCCAAACTATGCTGGTCAAGGGTTTCCAAAGACAGACTTTTAGATGCGAGTTTTAAACCTATACTGGAACAATGCAATTTCCACAATGTAGCGTTTATATCCCTTCGTGGTTCATGGGAAGGAAAATACCTACTTAATTGATAGGTCGAAAATCTCAAATCATATTGAAGAGCACATTCTAAACATAAATATAACGGAGGTCATCAGAATTTTTCTGACATCCAGACTTTGTGATTCAAGTTCCATGGGTGGAATCTGACAAATCCTAACCAGCTTCTGTCCAATGTTGTCACGCGACATCCCGACCAGATATCTACCCTCCTGTCTCAGCAGATTACTCAGAACAGCAAGCAGCTGACGCTGCACATGGCCATATACTTTGCACTGGAACATATTTTCCTCTGGAATAAAGTAATTGGGGCAGATTGTACGTTCAGTCCAGTTATACAACAGTCTCAAGCTCAATTCAACACATAGCAGTAGATTATCAGGTTGCCACATGGCTGTCGGTGTGTTTTCTATTAGGTAAAATATGAATGTTTTACAATGATAGCTGCTCAATGTATCATCACCGACAACTGGCTTTATAAAACATTTGTTTATCATTTTTAGTAGAAGAAAGCACCTGTACTGTGTTGAATTGAATAGCCATACGAGAATTTTCTCCCTATACGAAATAGATATTCGCCATTCCAGATGCTTTTCTTGGCTAAGTTCATGACCGACAGGAACCAGCAGTGCGCCCGTCTTCTGAATGAGTCGAATCGTTTGATATGATGGCCAGTTGTGCCGTCTGTTCCTTGTTAACCACTGAGAAGCCTGGTCTGGCCATGCATGGAGACGCATTCCATACACATTGTCATCTGTTATATATCCATAATTACTGGTATTAGCAGGACCGTGGCAGATACGATTATGCAATTTTATGCCTTTGTGATCATTGCGGAGAACGAAGCGAGAATGTCTATCTAATTTTAGCCGATCGTCGAATATATTACATACAGGCCATTGCTGATGCATATTTACATCCTGCAACTTTACATACCCTGGAGGTGTGTTGTCATCACTTACTATAAGTAGTGTTGGAATAACGGGTATCCATCTGTCAAGATGCTTTAGAACTCTGTAACACTCCTCATAACAAACCATATCTATGTCTGATTGTAGACCTGGTGTCGTAGTTGCCTCTGCCTGACTCCCAAAATAATGAAATCCATTTTCAACCGAGAGAGAGAGAGAGAGAGAGAGAGAGAGAGAGAGAGAGCACTTCCTCTGATTGTATAAACATATTTATTCTCTTATAACGAATATCCTCTCCGAGTCCAACTGTATCGAGAACTCTATTCAGCCTCATGGAAATTTCTTTGTAGTAATCAGGCATGTTCAAATCCATCTTTCTGTGTGCATTTGGTCAAGGTCTGAAGTAAACGTGTGTACAATAATTAATTAAATATTCTGGTAGCATGTCTATACGTATAGCTTGCTGAGTTCTATTTCACTAATTGTGCTTATTAAGCTCATGTCTCATTTTTTAGAAATATGTTCTGATGCCGTTGAAAAGATCCATGACTATAGAATCTGGATAAGAAGATTCTTAATGTTTGTGTTTATGTATAAATAGTGTCCATTATTATTATTATTATTATTATTATTATTATTATTATTATTATTATTATTATTATTATTATTATTATTATCACACTAAACAAGGTTTAATACTTGTTTTTATCAAACGAAACATGCAAGTAGAACATCAGAGAGATTAAATAATTTATTATTATTTAATATATAATAAAGAACTGATGTTAGTTCTTTAAGAGATTAATGTAAAATATTTTTTTTGCAGAAAGCTAATAATTATAGGTAAACATATATTTTCTTAAACGCTACCAAATTAACAGTATTCCAAAACGTTTTTATGATGCGTTTTTGAGATTTATCTAGAATAATATTTTTCGGGTACGGGAATTTTGGGAACGGGTTTGACTAATTCAGTTTAGCCCACACCTAGAAATGTAATTTTTTTGGAAAGAAGAAGCAACAATAAATTGTATTGAAATGTGTCTGTTAAATGTTATCAATATAGAAAAATACTGAGATGGGATACAGTTTCCACATTCATGTTCTGACTTATGTATAATGTCACGAAATACAGACGTACAAAGGTTATTACAAAATAATAAAGATATCTTAGTTCTTACCTCTGTGTCAACTTATCAAGATGATGCTTTTGAACTAATTAGAATTGGTTATAATTATGTTGTCCTTCTGTAGAATACTACAGTGCTTACTTAGTGAACTACTTAGTAGAGTCTTCAAGCTTCTATATCCATCTATTTATACTGTATAGGTCAGCTTCACTTACATTGTTCATCACGCGGTCGAATACGGACCACCAAACACTAGGCAAGAATGAACACAGTAACTACGAAAATAGACGATAACTCAACATAGCCAACAGAATAATACTAATAGGAACATGTATACAGATATTCTTTGCAATTAGTAAAATTATGTAAATAAACGTTTAAAACGAATAGTTTTAATACAAACATGTACACTGTATGTACAGACAAATACGTCCCCTAGACCAGAATTAGAGTTACTAGTTTGGTCTGTTTACAAGATTTTGTTATGCTAACTTGCCTGATTTATTCATCTTTATCCATGTGTGTGTGTGTGTTTGTATATATGTATCTGTTTGTGTGCACGTTACCTACATTAGGAAGAAAACCCGGTGATTACAATCACACATTAAGTTGACGTATGACATAAAGAAGATCTCCCTCTAATATTTATTACTAATGTTTCTAGATTATGATGTGACAAAAATATAACAATAAGGTTGAGGGGTGGGTGGGTGGCTTGAGGTTAAGTCGTAATTATTTGTTGGTATCTAGTCCGAAACCTTGGAAAATATAATAACACATAAATAAAAGTAAGTGAATGACTTTTTAGTTTTGTTGTAAGACCTGATGTTGGAAAACCTGAAATACACGCTTAAAGATTGCCTCTAGAAATTCTTATTAGCAAAAGACGTATAAGTAAAGAAAAACAAAACGCGTTTCTTTATTTTTAATCTTCACGATAGTCACTTTATAAAGTAGACACTACTTTACCTATTTTACTAAGTCATCTTCATATTTATGTGTAGAGAAGGAACACAATTAAACCTCAGATGGGCAACAAGTGAGTTCTTTTGACTCAATGAATACCGCCGCATCCAATGAAATTCACAGAAACGAAGAACATAAATATCTGCTCTATATACCAATGTGTATATATGGTTATCATATAGGAACGATGGCTAACGAAGATGACCCTTTGGTAACTACGGCTGATATTTTATTATTGCAGGTGGTGTTTAATATGTGTTCCAGAAATATTCATAGATGTTTCAGAAGCCGTATTGACCTTTACAATTTTTCGACTCAAGTAAATTAAGTTTGATAAAAATGGTGTACCTAAAAGATAATAGAGTTGGAACGAACACTTTATTGCTAATATACTAAAGAAGTGCTGATACATTTTCAGAACTAACCATCAATATTTCTTTGCCAATTTTAACGTTTTTAAAATGTAAATTATCTAATGCTAAATTTCCTGCAATGTTTCCTTGAAATTTAAGATATTGCACCTTTGTATTCTACTGATTCTTCGTTGTTTTCTGAGACTAGCATATATATGGGCCTTGATTTAATCTACATGCGCAATCTCTTTTTTCGCAACAACGGTCTGGGGATTTGATGTTTAGCTTGTGCTGCAACGCCTCTTGAATCTTAATTTCCACTCATGAGAGAGAGAGAGAGAGAGAGAGAGAGAGAGAGAGAGAGAGAGAGAGAGAGAGAGAGAGAGTGTTGTGTTGCATTAGTTTCATGAACGCATTATAAAGAAAACTAAATTATGATAAACTATTCATAAACTCGATATATAACCCACAATACAATTAAACCTGGTACCCAGTATAGTAATGACATCTTTCCCGTTCTGGTATTGACATGTCATCATGTGAGAACATTGTTTTAGTATTTGAGATTGGTAAATGTAAGCTCATTAGAAAATAATGTCAGATCCACACAACTTTGACGATTTTCAATAAAATAATATGATTACACATACCTTTATCTTCTGATGTCGGCAGTTGGCCTCTTCTAACTGCGCAACAAACTCCTATGTATTTACAACGAGTAGACGAGGAAGAGGTCCAGTAAAATTCCGAATGAGAGATCACTGCAACAAATAAAACGAAGATATATGTTAGTCCAATTGTGAAATTTATTTGAAGTTTGGTTAATATTAAAATTTAATTTTTCGCTTCTTTTCCTATTGGCAGTGAAAGAGTGATAGACAATAATGTGATTTAGTTAAAATATTCTACCTTTAACTACCTCACGTCCCTGATGAGTTCCTTGAGACTCTACGTGTCACATGGGGAATTTATCGATTTCGAACAGGCTAGAGATAAAGCTGAGTGCTGTAGTTTGTACCGGGAAATAAGAATATTTGCCAGGAGAGAAAGACATTTACCTAATAGTTTTTGGCAAGCCAAATTTTGTTATATCTTTGAAAAGCAGACTTTTGACGAGGTGGGTACGAAGAACATTGAGCTTTAATCAGGTTTAGAAAATTATATACCCTGTTGTCAATATATGTTAGTTTATGACTAAATCCTTTTTCTACTTTTTAAGATTTAAAATAATGTGATACATTTAAATGAACACGTAAATCTTGCAAGAGGATTCATCTTTGGAGTAACCTGAAAATATTTAAGGTAGGAAACGTTATTAGGTCTTTATGTTTGTTCTCGCAGTTGGAATTGTTGCGTTTTAAGAACACTCCAGAAAGGGATCTCCGCGTCCTCGTGTGTTCAGTGGGCAATTCGTTCCACATTGCTGGGTCCTGGTATGCAAAAGAACGTTGTCCATATGATTTCGTTTTCATAGTGGGAATAAAGAGTATACGATTGTCCGAAGAAGAGCGTAAGTATCTTGCTGTTGTGTACACATGGGTGAGGTTGAATTGGTACATTGCATTGGAGTAAGGCAGTGCAACGTAGCACAGTTAATAAATGTTTTTGATTATGAATCGAATGGATAGCCAGTGTAGGGTACACAGCAGCTGCAAGGCGTGCTCTGATCTTGGTACTCTAAGGATGATTCAAGCAGCTGTATTTTGAACGTTTGACGTTTCTGGAGTAAATATTGAGACAAACTAGACATAACTGATTTACAATAGTCCACTCTTGAAAGTACTAATGAACGCACAAGTGTTTTAGTGGCATTAACTGAAATATATTTGTGAATGGAGCTGATTCGTTTCAACTCAAGATATGCAACCTTGCATATATTCATGACATATTGGTGCAGTGTCAGAGTACTGTCCAGAGTAACAGCTAGGTTTGGTACTGACTGTGTGAATTTAATGTTGATGTTGCTGATATTTATTTTTTGAGGTAAAGGATGTGGATAAGAACGTTGTTTTGTTGTTGTGATCAGAAAGACCTCACTTTTATCAACATTCATCTGCAGCTGCTTGTTGCATGTCATCCATGATTTCACATCAGAAATGCAGCTTTCTACACCTTGGATGGTAGCATACACTTCCGTTGGGTGGCTAGATTTGTATATTTGTGTGTGTCATCAGCTTACAATTGGTGAGACACTGGATGATGATCTATAAGACTTTAGAGATGCTAAAATAAAGAGAACAGGTCTAAACACAGAACCCTGGAGTGTATTCCATTTGCGGATCCAATTTGTGTCCTGTTGACAAAGTACGATTTGAATTACAGTAAGGCTGTATTGTGAATGCCAAATCCATGCTGAAGACTTAAAGTAATATATCGTGGTCTATTGTGTCAAATTCCGAAGACAAATCAAGGAGGGCGAGGGCTGTAATCTTTCCGTTATCCAAAGTAGATATAATATCATTAATTACTTTCAGAAGAGTAGTTTCAGTATTGTGGCAAGGGTGGTACGCAGACTATACATTGCTAAAAAGACCGAATTCAGATGATATACAAACTTGGTTAGAAACATTGTTTTCTAAGATATTGTTTATATATTAATGGGAGATTACAATCTGGGCAGTATTTCGTTAAATCGTATTTTCGAGTGTTGGTTTCTTTAGCAGAGGCTTTACAATGGCAGTTTTGAAAAATGATGGGAATTCCCCGGATGAGAGAGTTAGATGTATTAATAACATCAGTTAGTGAAGTAAACATTGGATAATGCATTCACGCAGCAGTGATGTTGGAATTGGATCAAGTTCACCTGACTTTGGTGTACTCTTCAAAACGATTTTACGTATTTAATTCATAGAGACAGGTTCAGGTATCGCAACTGCACGGTGACGACGAGTCAATTGTAATTGCATTGTCAAGCATATCTCTAATGATTTGTATTTCTCACTGAATAAATTTGAAAACGGGTCCGGAAGGTAAACTGGAGAGAAGGTAGTTGGAATTGGTGTACATTTGTTCATTGACATTAGCTTGTTAATAATCGTTATGAGCTCAATGCAGCTAGAACTTTCCGTGATCGTATTACTGTAGTTGGCTGATTTAGCTGTATTGACAATGCTAGTGACGTACTTCATAGCGGCTTCATAGATTTGCTTATGAATAGTGAGTCTGGATGAAAGCCAAAGCCTCTCAGTTTTGCTGCGGTCTGTTGTTACAGTGCGGAGCTTGTCCCTAACTATATACAAGAGAACACGTTTGAATTGATACTCTACACTTGGTG
This sequence comes from Unio pictorum, assembly GCA_030141615.1. Taxonomy (NCBI): domain Eukaryota; kingdom Metazoa; phylum Mollusca; class Bivalvia; order Unionida; family Unionidae; genus Unio; species Unio pictorum. The sequence continues at coordinate 264,893 of JARLTB010000161.1, read as the reverse complement.
GCTGGGGCATATTTCAAGCATTGAACACAGGCCTTTATCAAGTTATTCTGTTTAGAAGGTTAATAAGTTGCTAGGCTTGCTTATATGCCATTCATTAGTTTGGTTCTATTTATCATACAGATGTATCTCTTATTAGCAAATAAAGGTGGAGGGTTATGGACTGCTACCTGCAAATTGCATACAATGCAGAGGTGATATGATGCAGGTTCGCGTGATACAACAGTGGACCGTAGAATATTATCATCAGGTCTATGAAGAATAAAAAATACAATATGAATATGTTGATGAGTGGGATGGTTATCTGACGGTTTGAGGTTGGAAACATAAATGGAATCTAGGACTTTTGATGTGAAAGGGTTTCCAGGAGAGTCAACGTGAAATTTGAAATTTCCAAGAATAATCAAGTGGCCACTTATTGAATTTCCATACTCTGTGAGATTCGGAAACTGCTCCTATTAATCCGATCGCTCGCTCTTTCTTTTGCTGATTACTCTGTATGAAATTCATCAGGACTTCTTTCCTGGGTCCATTTATATAGCTGGAGATTACAACTCATTGGATTGTCCATGCTTGAACTTTTTAATGATGGGATATAATGGGCCATGTGTATACACAAGATATAACCTTTTAAAGTCATATGTCGTACCCGACCTGCCATTATCTAGTCTCATTTTATCGAAATCTGCTCGACGACGTTTCTGTTAACTTTGGCTACTGTTGGAAGTGAACCCTCATTAGTAACTGTCAAACAGGGGGTTACGTCAAAATAGTATAAATATGGGTTCAAGCAAACAACAAGAAGTTCAAGGATTGTAACAGTTGTTAATACTGGCGGTGTCAGTAAAGACCATACACTTTATTCAATTATTTTACTGCTTTTGGGAGTCAAATATATCGCCTTTTTTGAAGATTTTATCAAAGAATTATCCATGTCAAAATCATTTTAGTGGTGAACTGTAGAATCCAGATATGGAATGAAGAGATATTCATCGTGTGGGATTTGTTTTGCGTACCATATATTGAGTTTCAGATTTCTCGAAATCGTTTCAACAACTTTTCTTAAACATTATCTACTTTTGAATCATTTGCTAATAAGATACTGTCGTAGAGGCGTTGAAATCAATCCACTCAAAGAAAAGGTCCAAATACTACAAACTATTTATGCAATCGATCAACGACCCGTGCGTGTTTTACATACCCGTTATTTATATGCAGAGGCGTACCTAGAGTGTTTGGATCCCGGGGATATGATTCATGTTTACCCCCCACTTCAAGTCTTAAACCCATTTTTTTCATCAATAAAATCACCATCACCCATGTGTTACGACAACACAATAAAGCATTTTCACGTTCGACTGTTTACTGCTAGTGCTAGCGATCTGTATGATTCTTCTTTCATAGATGCAAAATGTTTTGCAGCAAAAAATTCCACATACAATCTATTTCAAAGCCCATTTTGGCGCCCCCACTAGTCTGGCGCCCGGGGACATCTGTCCCCCTCTGCCCCTCCCACATCTAAGACTCTTGCCATAGGTTGACTCTCATATCTGTTCATCCTCCGGACTATATTCGTCAGGACTTCTTTAATGCCTCGACACTATCCCTGAAGGTAAAGTGCTCATGATCGTTCCATAACAAAATACTTTAAAAAGGGGGAGTACTAACCTATTTGCATACTCAAGATATAATCTTCTTATGTCACGTGTCCATCCACTCCGTATATCTAGCATCTAGTTCACAATGTATTGAAATCGGCTAGAGGAAAATGTTAAAATTAATTTTGGTTACTCTTAGTGCAGATCCTTACTAGGAACTGGAAAACAGTGGTTGAAATCAAAATTAGGTAAATAGGTGTCAGGCACCGCACAATTTAACTACATTCTTTACAAAGACCATACAGGGTTTTAATACTTCTGTAACCGTAATGAAAACTCTTTTTGCTCCAGTTGGGTTATAATAACTTCAATGTATAATCCGAAAGAGTGTCCATTCTTGACGCAGGATGTTTTTCAATAAGCAATAAGTAAATGCTAACCACATACTTACTGAATAAGAGATAAGGAATTAGTAGCCATCTGGATGTGAATAAGGAATAAGTAGCAACCTGGAGGTGCAAATGCTTGAATCGGGAAAAAGGAATAAGTAACCAGTCTGATTTCAATTTATGACAACAATTTACTATATATGTCAATTAATGAATTAGTGTTTGCATTGAATGGCGGTGGGCAATATCAATAATAACACAAAATGAAACCTTGCGAGTAGAATTCGTGACACCAGTGATTGTCTAATGGACAGCATGAATGTTATTTAGATTCATGAGTTGAATCATATACTCCTTGTCGTTACTCGAAAGATGCCACAGCAATACATGCAGTGAAAACAAATAGAACAAACTAATCAATAAAATAGTTTGTCATTGTAATTTACTTCGAAATTATTTCACAAAAAAAAATGACTCTTAACCCTCTAAGTTACATACAAACAAAATAGAGGCTGTGACTTAAACTAATTTTGGGTCTACTCCAGAAGATATTTTAAGGCTGTTTAATATATAGTATCTGCTTCTTCTTTTTTGTTCCCTCGTGGAACTCTTTTTCTAATTGAGTGGTTTGGATGTATATCCTGTCTTGCAATATTAGTTATTCTTCTTTAAATATCAAGACAAATATAATCAATACTTAATGACGTTTTCAAATATCGGAGACATCTAGTTTAATTTCATGAATTAAACCATACTATTAAATGTGTCACCTTAAACTGGGAAACATTGGTGTGAAACAATGAAATTCAAAATTTTTCACGCTCTAATAATTGCAACGTGAATCAAACTCAGTGGACTGGTTAAATTCGGATCTTGCGATGCTGCAAACTAACATGTAATCATTCATTACACTAGAGAACAATTATTTATGTATTACTGTGTTCTTGTTGTGTTTTTTCACAATCGTGTAAGCAACGACGAAAATACAGTTTCCTTAATTTTAAAATTGCATACTATCCGAAGTATTTTTTCGTGAATATGGCTTTAAAGATCATATGGAAGTTATATTTAAGAAAATCAATACTTCAGGCATGTCAAAGGATATTAAAATCATGTATATAAAGTTTGACCCGTAACACTCTACTTGGCCCCAAATTACTTAGACGTTACCATTGTCGTTCAGTCGACGTTTGTTGATCATGATTGTCTTGAAGCAATCCTGTAACATTATGGTCTGCAGACGTAATTCGTGTATAGGTTGGGAAGTGGATTCGACTATGTCGATCGAAGTGTTGCAGTTTGAAAGGTGGGCCATTGAGAACGTCATTTCGGGCAAATTTCCAGATTGCTCAGATTGCAATACTTATTTGAGCTGAGACTCAGGATGCCGTTGAGAATGACCACAACTATCGGTGCCACATCGACCACTCTTAAATAACAATAACGATATCAGCACATCGCAATACTTACGTTAATGAATATGACGGAAACTTGGAAAACTGTGAAAAACTATAGCATATTTAGGCCAAAAGTAAACTGGCCCTGTAATTAGAAAAAATAAGCAAGAAATAAGAATTATTAAAAGCAAATCACATCCAGAGGCAGTTCAATTCAATTCAATTGTTTTTTCTGATAACCATGTATATTCTCAAAGAATAAATACTAAAAACAGTGCATTATTTTGAAATCGTGTTTATAAAAGAAGGAAAAGATCAAACAACAAACGCTGGAAAGGGGAGGATGGAAATTTTTTAAATTTTATCACCATATATTAAAATATTCATCTAATTTAAAATCTTCGTACACAAATGTGGCTAGGGAGCATAATGATTTCTTATTTCGAGAAGTTAAAACCTGAATATGTTTGTATATGAATAGTTTGCTCCAGAAGTTTCTTTTCATTAGCTGTACACATAGGTTAATGTATACTGGACACGCCAAAAAAAATGATTATTTTCAATATCATGTGTATCATCTAGATTACAATAACTTGTATTTCCATCGATTGCATTGCTTGCATAGGTGTTTTAATTTTACAATTTTGAGATAGCACTCGGAGTTTTATCAAAGCTGATCTATGCATGGTTTCACATGAATAATAAAAGTAATCATCGAGGTCAAAGTCCGTATTTCATGTTACAATAGAGACAATTTATTAAACATCGAATAAATTTGAAGTTATTTACGCTATTTGTGAAACGTGGAAAAATAGTGCTAGAATTTCATTACGTTCATTATATAACTGCTTATATGCAGTACTTATTGCGAGATTGATACCATTCTTCATTCTAAACCAATATTCAGATGACGCAATTAAGCCTTAAGTTCTTTTGCAGGATTCTTGACTCATGTTTAAACACAGTTTACATCACTTTAGTTTAAGATGTACACAAACTGCTTAGCATACCGAGTGCGATATAATGAAACATTAACATGATAAATATATATTAATATATAGCTGTTTAGTTCAGTGCCGTATTAACCCATAGTTGGGCCCCTAGGCTTCGATCTTCTTTGAGCCCCTGGACATCTACCAGCGAATGACAGGGCCCCTAGGCTTCGAGCTTACTAATTATAAAGATTTAATGTTGGTTGTGTGGATACTTATTGCAGGACTAAAGGATTGGAAGGGGAAAGTGTTTGTGTGTTGTGATCAAAATTAACTTCAGTTTAATCATTATTCATCTACAGATTATCACATATCATTCATGACATCACATAGGAAATGCACGAGATTACACACTGTATGGTATTATCAAATTCAGTTGGGTTGGGAGATTTGTAAATTTGGGGTTCATCAGCGTACGATTGGTGAGACAACTGATGATGACTTTGAGACTTAAAATGTTCTGAACGTATATAATGAAGAAAACGGACCGATAGATGACTTTGGAACACGCACTGACATTATCTGGACTGGAATGTTTGCCATTTAAGGACAAAAAGTTGGTTTCCTGTTTACTAAAAATGACAAACCATAGTAAGGCTATGTCACAAATGCCAAATACATGCTGTGGACGGTGAAGTAATATATCATGATATACTGTGTCATAGGATAAGTCATGGAGCGTGAGGACTAATAGTTACACTATCCAAAGCAAGCAGAAGATCGTTCATTACTTTTAGAAGGGCGGTTTCGGTACTGCGGCATGGGCAAAATGCAGACTGTCAATTGCAAAGAAGACTATTTAAAATCAGATGAATTACAGTTTGGGGCAGAACAACCTTTCCTACGTTGTTACATAAACATGAAGTTAGAAACACGGTGGTAAGTTTTCTTGTTAAATCACTAGGGTTACGTTTTGCTTTCTTCAACAGTTTTTTCAATGATAGTTTTGAATAATCCCGATATGTGCCCCAGATGAGAGATGTATTAATAGTATTGGTTAGTGAAAACATATTGCATCTATGTTCACGTGAATTTGAGGCGCTATTCATTAGTATGGTACGTTAACAATCGTTCGGACATATTCAAATGCTTTTAAAGCCCGTTCACCTGAAGAAGAAAAAAACGTTCAGTTTTGTTCTTTGTATAAGTAATTGTACCAAGGGATATTATCAAAACTGCAGCGCCGGAGTGGAAACACATGAAATAGCGGAAACAAACAGAACTAGTCTGAGAAGTGATCAAGGGACTAACCTGATTAGAGTTTGCGAAGTTTATACATTTGTTTGTAGGACGGAACCACTCTCCCACGCAGCAATTCATTTCATACTGTTACACGCACAGAGGTATTCACTTGACCGAGCGGTGTCAAAACCCTGGCGCGAGTCACGCTGGAAGTCATATGTTTTCCCCAAATTTTCAAAGACTTCCATACAACTTGAGTTGTAAAATGGAAAGAGAGACGTGTCTGTTATATTTAATAATCTTTGCTCTAATCAATTGGCGACCCAGAGGAGACAACTTGCCCAAGAGTCCATTAACCGCACCTTAGCATGGTTTTTCTTCATTATCATCCTATTTAAGTACCACAAGCCCGTCATGCCATATAAATTTCACTAGTATTCCCTTACTAACTGGGAAATATTTAACTGCGCCCCCCTAGGCCAGTCTATCCACAGAATTTCCGGCGTATCACGCTCATATACATACGCCCATTTTCCACTATGGACACATAAACGGTACCTACCAAGTTCCAACTTATTGATTCCATTATATTCCCCCCATAAATACTGCCATTTCAATCACACCACTTTTATACACCGCGGAATTTTAATATGGACTATGTTACAAAAGGGACAGTCATTCGGCTTGTACCCAAATTCACTACTAACGACCCCAGCATGGTTCAAATTCACTAACACATACTCCAAATTTATTACAATACGACCAGCACTACAATCCCAATGTGATAATAGCTTCGAACAAGACACTAACACAAATCTTTCTATTGAAACCGATCAAGATAAGCAATTGCAAGTCTAGCGAAAAGGCCTCCAGGGTTTATACAGATAAATTACTAAAGAAATTTATAACAAAAAGTGTATTCAAATGCACCGTGTACATCAGTTAAGGCAGCAGACGATATCCATAATACACTTTGACGAAATTATCAAAAAACGTTGAAACACAGTAGGTTTTGAATATCAGACGACTGGCAAAGAACAGCTTAAAGACAAATTCGGTTGTTAGAATCAGGAAGAACAGGAACGAAAATAGTGATTGAAGGTTTACAAATTTGGAATTTATCTCCTGGGAATTATATCCATAAACAGGAGTGTAACATGATCAACAATAATATTTACGGCTTATAGGTTAGAGAGAAGTATCAGCCAGAAAATAATTGTGCAGACAGGGTGGTAGGTAGTTGATGATGTTAGTATGTATCACGAAATTATATTCTTCAAGCAAGTAATTGATAGCATTGAGGAGCAACACGTTTAGTAAAGTTCAACAAATAATTTGTTTTCTTAGAATACAAAGTGAACAAAGTTAAACTAACTTACGGTATTGCGAATTAAATCCAAAACAAATCCAAGAATTACTAACGCAAGTCATATTTATTATAGTTGTGAATAAACTTAAATGGAATTCCAAAATAATTCCAACTCAGAAGGTGCTGATGTGCCTAGAATGCTCTGTGTCATTAGTGATGCAATGTAAGAATATATCCCTATTTGAAGTTCACTATACATCCAAATCTCTAGCTCCCCCAAAAATTATTTTTGAGCAAATTGTATTTCCAGAGAATAATCATTGGAATAAATTAATTTTAATAAATGCATTTCAGCCAAAACGAAATTATGGACGCAACAACAATACAAATGATTCTGATCTGATCTTACATCACGAATGAATAAATTCTAAATAAACAAGATTATATAGTTCTCTACTTGACCACATGTCACAATTTGTCATTTTCTAACTGTTACCTAATGGAACATTTCACTCTGAAAGGTTCCAAATGTTTACAAGATAAACTCTTAGTTATAATTATAACGACTCCTACTAAACATTATTATAAAGAAACGTCGTAAACAACACGAAAACTTCAGCATTTCAATGGCAATTTCCAAACTTCTGAACTCAGACAGAGAGAACCATGATGTTTACAAAACCAACATCAATGATTCAAGTCAGGTAATTAAAATGTACTTTATTTTATACAAGGAAAGTCCATACACAATTATTCATATCATACAATGATTTGAAAATACCCTAACAAAGAAAATTATTTATGCATAACACATGTCTCATGGCTTGAGACAGTTTACAGAATCAGCCAACAAACTCGCGATCTGTCAAGCCCTAAATATGGGTCTACTTATATGACCTGAAACTCAGAAAACTCAACAAAATTTGAAAGTTCCTGATAACATTATATAGGTACGCCAGTACGACGACTTAGTCTAGCGACAAGAATATGGCAACAAATTAACATATTTATGATTGATTATGTGAAAGAAACCAAATGGCTACAAATTCAAGTCGAGGATTTAACTAATACATGATGTTTTCAATTATGTCCATGTAAAAACGAATTTCAGTCCCTTTTTGCAACCAAAGCTCAGAACAAACTTACACACAACGGATTTCAATAACAGAAGATTTATTAAAATGGTGTTTTCGTTCACGTCCTTTACACTATTACGTTATATAAAAATTATAAAATTTTAACAAATCGGACTCAGCAAAAACTATACATAGAAAGGAATGAGAGTGAGGGAATCTCAAGCACGTAAAACACACTTACGCATGCACATAGACACTGTATTCATTGTATCTTAGTTATCCAAAACAGCAAGGACTTAAGCAATGTTAGAGTAAACGAAACTTTTGGAATATGATTGAGAAGGTAGTGCCAGTCCTTACACACGAAAAAGCGGTGCATAATCAACACCTGTTTACACGATATCACTACATGAGAGCTGAAAGAGGAATCCAAGACTACGACAAAAGTCAATATTTCCATGGTTAGTACGATATGGAACAAAAGGGTAAGGAGACCATCTCTTTTCATAAAGTATCACGAGAAGGTGGTTGGGGTGGTTACGAAACCATTATCATTTCAGCAAAAAGCAGCGGGTATGAAAATCACCACAACAACAGCTTTGGGTGAAAGTATAAACCCATACCTGAGCAATAAAGGAATAGAGAAAATAAAATATTTGACTGAATTAAACAAAGCGCAACCCTGACAACATTATTTTCAAAATTCTTTTCGTAACGTTTTATAGTTTGTTCATGTATTTAAAAGCTGCAAGACAAAGCTGGTATGCACAAGGGAAAATATTGTTTTCAAGAAAAAAAAAGTTATTTTAAATTTAAATAAACACGAGAGGACAACTCTAAATACCGATCAACAAGAGATAGTGAGACAGGACTAAGAGGTGCTCACATAAACCTATATTCATTTTCTAGAGGAAACACCTGGAGGGCAATTGTGGAAAGAAAACAAAACTAAAAGGTTTGAGATACGTAATTAAGGGGGACGGACGAAAATAATATTTGACCTGAAGGAAAAGTTGAATTTTCGTTACTTCAATTAATCAGAATGGGTTTTTTGACGAAATAAGTTTTGTTACTTTGAAAACAACAGTGATCGAAGAAAGAAGATTTCAAATATAGGAGAGAATTTATTTTATCTAGAAAAGACAATTTCAAATTCATTCTGTTTTTTCCACATATTTCATTGATTATTGAATGACCTTCTTGTAGAATATATACCACTTCATATAAGCACAGTGAACTACATTTCAGATCACTCGCATTCTATCCGTCACATACTTTCCGGTTTACGAAACGAAAAATATATACCGTTTTATGTTAAAAAACATTTCTGATTTCAAAGTGTTCTACTTTGGTTTACTTGATTCATTCAGGTCTCATATATTACTGATTAAACCTGAGCACAGAAAGCATGGACATCTTTATAACCATGACTAAGTTTAAATTATAAACGAATAGTTAAGCATTCAACAAAATCGACCCTCTCATCTCCATACCCACCCCTAATCCTCATGGTCAGTTTTGAAGCCCGCCGAAGTATACTTAACGCTGAACAGTGAGTGGAATCGGAGGAAGTATATCATCCCAGTTATGTTTAAAAAATGCTTAATTAGAGGGACGTGCCCTTTGACGATTGAGTTACCTTTCTTCGAGAGAAATATTGCACATACTCGTGGTTATGTTTTCACATTATGTACTGTGTATGATCTATGTGAATTCCACTCTTTATTTCGACACATCATTTTTTTTCACAAAGAAACATCTTGACCATTTTTAATACTGTGTATTGTTACTATGTTTTGTTTCCGTGTATTTCGACTACTGTCTTTCTATATGCTTCCGTAAGGTTTGCTCTTTTCTGCCATTTTGTTCCCAATCGACATTTCGTATTTTTCATTCCATCAGTCTTTTTCAACAATCGAATTATTATATTTTTAAGCTTTTCACATCATCCCTCCAATTATTAGCTACCATTTTACAACAAGTTTGTACATATACATGTGTGTGTATGTGTGTGTGTGTATGTGTGTGTGTGTGTGTGTGTGTGTGTGAATTACTATATAATGCTTGAATTCGATGCAAAGAAAATAAGCAAACCAAATTCAAATCAGTCTGAAGGTTTCTTCTGCATATTGTCAACCTACCCTTTATTGTTCACAGCAAAATCTTTCTTAAATGACAAATTAAGCATAATACTTCTTTGACGGTCTATGATTAGAACATTAATTTAGAAAAATGGATGTTTTGAACTATTTGAAACAAAATAAATAATCAATTTATCCCCTTCAAGATACCAACTTTATTAAAATACACCCAATCAACTTACACTATACAGTGCACAGAAAGAATCTTTGAATGGTCCTAGAAATGAAACAAATGCAAACCTAAAATACATGCCAACTAATTAAACCATAGGATCAGACGTATTTACAATACGTCTGATTTTTGTTATTTATCTTGCCGATGAAAGTAAGGTGATTAAAATCACTAAACACAGTTATCGGAGAAGGAGATGCACTAATGTAAACTTAAAAGTTTTACAATGCCAATATCAAAGGCAAACATTCCTTCTCGATTGTGGAATGATTCTCTGGTGACTATTTAATTTCTTAGACAAATAACACACTGGATGATATACACCTTTTTAACATCTTGACTCAATACTGTCCCATCCCCAATTTGCATGAATAGATAGTATAAATGATTGGCCTACATTTTAAGCTGTAATCGTTATATAAATATTGTATTAGAACATGTTAACTCGCATTAGCTATGCAACAATTTTGTTGTGTACCATAGTCAAAGATATAACCATTCAATGATATTGTTTCCGGCTCATTAAAAATAAGAAAAAATACACTGTTATATATGGAGTCATTTAAGAATAACCACAGTATTAGTTTTAAAAACGTTATAAAGGATGATGTGGTAGATCTGCATTTGTGTACTTATTATGCGTTAATATTTCTGCATCACTGTCCACCAGGTAGGACTCTGAAAGCAGCATTGATGAGAGTAGCTATATGCCATTTTGCACCGTTGTTTTCTTTGATCAGTTTCATGGATTTGCGAAGAATACTGTAGGCATTCGTTAATCTCCCCTCTTGCACCAGGCAATAAGCCAGAAGGTTCAGAGTGATGTTGTTAAACTCATTACGGTCATGTCGGATAACATATATCATGTTGTACAGGGCAACTTTCTTGTGTGACCAGTTGTTCGCCCGGTGATAACATAGGAATTCAAGGAAATGGAGATAAAGATTCGGGCCAACTCTCACACATTGTTTATATGTATTGCCTTGATCTGACCTTTTAGAACAGAACATCTCTGGGATTAGTGCTTTAGGAATACAATTAACCTCTGAAGGGTGATAGAATACCGACAAGGCAAAGTATTGACTTATTAATTGTGTTGTTGATAGGTTTTCACTTAATATTGCTTGAAGTGTGTATTTAGATAAAACGCCTAATTTCGTTACTTTGTAGTTGTAGGTTTTGTGTATGTCACTGAATACGTCCTTGCACATATCAAGGTTGTCCTGGACCAAATAAAAGGCAGCTAGCTTCAGTTTTCCAGATGCAGCATCGGACAAGGATCCACAAAATAGAAGCTCATGGGCCACATCCAGACCATGCTGGTCAGGGGTTTCCAAAGACAGACTTTTAGATGCAAGTTTTGAACCTATACTGGAACAATGCAATTTCCACAATATAGTGTTTATTTCCCTTCGTGGTTCATGAGAAGGAAAATACCAATCTAATTGATAGGTCGCAAAACCCAAATCATATTGAAGAGGAAAGTCTACGGCTACTTCTAAGCTCATAAACATAAATATAACGGAGGTCACCAGAATTTGTATGACATCTTGTCTTTGTGATTCAAGTTCCATGGGAGGAATGTGACAAATCCTAACCAGCTTCTGACCAATGTTGTCACACGACATCCCGACCAGATATCTACCCTCCTGTCTCAGCAAAGTGCTCAGAACAGCAAGCAGCTGACGCTGCACATGGCCATATACTTTGCACTGGAACATATTTTCCTCTGGAATAAAGTAATTGGGGCAGATTGTACGTTCAGTCCAGTTGTACAACAGTCTCAAGCACAGTTCAACACATAGCAGTAGATTATCAGGTTGCCACATGGCTGTCGGTGTGTTTTCTATTAGGTAAAATATGCATGTTTTACAATGATAGCTGGTCAGTGAATCATCACCGACAACTGGCTTTATGAAACATTTGTTTATCATTTTCAGTAGAATAAAGCACCTGTATTGTGTTGAATTGAATAGCCACACGAGAATTTTCTCTCCAAAAGAAATAGATATTCGCCATTCCAGATGCTGTTCTTGGCTAAGTTTATGACCGACAGGAACCAGCAGTGCGCCCGTCTTCTGAATGAGTCGAATCGTTTGATATGATGGCCAGTTGTGCCGTCTGTTCCTTGTTAACCACTGAGAAGCCTGGTCTGGCCATGCATGGAGACGCATTCCGTACACATTGTCAGCTGTTATATATCCGTAATTACTGGTATTAGCAGGACCATGACAGTTATGCAATTTTATGCCTTTGTGATCATTGCGGAGAACGAAGCGAGCATGTCTATCTAATTTTAGCCGATCGTCGAATGGCTGATGCATATTTACATCCTGCAACTTTACATACCCTGGAGGTGTGTTGTCATCACTTACTATAAGTAGTGTTGGAATAACTGGTGTCCATCTGTCAAGATGCTTTAGAACTCTGTTACACTCCTCATAACAAACCATATCTACGTCTGACTGTAGGCCTGGTGTCGTAGTTGCCTCTGCCTGACTCCCAAAAATATTACATCCCTTTTCAAACGAGAGAGAGAGCACTTCCTCTGATTGTATAAACATATTTATTCTCTTCCAACGAATATCATCCCCGAGTCCAACTGTATCGAGAACTCTGTTCAGCCTCATGGAAACTTCCTTGTAGTAATCAGGCACGTTCAAATCCATCTTTCTGTGTGCATTTGGTCAAGGTCTGAAGTAAACGTGTGTACAATAAATAATTAAATATTCTGGTAACATGTCTATACGTATAGCTTGCTGAGTTCTATTTCACGAATTGTGCTTATTAATCCCATGTCCCATATTTTAGAAATATGTTCTGATGCCGTTGAAAAGATCCATGACTATAGAATCTGGATAAGAAGATTCTTAATGTTTGTGTTTATGTATAAATAGTGTCCATTATTATTATTATTATTATTATTATTATTATTATTATTATTATTTTTATTTTTATTATTATTATTCATATCACACTAAACAAGGTTTAATACTTGTTTTTATCAAACAAAACATGCAAGTAGAATATCAGAGAGATTAAATAATTTATTATTATTTAATATATAATACAGAACTGATGTTAGTTCTTTAAGAGATAATGTAAAATAATTTTTATGCAGAAAGCTAATAATTATAGGTAAAATATATATTTTCTTAAACGCTACTAAATTAACAGTATTCCAAAAACGTTTTTATGATCCGGTTTTGAGATTTATCTAGACTAATATTTTTCGGGTACGGGAATTTTGGGAACGGATTTGACTAATTGAGTTTAGTCCACACCTAGAAATGTAATTTTTTTGTGGAAAGAAGAAGCAACAATAAATTGGATTGAAATGTATCTGTTAGATGTTATCAATATAGAAAAATACTGAGATGGGATGTAATTTCCACATTCATGTTCTGACTTATGTATAATGTCACGAAATACAGACGTACAAAGGTTATTACAAAATAGTAAAGATATCTTAGTTCTTACCTCTGTGTCAGCTTATAAAGATGTTGCTCTTGAACTAATTAGAATTGGTTATAATTATGTTGTCCTTCTGTGAAATACTACAGTGCTTACTTAGTGAACTACTTAGTAGAGTCTTCAAGCTTCTATATCCATCTATTTATACTGTAAAGGTTAGCTTCACTTACATTGTTCAAACCGCGGTCGAATACGGACCACCAAACACTAGCCAATAATGAACACAGTTACTACGAAAATAGATGATAACTCAACATAGTCAAAAGAATAATACTAATAGAAACATGTTTTCTGATATACTTTTCAATTAGTAAAATTATGTAAATAAACGTTTAAAACGAATAGTTTTAATACAAACATGTACACTGTATGTACAGACAAATACGTCCCCTAGACCAGAATTAGAGTTACTAGTTTGGTCTGTTTACAAGATTTGGTTATGCTAACTTGCCTGATTTATTCATCTTTATCCATGTGTGTGTATTTGTATGTATTTATGTGTTTGTGTGCACGTTACCTACATTTGTAAGAAAACCCGGTGATTACAATCACACATTAAGTTGACGTATGACATAAAGAAGATCTCCTTCTAATATTTCTTACTAATGTTTCTAGATTATGATGTGATAAAAATATAACAATAAGGTTGAGGGGTGGGTGGGTGGCTTGAGGTTAAGTCGTAATAATGTGTTGGTATCTAGTCCGAAATCTTGAAAATATAATAATGCATAAAGAAAAGTAAGACAATTTTAAGTAAAGAAAAACAAAACGCGTTTCTTTATTTTTAATCGTCACGATAGTAACTTTATGAAGGAGACACTACTTCACCTATTTTACTAAAGCCATCTTCATATTTATGTGTAGAGAAGGGACACAATTAAACCTCAGACGGGCAACAAGTGAGTCCTTTTGACTTAATGAATGCCGCCGCATCCAATTAAATTCACAGAAACGAGAGAACATAAATATCTGCTCTACATGCCAAGATGTATATAGGGTTATCATATCAGAACGTTGGCAAGCGAAGATGACCCTTTGGTAACTTCAGCTGATGTTTTATTATTGCATGTCGTGTTTAATATTTGTTCCAGAAATATTCATAGATGTTTAAAAAGCCGTATTGACCTTTACAATTCTTCGACTCAAGTAATTTAAGTTTGATAAAAATGGTGCACCTATAAGATAATAAAGTGAGAACGAACACTTTACTGCTAAGATACTAAAGAACTGCTGATACATTAATATTTCTTTGCCAATCTTAAACTTTTGTAAAATGTAAATTATCTAATGCTTAATTTCCTGCAATAATTCCTTGAAATTTAAGATATTGCATCGTTGTATTCTACTGATTGCTCCTTGTTTTATGAGACTAGCATATATATATGGCCTTGATTTTATCTACATGCGGAATCTCTTTCTTCGTAACAACGGTCTGGGGGAATTGATGTTTAGCCTATGCTGCAACGCCTCTTGAATCTTAATTTCCACTCATGAGAGAGAGAGAGAGAGAGAGAGAGAGAGAGAGAGAGAGAGAGAGAGAGAGAGGTGGGTGGGTGGGTTGGAGTTGTGTTGCATTAGTTTCATGAACGCATTATAAAGAAAACTAAATTATGATAAACTATTCATAAACACGGTTAAGTGCCCGTCGTAAGAAAGGAATAAACAGTTAATAAAAACAATGTCACATAAATGTAGGTGTTGGTATGCAAGTTAATATATATATATATATATATATATATATATATATATATATATATATATATATATATATATATATATATATATATGACCCAAAATGCAATTAAACCAGGAACCCAGTATAGTAATGACTTATTTCCCGTTCTAATATTGACATGTCATCTTGTGAGAACATTGTTTTAGTATTTGAGATTGGTAAATGTAAGCACAATATAAAATAATGTCAGATCCATACAACTTTGACGATTTTCAATAAAATAATATGATTACACATACCTTTATCTTCTGATGTCGGCAATTGACCTCTTCTAACTGCGCAACAAACTCCTATGTATTTACAACGAGTAGACCAGGAAGAGGTCCAGTAAGATTGGGAATGAGAGGGCACTGCAACAAATAAAAGGAAGATATATTTTAGTCCTATTATGAAATTGTTTTAAGTTTGGTTAATATTTAAATTTTATTTTTCGCTTCCTTTCCTATTGGCAGTGAAACAGTGATAGACAATAATGTGATTTAGTTAAAATATTCTACCTTTAACTACCTCACGTCCCTGATGAGTTCCTTGAGACTCTACGTGTCACATGGGGAATTTATCGATTTCGAACAGGCTAGAGATAAAGCTGAGTGCTGTAGTTGTACCGGGTAAAAGGAATATCTGCCAGGAGAGAAAGATATTTACCTAATAGTATTTGGCAAGCCAAATTTCGTTATATCTTTGGAAAGGAGACTTTTGACGAAGTTTGTGCGAAGAACATTGAGTTTTAATTCTTGCGAGAAGATTCCTCTTTGGAGTAACCTAAACATATTTAAGGTAGGAAACATTATTAGGTCTTTAACTTTGTTCTCTCAGTTGGATATGGTGCGTTTTAAGAACACTCTAGAAAGGGATCACCGCGTCCTCGTGTCTAAGTTCAATGGGCAATAATTCCACGTTGCTGGGTCCTGGTATGCAAAAGAAAGTTGTCCATATGATTTCATTTTCATA
Organism: Unio pictorum; assembly: GCA_030141615.1. Classification (NCBI taxonomy): domain Eukaryota; kingdom Metazoa; phylum Mollusca; class Bivalvia; order Unionida; family Unionidae; genus Unio; species Unio pictorum. The sequence continues at coordinate 248,480 of JARLTB010000161.1, read as the reverse complement.
GTGGGAATAAAGAGTATACGATTGTCCGAAGAAGAGCGTAAGTATCTTGCTGTTTTGTACACATGGGTGAGGTTGGATTGGTATATTGGATTGGAGTCAGGCAGTGAAATGTAGCACAGTTAATAAATGTTGTTTCTGATTCTGAATCGAATGGATAGCCAGTGTAGGGTACACAGCAGCGGCAAGGCGTGCTCTGATCTTGGTACTCTAAGGATGATCGAAGTAGCTGTATTTTGAGCGATTGAAGTTTCTGGAGTAAATATTGAGACAAACCAGACATAACTAATTAAGAATAGTCCACTCTTGAAAGTACTAATGAACATACAAGTGTTTTAGTGGCATTAACTGAAATATATTTGTGAATAGAGCTGATTCGTTTCAACTCATGATATGCAACCTTGTATATATTCATGACATGTTGAAGCAATGTCAGAGTACTGTCCAGAGTAACAGCTAGGTTTTGTACTGACTGTGTGATTTTAATGTTGATGCTGCTGATATTTATTTAGTGAGGTAAAGGATGTGAATAAGAACGTTTTTTTGTTGTTGTTGTGATCAGAAAGACCTCACTTTTATCATCATTCATTTGCAGCTGATGTTGCATGTCATCCATGATTTCACATCAGAAATGCAGCTTTCTACACTTTGAATGGTAGCATCCACTTCCGTTGGGCGGCTAGATTTGTATATCTGTGAGTATCATCAGCTTACAATTGGTGAGACACTGGATGATGATCTATACAACTGTAGAGATGCTAAATAAAGAGAACGGGTTTAAACACAGAACCCTGGAGTGTATTCCATTTGCGGATCCAATTTGTGTCCTGTTGACTAAGTACGATTTGAATTACAGTAAGGCTGTATTGTGAATGCCAAATCCATGCTGGAAGTAATATATCATGGTCTATTGTGTCAAATTCCGCAGACAAATCAAGGAGGGCGAGGGCTGTAATCGTTCCGTTATCCAAAGTAGAGATAATATCATTAACTACTTTCAGAAGAGTAGTTTCAGTATTGTGGCAAGGGTGGTACGCAGACTATACATTGCTAAAAAGACCGAATTCAGATGATATACAAGCTGGGTAAGAAACATTGTTTTCTAAGATATTGTTTATATATTAATGGGAGATTACAAACTGGGCTTTATTTCGTTAAATCGTATTGTCTACTGTTGGTTTCTTTAGCAGAGGCTTTACAATGGCAGTTTTGAAAAATGATGGGAATTCCCCGGATGAGAGAGTTAGATGTATTAATAACATCAGTTAGTGAAGAAAACATTGGATTCATGCATTCACGAAGCAGTGATGTTGAAATTGGCTCAAGTTCATGTGACTTTGGTGTACTCTTCAAAACGATTGTATTTATTCAATTCATAGAGACAGGTTCAAGTGTTGCTAACACTTCACGCTGATTTCTGTATCGCAACTGCATGGTGACGACGAGTCAATTGAAATTGCACTGTCAAACAGATCTCTAATGGTTTGTATTTCTCACGGAATAAATTTGAAAACAGGTCCGGAAGGTAAACTGGAGAGGTGGTAGTTGGAATTGGTGTACATTTGTTCATTGACATTAGCTTGTTAGTAATCTCTACGAGCTCATTGCATCTAGAACTTTCCGTGATCGTAGTACTGTAGTTGGCTGATTTAGCTGTATTGAGAATGCTAGTGACGTACTTCATAGCGGCTTTATATATTTGCTTATTAATAGTGAGTCTGGATGAAAGCCAAAGCCTCTCACTTTTGCTGCGGTCTGTTTTTACAGTGCGGAGCTTGTCCTTAAGTATACACAAGAGAAGACGTTTGAATTGATACTCTACACTTGGTGGCTGGGGCATATTTCAAGCAATAAACACAGGCCTTTATCAAGTTATTCTGCTTAGAAGGTTAGTAAGTTGCTAGGCTTGCTTATATGCCATGCATTAGTTTGGTTCTATTTATCATAAGGATGTATCTCTTATTAGCAAATAAAGGTGGAGGGTTAGGGACTGATATCTGCAGATTGCATATAATGCAGAGGTGATATGATGCAGGTTCGTGTGATATAACAGTGGACCGTAGAATATTATCATCAGGTCTATGAAGAATCCAAAATGCAATATGAATATGTTGATGGGTGGGATGGTTATCTGACGGTTTGAGGATGGAAACATGAATGGAATCTAGGACTTTTGATGTGAAAGGATTTCCAGGAGAGTCAACGTGAAATTTTGAAATTTTCAAGAATAATCAAGTGGCCACTTATTGAATTTCCATACTCTATGAGATTCGGAAACTGCTCCTATTAATCCGATCCCTCGCTCATTCTATTGCTGATTACTCTGGATGAAATTCATTAGGACTTCTTTCCTGGGTCCATTTATATAGGTGGAGATTACAACTCATTGGATGGTCCATGCTTGAACTCTTTAATGATGGGATATAATGGGCCATGCGTATGCACAAGATATAAACTTCTAAAGTCATATGTCGTACCCGACCCGCCATTATCTAGTCTCATTTAATCGAAATCTGCTCGACGACGTTTCTGTTAACTTTGGCTACTGTTGGAAGTGATCCCTCATTAGTAACTGTTAAGCATGGGGTTACGTCAAAATAGTATAAGTATGGGTTCAAGCAAACAACAAGAAGTTCAAAGATTGTAACAGTTGTTAATACTGGCAGTATCAGAAAAGATCATACACTTTATTCAATTGCTTTACAGCTTTTGGGAGTCAAATATATCGCTTTTTTGAAGATTTTATCAAAGAATTATCCATGTCAAAATCATTTTAGTGGTGAACTGTAGAATCCATATATGGAATGAAGAGATATTTATTGTGTGTGCTTTGTTTTGCATACCATATATTGAGTTCCAGATTTCTCGAAATCGGTTCAACAACTTTTCTTAAACATTACCTACTTTTGAATCATTTCCTAATAAGATAGTGTCCTAGAGGCGTTGAAATCAATCCACTCAAATAAAGGGTGCAAATACTACAAACTATTTATGCAATCGATCAACGACACGTGCGTGTTTTACATACCCGTTATTTATATGCAGAGACGTATCATAAGTGTTTGGAGCCCGGGGACATGATTCATGTTTACCCCACTTCAACTCTTAAACCCATTATTTTCATCAATAAAATCACCATCACCCATGGTTACGACAACATAGTAATACATTTTCACGTTCGTAACACTGCTAGGGTTAGCGATCTGTATGATTCTTTTTTCATACATGCAAAATGTTTTGCAACAAAAAATTCCACATACAATCTATTTAAAAGCCCATTTTGGCGCCCCCACTAGTCTGGAGCCCGGGGACATCTGTCCCCCTCGCCCCCCCCCCCCCCCGCCCTATCTTAGACTCTGGCCATAGGTTGACTCTCATATCGGTGCTTCCTCCGGACTATATTAGTCAGGACTTCTTTAATGCCTCGACATTATCCCTGGAGGTAAAGTGCTCACGATCGTTCCAGAAGAAAATACTTTAAAGAGGGGGAGTAATAACCTATTTGTATACTCAAGATACAATCTTCTTATGACACGTGTCCATCCACTCCGTATATCTAGCATCTGCCTCACAATGTATTGAAATCGGCTAGAGGAAAATGTTAAAATTAATTTTGGTTACTCTTAGTGCAGATCATTACTAGGAACTGGAAAACAGTGGTTGAAATCAAAATTAGGTATATTGGGGTCAGGCACCGCACAATTTAACTACATTCTTTACAAAGACCGTACCGGGTTTTAATACTTCTGTAACCGTAATGAAAACTCTTTTTGCTCCAGTTGGGTTAGAATAACAGCAATGTATAATCCGAAAGAGTGTCCATTCTTGACGCAGGATGTTTTTCAATAAGCAATAAGTAAATTCTAACCACGTACTTACTGAATAAGAGATAAGGAATAAGTAGCCACCTGAAGGTGCAAATGATTGAATCGGGAATAAGGAATGTGTAACCAGTCTGATTTCAATTTATGACAACAATTTACTATATATGTCAACTAATGAATTAGTGTTTGCATTGAACGACTGGGCAATATCAATAATAACACAAAATGAAACCCTTCGAGTATATAATTCGTGACATCTGTGATTGTCTAATGGACAGCATGAATGTTATTTAGATTCATGAGTTGAATCATATACTCCTTATCGTTACTCGAAAGAAGCCATAGCAATACATGAAGTGAAAACAAATAGAAACAAAATAAGCAATACAATAATTTGTCATTGTAATTTACTTCCAAATTATTTCACAAAAGAAATGACTCCTAAACCAGCAAAGTTATATACAAATAAAAGCTATGACTTAAAATAAGTTTAGGTCTACTCCAGACGATATTTTAAGGCTGTTTAATATATAATATCTGCTTCTTCTTTTTTTGTTCCCTCGTGGAACTCATTTTCTAATTGAGTGGTTTGGATGTAATTCATGTCTTGCAATATTAGTTATTCTTCTTTTAATTTCAAGACAAATGCAATCAATAGTTAATGACGTTTTCAAATATCGGAGACATCTAGTTTAATTTCATGAATTAACCAATATTATTAAATTTGTCACCTTAAACTGGAAAACTTTGGTGTCAAACAATGAAATTCAAAACTTTACACGGTTTAATAATTGCAACTTGAATCAAACTCAGTGGACTGGTTAAATTCGGATCTTGCGATGCTGCAAACTAACATGTAATCATTCATTACACCAGAAAATAATTATTTTTGTATTACCGTGTTCTTGTTGTGTTTTTTCACAATCGTATAAGCAACGACGAAAATATAGTTTCCCTAATTTTAAAATTGTATACTGTCCGAAGTATTTTCTCGTGAATGTGGCTTTAAAGATTATATGGAAGTTATATTATTTAAAAAAAAACAATACTTAAGGCATGTCAAATGGATATTAAAATCATGTTTATAAAGTAGGACCCATAACACTCTACTCGGCCCCACGTTACTTAGACGTTACCATTGTCATTCAGTTGACGTTTGTTGATCATGATTGTCCTGAAGCAATCCTGTCACAGTATGGTCTGCAGACTTAATTCGTGTATAGGTTGGGAAGGGGATTTTACTGTGTCGATCGAAGTGTTGCAGTTTGAAAGGTGGGCCATTGAGAATGTCATTTCGGGCAAACTTCCAGATTGCTCAGATTGCAATACTTATTTGAGCTGAGACTCAGGATGCCGTTGAGAATGACCACAACTATCGGTGCCACATCGACCACTCTTAAATAACGATAACGATATCAGCCCATCGCAATACTTACGTTAATGAATATGACAGAAACTTTGAAAACTGTGACAAACTATAGCATATTTGGGCTAAAGTTAAAGCTAACCTGTACTTAGATAAAATTGCAAGAAATAAGAAATATTTTCACATCCAGAAGCAGTTCAATTCAATTCAATTGTTTCTACTAATGACCGTGTACATTCTCAAGGAATAAATATTAAAACATTGCATTATTATAAAAACGTATAATAAAACAAATGAAAATATCTAATTTTAAACTCTTCGTACACAAATATAGCTAGAGAGCACAAGGGTTTCTTATTACGAGAAGTTAAAACCTGAATAAAAGTTTACATTATTAGTTGGTTCCAGAAGTTCATTTTCATTAGCTGTACACATATTTTAATGTATACTGGAAACACAAAAGAAAAATAATTCTTTTCAATATCGGGCTTATCATCTAGAATACAATATCTTTTATATCCATCGATTGTATTTCTTCCTTAATTTTATTTGTTTTTAATTTTATAATTTTGAGATGGCACACTGAGTTTTATAAAAGCTGATTTATGCATGGTTTTACATGACTAAGAAGTAACCATCGAAGTGAAAGTCCGTTTTTCATTTGTTACAATAGAGACAATTTTTTTAAACACCAAATAAACTTAAAGCAATTTACGTTATTTGGGAAACATGGAAAATTCAACAAAACCATGGTTTAAACGAGCCTGAACGAGTATCAACCACTTAGCTCTATAATTTCATTACTTTCATTATATAACTGTGCAATACTCATTGTGAAATTGATAAAAAAAATTCATTTCAAACAATATTCATCTAATGTAATTAAACATTAAGTTCTTTTCCGGTATTCTTGGTAAGGATTCTTATTAAACCAAAGTTGAACATTTGACTATTTTAACTACGTCAAAGTTAAACAGATGAGTCTGTTCAACCTCATTCTGTAACGAAGGACCTCGTTGCAATGGCAGCAACCTCTCATGTAAATATTATATATGGTTTCAAATACAGCTTGAGATGAATAAAATTGTGGTTTTACAATATTTATTAAGTCGTCGTTTCATAGGATTAAAGTATAATGCCTACATACTTAAGATATGACACACATGTTAAAATAAATGAATTAGAGTAATCATTGACATTGCTTGAAATTAAGCTATATCAACTATGCGTGATTGTTATTTCAATGGAAACTGGTCAGTTGACTCATATTTAAACACAATTTGCCTCACTCAAGTTTAATATGTACACAAACTGCTATGCATAAGATATGTGTGATTTAAAGAAACATTAACATGATAAATATACATTAAAATATAGCTGTTTAGTTTTTACTCTATATTTTTTAGTATTCTTCCCCGTATATTAATAGCCGACCGTCCCACGGACTATACCACAATTCATTTTAACTGCGACATTCTAATTCCAAATGGAATACGGAATTTAATATGATCTGCTTCATAGAATAGTGAAAAAGAGAGAATGATGCTAATGTTACAAAAGTACATAAGTAATTTAGGAGAAAGGAACAGGAGGAAGGAGGGAAAAATATATTTAGCGTAACTATTATATACATCTTCACACCCGTATATATATTATTGTTAACTGCTATATACCAAATCAATGATCTCTTTTAAAAACGAATATTTTGCAGATGATTACACTTTCTACTATCCACCCAATTAAAATTTTATTAATGCCTTAGATTCAAATATACGAGATAAAGTCTCTAAGGATACGTAACATTAATTATTCGTATTTTGAGAGACTTTCCTAAGTTTGTTTATAAAAGATTATGTTCGTAAGAAAATATTAATTCATACATTTATATGCATTACAATTGCTTAAGACCATCTTAGTCTTATACAATTAGCCAAGGAAAATTATCAGAATGGACCTTTTGACGGAATAAGTTTTACTATTTTGAAAATCAACATTGATCGAAGAAAGAACATTTCAAAATTCGGAGACAGTTTTTAATATAAAAAGATAATATCAAATTCATTCTGGGTTTTTTCTCCCATTTTCATTGAATATTGAATGACCTAGAATATATAATCACTTCATTTATACACAGTGAACTACATTTCAATTCACTTGCATTTTATCCATCACATACATTCCGGTTTACGAAACGAAATATATATACCTTTCCATATTACAACACGGTTCTGATTCGAACGTTTTCTACTTTGTTTTACACGATTCATGCAGTTCTCATAGATTACTGATTAAAACTGAGCACAGAAAGCATGGACATCTTTATAACCATGACTAAGTTTAAATTATAAATGAATAGTTAAGCATTTAACAAAAACTACTCCCTCATCTTGAACACCATCCATAATCCTCACGGTCAGTTTGGAAGCCCTCCGAGGTATACATTATGCTGAACATTGAGTTGAATAGGAGGAAGTAAATCATCCCAGTCATGTTATACAAAACGCTTAATTAGAAGGAAATGCCTTTGGGCGATTGTGTCATCTTTCTTCGAGAGAAATGTTTTACATAATCGTGGTTACGTTTTCACATTATGTGCTGTGGATGATCTACATGGATGTTGCTGCTTTCCTTCGACACATCATTATTTTTCCCCCAAAATATCATGACTTTTATAATATTGTTTATTGTTACGAAGTATTGTTTCCTTGTATTTCTTCTTCTATATTTCTTTATCCTTCCCTTAGGTTTGCTTTTTTCTGACATTTTTTCCCACTAGACATTTAGTGTTTTTCATTCCATCAGTTTTTTAAATACAAGCGCATTATTATATTTTCATTTTTACCCTTTTCCCATCATCCCTCCAATCATCAGCTACCGGTTTCTACATATGCATGAGTGTTTGTTTTCGTGTGTGTGTGATTTAATATATAATACCTGAATTTGATGGACACAAAAATCAGCAAACCAAAATCAATTCCGTCTGAAAGTTTCGTTTGCTTATTGTCAACCTACCATTTTTTGTTCACAGCAACAATTTTTTTGAATTACAAATTAAACATAATGCATCTATGAATGTCTATAATTAGGAAGTCCAGTTAGAAAAATATATGTTTTGAACTGTTTAAAACATAATACATAATCAATTTATCCCGTCAAGATACCAACTTTCTTAAAATACATCCAATTAACATACACTAGACAGTGCACAGAAAGAATCTTTTAATGTTTTAATGGTCCTATAAATGAAGCAATTGCAAACCTGAAATACATGCCAAATAATCAAACCACTAGACCAGACAGATTTACAGTTAGGTTTGTAAGTTCTTTTGGATATATATTAGTTAATTTTGCGTAACGGTAATTCATGTTTAGTGAACTGTCATCAGCTCAGTAGGAATGTATGATACCTTGTCTTCCAGAATGAGACACCAAAATGGGAGACCAATCTCTTTACGAAATGTAGTGAAACGAATAGGAGACCCATCTCTTTACGAAATGTAGTGTACAAAATTAGAGACCCATCTCTTTACGAAATGTATTGAACATCATCGGAGACACATTTCTGTAAGAAATGTAGTGTACAAAATTGGAGAAATATCTCTTTACAAAATGTAGTGTACAAAATTAGAGACCCGTCTCTTTACGAAAATTGCAACTGCATGTGTAGCAAATAGACTAAAGCGGGTTCTTCCAGAAATTATAAATAATTATTAACCCGGATGTGTTGAAGGAGGAGATATATAGGGGAAAATACTTTTAATATTTACTAGCTAATGCTTTCTACATACAAACACATAAGCACACAAACATAATGTAACTGGAATCATTTTCTTAATTGGCTTTAGAAAAGCTTTCGAATATTTTGGATGGCCATTCATAGGTGAAGTATCAGCTGTTTAAGTCTTGGAGGAGACATGACAAATTGGATAAATCTGTTTTACAAAATTATCAAATCACACATGATTAGAAATATACATTCTTCATCATGGTTTGGCATGAGGAGGGAGTGTTGACAAGGTGATCCCCTTTCCCCATATTTGTAGACAACATTATCAGGAAAAATGCTAATATTATATGAATATGAAAAATGCATATACAGTATGTTATTTTACCATATGCTGATGATACTGCACTCGGAAAAATCCTGAAATCAGTACTGAATCTTTTAATACGCTATATTTTCAAGCATTATTATATAGATTGAAAAAGCTAAAGCAGCTTAGATTAAACCTAAAACAGATAGTAATATTAAATAATGCTTAGAATATTATTTAGATTAAAATATTTCTAGTTTAATTACCTTAGCGTACTATTTCTAGAGTTACACTATCTGGTTAAATTAAACGATAATAAATTCATAGAAATTAAAAAATTATTCTGCAATGTAAAAAACCACTAACCCTTTTTGGTATAATTAAAACCCATACACATAGTGTTACGAGTATATGCTATAAAAATAAGAGACGAAAGTGCAGACTACAAGCTTTGTAAAATATAACAAATAATTGCTTCTCTAGAATACAAAGTGAAAAATGAAAAAATAAACCTACGGTTTTGCGAATTAAATCCGAAATCGACACGAGAATTAAAAACATAGGCCCTAGTAAAAAAAACAAAAAAGTCCTTAATTAATCTGTGTTACATAACGACTGACAAAATGCTGACAGCCGCAAAATAATAAAGTTCTATGTTTCACCTCAGGCCAAAAATAAGCATTTTCTATAAACAACCATTACCTCCTGGAATATAACTTTCTTGCATGATGTAATGCGCATTGTTTATTTAGAACATAATATCCAATAGAATTCTCTTTAGAATCTCCAAATCCATGACCCATATCAACATGTTTATCTGGAAAATAATTACACAATAGAGACTAATGAAAGTATGTTTCTGTTGTTTACTTTTTGAAAAACAGGCAATCAATTCAAACAGAACTGAACTCAATTTTGGACAAGATCAAGTGAAACAAAAGATGTTAAATCAAAATAACATGAAATACAATAATAAAACATTATTATTATTTTACCAACAAACATTTAAATGACATATTCATAACTATTCCCCTCATAAAGATAAAGAAAGATTTATATAATAAAGCTTTCATTTTTCAATTATTCAAATACACGCGTTAAACCAACATACGATGATATTTTGTGAATGATACAAAGTATACTTGAAAAAATATATTTATATACACGTTAAAGTGCATCTGCTATTAAATTGTCTGTTCCCTTAATATGCCTGATATCAGTATTATATTTCTGTAACAAACGACATTATCTTAATAATCTCTGATTTTTGTTATTCATGTTGCCGATGAAAGTAAGGTGATTGAAATCACCAAACACAATTATCGGAGAAGGAGATGCACTAAAGTAAACTTAAACGTCTTACAATGCCAATATCAAATTCAAACATTCCTTCTCGATTGTGGAATGATGCTCTGGTGACTATTTAATTTCTTAGACAAATAACACACTGTATAATATACACCTTTGCATCAATAGATTGTGTAAATGATTGGCCGACATTTTGAGCTGTAATCGTTATATAAATATTGTATTAAAACATGTTAACTCGTATTAGCTATGTAACAATTTTGATGTGTACCATAGTCATAGATAAACCATTCAATGATATTGTTTCCCGCTCAGTAACAATAAGAAAAAATACTCTGTTATATATGGAGTCATTTAAAAATAACCACTGTGTTAGTTTTAAATCGTTATAAAAGATGGTGTGGTAGATCTGCATTCGTGTACTTATTATCCGTTAATATTTCTGCAACACTGTCCACCACGTAGGAATCTGAAAGCAGCATTGATGAGAGTAGCTATTTGCCATTTTGCGCCGTTGTTTTTTTTTATCAGTTTCATGGATTTGCAAAGAATACTGTAGGCATTCGTCAATCTCCCCTCTTGCGCCAAGCAATAAGCCAGAAGGTTCAGAGTGGTCTTCTTAAACTCATTACGCTCATGTCGGATAACATATATCATGTTGTCCAGGGCAGCTATCATGTGTCACCAGTTGTTCGCCCGGTGATAACATAGGAATTCAAGGAAATGGAGATAAAATTTCGGGCCAACTCTCACACATTGTTTATATGCACTGCCTTGATCTGACCTTGTAGAACAGAACATGTCTGGGATTAGTGCTTTAGGAATACAGTTAATCTCTGAAGGGTGATATAATACCGACAAGGCAAAGTATTGACTTATTAATTGTGTTGTTGATAGGTTTTCACTTAATATTGCCTGAAATGTGTATTTAGATAAAACGCTTGATTTCGTTACTTTGTAGTTGTAGGTTTTGTGTATGTCACTAAATACGTCCATGGACATATCAAGATTGTCCTGGACCAAATAAAAAGCAGCTAGCTTCAGTTTTCCAGATGTAACAACGGACGAGGATCCACAAAGCAGAAGCTCATGGGCATCCAGACCATGCTGGTCAGGGGTTTCCAAAGACAGACTTTTAGATGCGAGTTTTGAACCTATACTGGAACAATGCTATTTCCACAATGTAGCGTTATATATATATATATATATATATATATATATATATATATATATATATATATATATATATATATATATATATATATATATATATATATATATATAGAGAGAGAGAGAGAGAGAGAGAGAGAGAGAGAGAGCACTTCCTCTGACTGTATAAACATATTTATTCTCTTCCAACGATTATCCTCCCCGAGTCCAACTGTATCGAGAACTCTATTCAGCCTCACTTAAACTTCTTTGTAGTAATCAGGAATGTTCAAAGCCATCTTTCTGTGTGCATTTGGTCAAGGTCTGAAGTAAACGTGTGTACAATAAATAATTGAATATTCTGGTAACATGTCTATACGTATAGCTTGCTAAGTTCTATTTCACTAATTATGCTTATTAAACTCATGTCCCATTATTTAGAATTATGTTCTGATGCCGTTGAAAAGATCCATGACTATAGAATCTGGATAAGAAGATTCTTAATGTTTCTTTTTATATATAAATACTGTTCTTTATTATTATTATTATTATTATTATTATTATTATTATTATTATTCATATGACACGAAACAAGGTTTAATACTTGTTTTTATCAAACAAAACATACAAGTAGAATATCAGAGAGATTAAATAATTTATTATTATTTGATATATAATAAAGAACTGATGTTAGTTCTTTAAGAGATTAATGTGAAATAAATTTTTTGCAGAAAACTAATAATAATAGGTAAAACATATTTTCTTAAAGGCTACCAAATTAACAGTATTCCAAAAACATGTTTAGATGATACGTTTTTGAGATTTATCTAGACTAATATTTTTCGGGTACGGAAATTTTGAGAACGGGTTTGACTAATTCAGTTTAGCCCAAACCTAGAAATGTAATTTTTGGTGGAAAGAAGAAGCAACAATAAATTGTATTGAAATGTGTCTGTTAGATGTTATCAATAAAGAAAAATACTGAGATGGGATGTAGTTTCCACATTGATGTTCTGACTTATGTATAATGTCACAAAATACAGACGTACAAAGGTTATTACAAAATAATAAAGATATCTTAGTTCTTACCTCTGTGTCAACTTATAAAGATGCTGCTCTTGAACCAATTAGAATTGGTTATAATTATGTTGTCCTTCTGTAGAATACTACAGTGCTTAGTTAGTGAACTATTTAGTAGAGTCTTCAAGCTTCTATATCCATCTATTTATACTGTATAAGTCAGCTTGACTTACATTGTTCACCACGCGGTCGAATATGGACCACCAAACACTAGGCAAGAATGAACACAGTTACTACGAAAATAGACGATAACTCAACATAGCCAATAGAATAATACTAATAGGAACATGTTTACAGATATACTTTGCAATTAGTAAAATTTTGTAAATAAACTTTTGAGACGAATACAGTTTTAATACAAGCATGTACACTGTATGTACAGACAAAAACGTCCCCTAGACCAGAATTAGAGTTACTAGTTTGGTCTGTTTACAAGAGTTTGTTATGCTAACTTGGCTGATTTATTCATCTTTATCCATGTGTGTGTATTTGTATGTATTTATGTGTTTGTGTGCACGTTACCTACATTTGTAAGAAAACCCGGTGATTACAATCACACATTAAGTTGACGTATGACATAAAGAAGATCTCCTTCTAATATTTCTTACTAATGTTTCTAGATTATGATGTGATAAAAATATAACAATAAGGTTGAGGGGTGGGTGGGTGATTTGAGGATAGGTCGTAATAATTTGTTGGTATCTAGTCCGAAATTTTGGAAAATATAATAACACATAAAGAAAAGTAAGAGAACCACTTTTTACTTTTGTTGTAAGACCTGATGTTGAAGAATCTGAAAAACAGGATTAAAGATTGCCGCTAGAAATTCTTATTAGTGAAAGACGTAAAGAAAAACAAAACGCGTTTCTTTATTTTCTAATCTTCACGAAAGTCACTTTATAAAGGAGACACTACTTTACCTATTTTACTAAAGCCATCTTCAAATTTGCGTGTAAAGAAAGGACACAATTAAACCTCAGATGGGTAACAAGTAAGTCTTTTTGACTTAATGAATGCCGCCGCATCCAATGAAATTCACAAAAACGAAGAACAGAAATATGTGCTCTATATACCAAGATGTATATAGGGTTATCATATCGGAACGTCGGCTAGCGAAGATGACCTTTTGGTAACTTCGTCTGATATGTTATTATTGCAGGTAGTGTTTAATATGTGTGCCAGAAATATTTATAGATGTTTCAGAAGCCGTATTGACCTTTACAATTTTTCGACTCAAGTAAATTAAGTTTGATAAAATTGGTGTACCTATAAGATAATAGAGTGGGAACGAACACTTTATTGCTAATATACTAAAGAAGTGCTGAAACATTTTTCACAACTAATCATTAATATTTCTTTGCCAATCTTAAACGTTTTTAAAATGTAAATTATCTAATGCTAAATTTCCTGCAATATTTCCTTGAAATTTAAGATATTGCATCTTTGTATTCTACTGATTCCTCGTTGTTTTCTTAGACTAGAATATATATGGGCCTTGATTTTATCTACATGCGGAATCTCTTTCTTCGTAACAACGGTCTGGGTAATTCGATGTTTAGCTTGTGCTACAACGCCTCTAGAATCTTAATTTCCACTCATGAGAGAGAGAGAGAGAGAGAGAGAGAGAGAGAGAGAGAGAGAGAGAGAGAGAGAGGTGGGTTGGGGTTGTATTGCATTAGTTTCATGAACCCATTATAAAGAAAACTAAATTATGATAAACTATTCATAAACTCGGTTAAGTACCCGTCGTAAGAAAGGAATAAACAGTTAATAAAAGCAATGTCACATAAATGTAGGTGTTGGTATGCAGTTCGATATATATATATATATATATATATATATATATATATATATATATATATATATATATATATATATATATATATATATTTATTTATTTTATGCTCAGCAGTGAATTACTTGATTTTCTAGTTAAAATAATATTGATATTTCACTGCAGTGATAAAATAACAGTGAAAAAATAACAGTGAAAAAATAACAATATTTTTTCACTACAGGAACTACATTTTTGGGTCAGAATATTTGCTTGAAACGAGTGAATAAACGAGTGAAAGAGCAGATTTGAGGTAGCCAACGTATGTGAGCATAAAATAAAAAGAATATTTGCTTGAAATGAGTGAATAATGGATACATTTCATCTCTTGGATAAAAAACTCTAGTATTTTCACTCGTGGCTTCGCCACTCGTGAAAATACCGAGTTTTTCATCCACTCGATGAAATATATCCGTTATTCACTCGTTTCAAGCAAATATCCTCTATATATATCCCAAAATACAATTAAACCTGGAACCCAGTATAGTAATGACATCTTTCCCGTTCTAATAATGACATGTCATCATGTGAGAATATTGTTTTAGTATTTGAGATTGGTAAATGTAAGCACAATATAAAATAATGTCAGATCCATACAACTTTGACGATTTTCAATAAAATAATATCATTACACATACCTTTATCTTCTGAGGTCGGCAATTGGCCTCTTCTAACTGCGCAACAAACTCCTATGTATTTACAACGAGTAGACTAGGAAGAGGTCCAGTAAAATTGGGAATGAGAGATCACTGCAAGAACTGAAACTAAGATATATTTTAGTCCTATTGTGAAATTTATTTGAAGTTTGGTTAATAATTAAATTTAATATTTCGCTTCTTTTCCTATTGGCAGTGAAAGAGCGATAGACAATAATGTGATTTAGTTAAAATATTCTATCTGTAACTACCTCACGTCCCTGATGAGTTCCTTGAGACTCTGCGTGTCACATAGGGAATTTATCGATTTCGAACAGGTTAGAGATAAAGCTGAGTGCTGTAGTTTTTACCGGGAAATAGGAATATCTGCCAGGAGAGAAAGATATTTACCTAATAGTATTTTGCATATATAATTTGAAAAGCAGACTTTTGACGAAGTGGGTGCGAAGAACATTGAGTTTTAATCAGGTTTAGAAAATTATATGCCCTCTTGTTCATATATATTAGTTTATGACTAAATCCTTTTTTCTACTTTTTAAGATTTAAAATAATGTGATACATTTAAATGAACACGTAAATCTTGCGAGATGATTCCTTTTTGGAGAAACCTGAAAATATTTAAGGTAGGAAACATTATTAAGTCTTTAAGTTTGTTCTCGCAGTTGGAATTGGTGCGTTTTAAGAACACTCTAGAAAGGGATCACGGCATCCTCGTGTCTAAGTTCAATGGGCAATTCGTTCCACGTTGCTGGGTCCTGGTATGCCAAAAGAACGTTGTCCATATGATTTAGTTTTCATAGTGGGAATAAAGAGTATACGATTGTCCGAAGAAGACCGTAAGTATCTTGCTGTTGTATACACATGGGTGAGGTTGGATTGGTATATTGGATTGGAGTCAGACAGTGAAACGTAGCACAGTTAATAAATGTTGTTTTTGATTCTGAATCGAATGGATAGCCAGTGTAGGGTAGCGTCAAGGCGTGCTCTGATCTTGGTACTCTAAGGATGATCCAAGCAGCTGTATTTTGAACGTCTGAAGTTTCTGGAGTAAATATTGAGACAAGCCAGACATAACTGATTTACAATAGTCCACTCTTGAAGGTACTAATGAACGCACAAGTGTTTTCGTGGCATTAACTGAAATATATTTGTGAATGGAGCTGATTCGTTTCAACTCAAGATATGCAACCTTGCATATATTCATGACATGTTGGTGCAATGTCAGAGTACTGTCCAGAGTAACAGCTAGGTTTTGTACTGACTGTGTGAATTTAATGTTTTATGTTGCTGATATTTATTTTTTGAGGTAAAGGATGTGAATGAGAACGTTTTTTGTTGTTGTTGTGATTACAAATGCCTCATTTGTATCATCATTCATCTGCAGCTGCTTGTTGCATGTCATCCATGATTTCACATCAGAAATGCAGCTTTCTACACTTTGAATGGTAGCATCCACTTCCGTTGGGTGGCTAGATTTGTATATTTGTGTGTGTCATCAGCTTACAATTGGTGAGACACTGGATGATGATCTATAGCACTTTAGAGATGCTAAAATAAAGAGAACAGGTCTAAACACAGAACTTTGGGGTGTAATCCATTTGCGTATCCAATTTGTCCTGTTGGCTAAGTACGATTTGAATTACAGTAAGGCTGTATTATGAATGCCAAATCCATGCTGGAGACTTAAAGTAATATATCATGGTCTATTGTATCAAATCACGCAGACAAATCAAGGAGGGCGAGGGCTGTAATCTTTCCGTTATCCAAAGTAGAGATAATATCATAAACTACTTTCAGAAGAGTAGTTTCAGTATTGTGGCAAGGGAGGTACGCAGACTATACATTGCTAAAAAGACCAAATTCAGAAGATATACAAACTATGTTAGAAACATTGTTTTCTAAGATATTGTTTATATATTAATGGGAGATTACAAACTGGGCGGTAGTTCGGTTAATCGTATTTTCGAGTGTTGGTTTCTTTAGCAGAGGCTTTACAATGTCAGTTTTGAAAAATGATGGGAATTCCCCGGATGAGAGAGTTAAATGTATTAATATCATCAGTTAGTGAAGAAAATATTGGATTCATGCATTCACGAAGCAGTGATGTTGGAATTGGATCAAGTTTACGTGACTTTGGTGTAGTCTTCAAAACGATTGTACGTATTCAATTCATAGAAACAGGTTCAAATGTTGCAAACACTTCTCGTAACTGCATGGTGATGACAAGTCAGTTAAAATTGCATTGTCAAGCATATCTCTAATGGTCTGTATTTCTTATGGAATAAATTTGAAAACAGATCCGGAAGGTAAACTGGAGAGAAGATCGTAGTACTGTAATTGGATGATTTAGCTGTATTGACATTGATAGTGACCTACTTCATAACGGCTTCATGGATTTGCTTATGAATTGTGAGTCTGGATGAAAGTCAAAGCCTCTCACTTTTGCTGCGGTCTGTTTTTACAGTGCGGAGCATGTCCCTAACTATATACAAGAGAACACGTTTAAATTGATACTCTACACTTGGTGGCTGGGGCATATTTTTCAAGCAATGAACACAGGTCTTTATCAAGTTATTCTGCTTAGAAGGTTAGTAAGTTGCTAGGCTTTCTTATATGCCATGCATTGGTTTGGTTCTATTTATCATACGGAGGTATCTCTTATTTGCAAAAAAAGGTGGAGGATTAGGGACTGATACCAGCAAATTTCATACAATGCAGAGGTGAAGCAGGTTCGTGTGATATAACAGTGGACCGTAGAATATTATCATCAGGTCTATGAAGAATCCAAAATACAATATGAATATGTTGATGGGTGGGATGATTATCTGACGGTTTGAGGTTAGAAACATGAATGGAATCTAGGACTTTTGATGTGAAAGGGTTTCCAGGAGAGTCAACGTGACATTTAACATTTCCAAGAATAATCAAGTGGCCACTTATTGAATTTCCATACTCTATGAGATTCGGAAACTGCTCCTATTAATCCGATCGCTCGCTCATTCTATTGCTGATTACTCTGGATGACAGTCATTAGGACTTCTTTCCTGGGTCCATGTATATAGCTGGAGATTACAACTCATTGGATGGGCCATGCTTGAACTCTTTAATGATGGGATATAATGGGCCATGTGTATGCACAAGATACAACCTTCTAAAGTCATATGTCGTACCCGACCCGCCATTATCTAGTCTCATTTTATCGAAATCTGCTCGACGACGTTTCTGTTAACTTTGGCTACTGTTGGAAGTGATCCCTCATTAGTAACTGTCAAACAGGGGGTTACGTCAAAATAGTATAAGTATGGGTTCAAGCAAACAACAAGAAGTTCAAAGATTGTAACAGTTGTTAATACTTTTGGTGTCAGTAAAGACCATACACTTTATTCAATTACTTTACTGCTTTTAGGAGTCAAATATATCGCTTTTTAGAAGATTTTATCAAATAATTATCCATGTCAAAATCATTTTAGTAGTTAACTGTAGAATCAAGATATGGAATGAAGAGATATGTATTGTGTGGGCTTTGTTTTGCATACCATATATTGAGTTCCAGATTTCTCGAAATCGGTTCAACAACTTTTCTTAAAAATTACCTACTTTTGAATCATTTCCTAAGAAGATACTGTCCTAGAGGCGTTGAAATCAATCCACTCAAATAAAGGGTCCATATACTACAAACTATATATGCAATCGATCAACGACCCGTGCGTGTTTTACATGCCCGTTATTTATATGCAGAGACGTACCTAGAATGTTTGGAAATCGGGGACATGATTCATGTTTACCCCCCTTCAACTCTTAAACCCATTATTTTCATCAATAAAATCACCATCACCCATGGTTACGACAACACAATAATGCATTTTCACGCTCGACTGTTTCACTGCTAGTGCTAGCGATCTGTATGATTCTTCTTTCAAACATGCAAAATGTTTTGCAGCAAACAATTCCACATACAATCTATTTAAAAGCCCATTTTGGCGTCCCCACTAGTCTGGCGACCGGGGACATCTGTCCCCCTCTGCCCCTTCTCCATCTAAGACTCTGGCCATAGGTTGACTCTGGTATCGGTGCATCCTCCGGACTATATTCGTCAGGACTTCTTTAATTCTTCGACACTATCCCTGAAGGTAAAGTGCTCATGATCGTTCCATAAAAAAATACTTTAAAGAGGGGGAGTACTAACCTATTTGTATACTCAAGATATAATCTTCTTTTGACACGTGTCCATCCACTCCATATATCCTTACTAGGAACTGGAAAACAGTGGTAAATCAAAATTAGGTAAAAAGAGGTCAGGCACCGCACAATTTAACTACATTCTTTACAAAGACCATACCGGGTTTTAATACTTCTGTAACTTCTGTAAACTCTTTTTGCTCCAGTTGGGTTAGAATAACAGCAATGTATAATCCGAAAGAGTGTCCATGCTTGAAGCAGGATGTTTTTCAATAAGCAATAAGTAAATTCTAACCACATAGTTACTGAATAAGAGATAAGGAATAAGTAGCCATATGGATGTGAATAAGGAATAAGTAGCAACCTGGAGGTGCAAAAGATTGAATCGGGAATAAGGAATAAGTAACCAGTCTGATTTCAATTTATGACAACAATTTACTATATATGTAAATTGTGAATTAGTGTTTGCATTGAATGACGGTGGGCAATATCAATAATAACACAAAATGAAACCCTTCGAGTAGAATTCGTGACATCTGTGATTGTCTAAAGGACAGCATGAATGTTATTTAGATTCATGAGTTGAATCCTATACTCCTTATCGTTACTCGAAAGATGCCATAGCAATAGATGCAGTGAAAACAAATAGAAACAAAATAAGCAATAAAGTAATTTGTAATTGTAATTTACTTCCAAATTATTTCACAAAAGAAATGACTTATAACTCGTAAAGTTATATACAAACAAATACAAGCTGTGACTTAAAATAATTGTAGGTCTACTCCAGACGATATTTTAAGGCTGTTTAATATATAATATCTGCTTCTTCTCTTTTTTCCCTCGTGGAACTTATTTTCTAATTAATTGTTAGGATGTATTTCATGTCTTGCAATATTGGTTATTCTTCTTGAAATTTCAAGACAAATACAATCAATAGTTAATGACGTTTTGAAATATTGGAGACATCTAGTTTAATTTCATGAATTAACCAATATTATTAAATTTGTCACCTTAAACTGGAAAACTTTGGTGTCAAACAATGAAATTCAAAACTTTACACGGTTTAATAATTGCAACTTGAATCAAACTCGGTGGACTGGTTAAACTCGGATCTTGATATGCTGGAAACTAGCATGTATTCATTCATTATATTAGAAAACAATTATTTATGCATTACTGTGTCCTTGTTGTGTGGTTTCACAATCGTGTATGCAACGACGAAAATATAGTTTCCTTAATTTTAAAATTGTATACTGTCCGAAGTATTTTTTCGTGAATGTGGCTTTAAAGATCATATGGAAGTTATATATAAAAAATCAATACTTTAGGCATGTCAAATGTATAGTAAAATTGTGTTCATAAAGTGGGACCCATAACACTCTACTCGGTCCTAGGTTACTTAGACGTTACCATTGTCACATTCAGTCGACGTTTGTTGATCATGATTGTCTTGAAGCAATCCTGTGACAGTATGGTCTGAAGATATAATTTGTGTATAGGTAGGGAAGAGGATTCTACTATATCGATCGAAGCGTTGCAGATTGAAAGGTGGGACATTGAGAACGTCATTTCAGGCAAACTTCCAGATTGCTCAGATTGCAATACATATTTGAGCTGACTCAGGATGCCGTTGAGAATGACCACATCTATCGGTGCCACGTGGACCACTCTTAAATAACGATACCGATATCAGCCCATCGCAATACTTACGTTAATGAACATGACGGAAACTAGGAAAACTGTGACAAACTATAGCATATTTAGGCCAAAGTTAAAGGTGACCTGTACGTAGATAAAATTGCAAGAAATAAGAAATATTTTCACATCCAGAAGCAGTTCAATTCAATTCAATTGTTTCTACTAATGACCGTGTACATTCTCAAGGAATAAATATTAAAACATTGCATTATTATGAAAACGTATAATAAAACAAATGAAAATATCTATCTAATTTTAAACTCTTCGTACACAAATATAGCTAGAGAGCACAAGGGTTTCTGTTCAGTTAAAACCTGAATATAATTTTACTTTATTAGTTGGTTCCAGAAGTTTATTTTCGTTAGCTGTACACATATGTTAATGTATACTGGAAACACAAAAGAATAATAATTCTTTTCAATATCATGCTTATCATCTAGAATACAATATCTTTTATTTCCATGGATTATATTGCTTAGTTCATTCTATTTTTTTTTAATTTTACAATTTTGAGATGGCGCACGGAGTTTTATAAAAGCTGATTTATGCATGGTTTTATATAACTAAGAAGTAACCATCGAGGTGAAAGTCCGTTTTTCATTTGCTACAATAGAGACAATTTTTTTAAACACCAAATAAACTTGAAGTAAATTACGTTATTTGGGAAACATGGAAAATTCAACAAAACCATGGTTTAAACGAGCCTTAACGAGTATCGACCACTTAGCTCTATAATTTCATTACTTTCATTATATAACTGTGCAGTACTCATTGTGAAATTGATTTTAAAAAATTTCATTTTAAAAAAATATTCAGCTGATGTAATTAAACATTAAGTTTTTTTCCGGTATTCTTGGTAAGGATTCTTATTAAACCAAAGTTGAACATTTGACTATTTTAACTACGTCAAAGTTAAACAGATGAGTCTGTTCAACCTCCTTCTGTAACGAAGGACCTCGTTCCAATGGTAGCAACCTCTCATGTAAATATTATATATGGTTTCAATGACAGCTTGACATGAATAAAATTGAGATTGCTTGAAATTAAGGTATATCAACTATACGTGATTGTTGTTTAAATGGAAACGTGGTCAGTTGACTCATATTTAAACACAATTTGCATCACTTAAGTTTAATATGTACACAAACTGCTATGCATAAGATATGTGTCATTTAAAGAAACATTAACATGATAAATATACATTAAAATATAGCTGTTTAGTTTTTACTCTATATTTTTTAGTATTCTTCCCCGTATATTAATAGCCGACCATCCCACGGACTATCCCACAATTCATTTTAACTGCGACATTCTAATTCCAAATGGAATACGGAATTTAATATGATCTGCTTCATAGAATGTGAAAAAGAGAGAATGATGATGCTAATGTTAGAAAAGTACATAAGTAATTTAGGAGAAAGGAACAGGAAGAAGGAGGGAGAAAATATATTTAGCGTAACTATTATATACATCTTGACACCCATATATATATATATATATATATATATATATATATATATATATATATATATATATATATATATGCTATCAATCATTGTGCACGTGCAACATATCACGTTCTGTATTTCATTATTAAAACTACATTCTAGATTGATAACTTTACCTGCATCGGAAGGAGATTGATAACTGTTTGTATTATTGTTAACTGCTATATACCAAATCAATGATCTCTTTTAAAAACTTGAATATTTTGCCGATGATTACACTTTCTACTATCCATCAAATTAAAATTTTATTAATTCCTTAGATTCAAATATACGAGATAAAGTCTCTAAGGATACGTAACTTTAAGTATTCTTAGTTTGAGAGACTTTCCTAAGTTTGTTTATAAAAGAATATGTTAGTAAGAAACTATTAATTCATGTTTGTTTCGTTTCCATGAATTTTAACGGCGCACCAGCACTTTTAGGCTATTTAGCGCCATACAATAGGTGAAATGTTCAAAAACAAGAAAGGTTTAACATCGACCAGCGATAAAAAAAACCATAATAGTTAAATATAAAATGGTAAGATGTTGGTGACAGGAAAATATGTAGCTTCCCAATCAACGGGAGATGTAAATGATGTATGTTGATGATAAGATGTTGTAAATAAGAGGTGATATTTGCATTAGATTAAAATATTCTAGGTGATGGCATACAAGTTATAGTTTAAAATAGAGATTTACTTCCTTTAGGAAATCTAAAATACAAGTGATTTGTATTGTATCAAAAAGTTCCTTCATGTCATGTACATTACAGTATTTAGCACGCGTAGGTTGCTGGTCGGAACACTCGGTCATAAAGTGTTTAACAGTGAATGGCTCATTGCAAGAAACCCACTCTGGTGGATCTTCACCTTTTAGTATGTGGGAGTGGGTAATGTATGTATGATCGATTCTGATTCTTGCAATGACAACCTCCTCCCTACGGATAGTTCTGTAGGAAGGAGTCCATTCTCCCAGGGTTGGTTTGATGGCATGAAGTTTGTTATTGACTGCATCATCCCATGACGTCTGCCACTTCTGACGTAGGTACTTTTTGATACAAGTTTTAAAAACAGTAAACGGTAATTTAAAATCCGATGGTTCTTGGGATAGAGCCATCTTAGCAGCCCGGTCTGCTTCTTCATTACCTCTAATACCAATATGGATAGTTAGCCAACAGTATACTATATTGTAGGAGGTACTAAGCTCCGAGTTTTTGATGAGAATATTCACTAGTAATGGATTATCCAGTTTTCTATGGTGTAGCGACTGAAGTACTGACAGCGAGTCACAGAAAATAATGCTGTTTAAAATGCGTTTTTGTTCAATAAATTTCAGAGCAAGGTCTATTGCTTTGATTTCCGCTGAAAATATGGACGCATCGTTTGGCAAGCGCACTTTTGTTATGTGCTTGCCACTAACGAAGGCTGCAGCAGCCTTGTCATCAACTTTTGATCCATCAGTAAAAAAAATTGTGTAGTTTTTAAAATCGTTGAGGAGTTCATGATAAGAGTTCTGGAAAATGGCAGGATTTGTCCCAGATTTTTTCCCATCGTGCAACGTAAAAATCACTTTGGGTTGCTTAAGGAGTCAAGGTGGTGTTTCCGAGACAAACGTGTTCTGAACTGTAGGGAGATTAATTTTGATAGTGTCAAAGCTGGATGATATTCTGATGCCAAATGAAGGTATGGCATTTGGTTTGTTTTCGTATAAAGTTTCGTATTTTGGTTGAAAAACAGCCGAAAAAGCTGGTTGAGAGGGTTTGATCTGAACCTAAGAGCGTACTGTATAGAAAGCATTTCTCTGCTGTGCGATAAAGGTGGTTCATTCGCTTACACGAGAAGGCTTTCGCATGGAGATGTCTTAAATGCTCCTAGAGCAAGTCTTATTCCCTGATGATGAATTGGGTCAAGCATTTTCAAATAAGACTTCCTAGCTGAACCATAAACAATGCATCCATAGTCTAGTATAGAACGGATAAATGTTCTATACAAATTGAGGAGGACTTTGTTATCAGCATCCCAGTCAGTGTGCGCAATTACTTTTATTAAATTTGAAGCTTTTAAGCATTTAGATTTTAAATTCTTGATGTGTGGTATAAAAGTCAGTTTTCTGTCGAAGACAATACCCAAAAACTTTGTTTCCTCAACAACTGGAATAAGTGTCCCATCCAGCGTGAGTTTAGGGTCATCATGATGTCTTCGCAACTGACAGAAATGCATGCATACCGTTTTCGATTTAGAAAATTTAAAACCGTTATTACTGGCCCAATTGTGGATCTTACTGATATTTTGTTGAAGTTGCCTTTCAATTGTATGCATGTGCTTTGATCGATAACAAATTAAAAAATCGTCTACATATAAAGAGCAGTCCACACCGGGAGTTAAGCACTTGGTGATGCTATTGATTTTAATATTAAATAGCGTCACAGATAAAATACTGCCATGGGGCACACCCATCTCTTGCTGGTGGTGCATATCTGAGAGGGTAGAGCCCACTCGTACTTTGATTTCTCTGTCGGAGAGAAAATTGGAGATGAAAGAGGGCAGACGACCTTTTAGACCTAGATCGTGCAGGTCATTTAGTATCCCGTACTTCCATGTTGTATCATATTCCTTTTCTAAATCAAAGAAGACTGCTACTAAATGTTCCTTCTTGATAAATGCATCGCGAATAAATGTTTCCAGTCTAACCAGATGATCGTTAGTACTACGACCAGAACGGAAGCCACTTTGGAAAGGAGAAATTAAATTGTTACTTTCCAAGTACCATACAAGCCGAGAATTAATCATTCGTTCCATTGTTTTGCATATGCAGCTTGTCAATGCAATAGGCCGATAGCTGTTAGGATCTTCGTTATCTTTGTCTGGTTTGGGAATCGGTATCACTGTTGCTTCTTTCCAGCTCTTAGGTACATTACCAGCAATCCATAAATCATTAAAGATTTTAAGAAGTAATGTCAGAGAAGATTCTGGGAGGTGTTTCAAGAACTGGTAATGTATGTATCATGGGCCTTGTCTAATGCCTCCCTAAGCTCCAATAAAGAAAACAGCTGGTTATAATTTTCAGTGTTGTTCAATGTAAATTTTAAACGTGACTTTTCTTTTTGAGATTTTAATCTTCTAAAGGCATCTGAGTAATTAGATGATGATGAGGTTTTCGAAAAACTATCGGCAAGAATATTTGCTATGTCACGTTTCGAACTGAAATTGCTAATGTTTATTTTTAGGTGTCGAATAGAATTGTGTTTCCTCTTTCCATTTATTTTTAGAATAGTATCCCAAACTTGTTTCATTGAGGAACGAGAGTTTAAAGAAGAAATATATTTCTTCCAGGATGCACGTTTACATTCTTTGATTGTGCGTCGAGTTTTAGCCCGGGCAATACGATATTTATTTAAATTTTCGGGCGTTGGACGATTGTTGAATGTTTTTAATGCTTCTCGGCGTTGTCTAATGGCTTCTTTGCATTACTTGGTTACCCAAGGTTTTTGCGATCTCTTAATGTTCGTTGAAGACTTGGGAATAGATTCATCTGCAATTGAAATTAGAACGGAGGTAAAATGCTGTATAGGATTAACAGCGTTGAATACTTTATCATTATTTAGTTTAGTTTTACATAGTGTTTCAAACATAGCCCAGTCGGCCTTCTTTATATTCCATTGTGGAATTGCATCATCAATTTTAGAGTTATTTTCAAGAGTGATTGGAAAGTGATCACTGCTGTGAAGGTCATCAGCGACCTTCCATTCATAGTCTAAAAGCAGTGAGGGAGAGCAAATTGTCAAATCTATGCATGTGTACGTACCCGTTCCTGGGTGTAAATATGTTGGTGAGTTAGTGTTATATAGACACAGATCGTGTCTGGAAATGAAATATTCTACTTTATGGCCTCTGTCGTTTATGTGATTTGATCCCCATAAAATGTTATGGGCATTAAAATCCCTGAGTTAAACGAAGGGCGCGGGAAGTTGTTCAACACGACTGTCTAATTCTTTTTGTACTAGGTTGGTGTTTGGTGGTAAGTAAATGGAACAAAAAGTAATCACTCGATGTAGAGTGACACTTACAGCAATGGCTTGTAAATTTGTGTTTAAAGGAATGACTCTGTGAGGGGCTCTATTGTTCACAGCAATAGAGACTCCTCCTGAGGCCCTGTCAGCGTTTTGACAGTACGCGTTAAACAGGGAAAAGTTTATAAAAGTAATTTGATCTGTCTCTTTCAGGAATGTTTCCTGTAAACATAGTACAGCAGGATCGTGTTCATTTAAACGCAGAAGAATATCATTGTAGTTTGCTTTACGTCCTCGACAATTCCATTGTATGATGGTGTTCTTCATTATAATGTTATGCTGGAGATTCTGGAGCTAGGTTAGACTATTCGCGGAGGAAGTACGTGTTGTTATTTGTCTGGAGGAAGTACTGGGTTATATTTAGGTTTACTAGGTTTGGAGCTACTTTGAGTACATGGAGCAGTTTCGTCTGCATCCATGCTCTCAACGTCTCCAAACCTGTTGTACAGTTTAATGGGGTCATCTGACCCCATTTGCGGTTTTTTTGTTTGTGCTTTGTGTTTCTGTTTTGGTGATTTTGGTGGTGGATTGTTATTAAATGTTGTCTGAGTTGATGTTGTGCTTTTCTGTGGCTTATAATTAGGGATATTGGCACTTGTGGTTGAATCAGGCTGATCTGCCTGTGTTTAGGCGTCCTTCGTGCTTTTTGGATTGTGTTTTACGACTGTGGAAAAGGATGGGCCAGGAAGGGATGTTTTTGCCTGGACAAGTTTTCTGGCCTCTGGGTAGGGAATGTTCGAGGTAAACTTTACCCTATGAATTTCCTTCTCCTGTTTCCAGCTTCCTGATGAGAGTGCTCTCCGCATCGGCAACATACCTTGGCAAATAATTCATACATTTATATGCATTACAATTGCTTAAGACCATCTTAGTCTTATACAATTAGCCAAGGAAAATTATCAGAATGGACTTTTTGACGGACTAAGTTTTGCTACTTTAAATACCAACATTGATCGAAGAAAGAACATTTCAAAATTAGGAGACAGATTTTAATATATAAAAAAGACAATATCAAATTCTTCTGGGTTTTTTCTCCCATTTTTCATTGAATATTAAATGACCTTCTGGAATATATAAATCACTTCATTTATACACAGTGAACTACATTTCAATTCACTTGCATTTTATCCATGGCATACTTTCCGGTTTACGAAACGATAAATATATAACTTTCCATATTACAAAACGGTTCTGATTCGAACGTTTTCTACTTTATTTTACACGATTCATACGGGTCACTTAGGTTACTGATTAAAACTGAGCACAGAAAGCATGGACATCTTTATAACCATGACTAAGTTTAAATTATAAATGAATAGTTAAGCATTTAACAAAAACTACTCCCTCATCTTGAACACCATCCATAATCCTCACGGTCAGTTTGGAAGCCCTCCGAGGTATACATTATGCTGAACATTGAGTTGAATAGGAGGAAGTAAATCATCCCAGTCATGTTATACAAAATGCTTAATTAGAAGGAAATGCCTTTGGGCGATTGTGTCATCTTTCTTCGAGAGAAATGTTTTACATAATCGTGGTTACGTTTTCACATTATGTGCTGTGGATGATCTACATGGATGTTGCTGCTTTCCTTCGACACATCATTATTTTTCCCCCAAAATATCATGACTTTTATAATATTGTTTATTGTTACGATGTTTTGTTTCCTTGTATTTCTTCTTTTATATTTCTTTATCCTTCCCTTAGGTTTGCTTTTTGTTCTGCCATTTTTTCCCACTAGACATTTCATGTTTTTCATTCCATCAGTTTTTTAAATACAAGCGCATTATTATATTTTTAACCTTTTCCCATCATCCCTCCAATCATCAGCTACCGGTTTCTACATATACATGAGTGTTTGTGTTTGTGTGTGTGATTTAATATATAATACCTGAATTTGATGGACAAAAAAATCAGCAAAGCAAAATCAATTCAGTCTGAACGTTTCTTATGCATATTGTCAACCTACCATTTATTGTTCACAGCAACAATTTTCTTGAATGACAAATTAAACATAATGCTTCTATGAATGTCTATAATTAGGACGTCCAGTTAGAAAAATGATTGTTTTAAAATGTTTAAGCATAATACATATTCAATTTATCCCGTCAAGATACAAACTTTCTTAAAATACATCCAATTTACATACACTAGACAGTACACAGAAAGAATCTTTAAATGTTTTAATGGTCCTATAAATGAAGCAATTGCGAACCTGAAATACATGCCAAATAATCAAACCACTGGATCAGACGGATTTACAGTTAGGTTTGTACGTTCTTTTGGATATATATTAGTTAATTTTGCGTAACGGTAATTCATGTTTAGTGAACTGTCATCAGCTCAGTAGGAATGTATGATACCTTTTTGTTCCAGAATCAGACACCAAAATGGGATATCCGTCTGTTTACGAAATGTTGTAAAAAGAATAGGAGACCCATCTCTTTACGAAATGTAGTGTACAAAATTAGAGACCCATCTCTTTACGAAATTTATTGAACATTGTCGGAGACCCATCTCTCTAAGAAATGTAGTGTACGAAATTGGAGAAACATCTCTTTACAAAATGTAGTGTACAAAATTAGAGACCCATCTCTTTACGAAAATTGCAACTGCATTTGTAGCAAATAGACTAAGGCGGGTTCTTCCAGCAATTATAAATAATTATTAACCCGGATGTGTTAAGGGAGGAGATATATAGAGGAAAATACTTTTAATATTTACTAGCTAATGCTTTCTACATACAAACACACAAGCACACAAACATAACGTACCTGGAATTCTTTTAATTGGCTTTAGAAAAGCTTTAGAATATTTTGGATGGCCATTCATAGGTGAAGTATCAGCTGTTTAAGTCTTGGAGGAGACATAACAAATTGGATAAATCTCTTTTTCAAAAATATCAAATCACACATTATTGGAAATGGACATTTTTCATCATGGTTTGACATGAGGAGGGAGTGTTGACAAGGTGATCCCCTTTCCCCATATTTGTAGACAACATTATCAGGAAAAATGCTAATATTATATGAATATGAAAAATGCATATACAATATGTTATTTTACCGTATGCTGATGATACTGCACTAGGAAAAATCCTGAAATCAGTACTGAATCTCATTTAAATACGCTATATTTTCAGGCATTATTATATAGATTGTAAAAGCAAAAGCAGTCTAGATTAAACCTAAAACAGGTAGTAATATTAAATAATGCTCAGAATATTATTTAGATTAGAATTTTTCTAGTTTAGTTACCTTAGCATACTATTTCTACAGTTACACTATCTGGTTAAATTAAACGATGATGCATTCATAGAAATTAAAACATTATTCTGCAATGGTAAAAAACCACTAACGCTTTTTGGTATAATTAAAACCCATACACATAGTGTTACGAGTATATGCTATAAAAATAAGAGATGAAAGTGCAGACTACAAGCTTTGTAAGATATAACAAATAATTGCTTCTCTAGAATACAAAGTGAACAATGAAAAAATGAACCTACGGTTTTACAAATTAAATCCAAAAACGACACGAGAATTAAAAACATAAGCCCTAGTAATAAAAGTCCTAAATTAATCTGAGTTACAGAAGGACTGGCAAAATGCTGACAGCCGCAAAATAACATGGTTCTATGTTTCACCTCAGGCCAAAAATAAGCATTTTCTATAAACAACCATTACCTCCTGGAACATAACTTTATTGCATGATGTAATGCGCCCTGTTTATTTAAAACATACTATCCAATACAATTCCCTTTAGAATGTCCAAATCTCTGACCCAAATCAACATGTTTATCTGGAAAATAATTATATTAATTTGCTCTTACACAATAGAGACTAATGAAACTATGTTTCTGTTGTTTACTCTTTGAAAAACAGGCAATCAGTTCAAACAGAACTGAACTCAATTTTGGACAAGATCAAGTGAAACAAAAAATGTTACATCAAAATAACATGTAATACAATAATAAAACATAATTATTATTTAACCGACAAACATTTAAATTAGATATTCATAACTATTCCCCTCATGAAGATAAAAAAAGATTTATATAATAAAGCTTTCATTTTTCAATTATTCAAATACACGCGTTAAACCAACATACGATGATATTTTGTGAATGATGCAAAGTATACTTGAAAAAAATATTTATATACACGTTAAAGTGCATCTGCTAATAAATTGTCTGTTCCCTTAATGTGCCTGATATCAGTATTATATTTCTGTAACAAACGACATTATCTTAATAATCTCTGATTTTTGTTATTCATCTTGCCGATGAAAGTAAGGCGATTGAAATCACCAAACACAATTATCGGAGAAGGAGATGCACTAATGTAAACTTCAACGTTTTACAATGACAATATCAAAGCAAACATTCCTTCTCGATTGTGGAATAATCTCTCTGGTGACTATTTACATTCTTAGACAAACAGCACACCGGATGATATACACCATTTTTAACTTTTTGATTCAACACTATTCCAACCCCAGCTTGCATCAACAGACAGTGTAAATCATTGGCTGACATGTTGAGCTGTGCTCATTATATAAATGTTGTATTAGAAATGTTACATCGTATTAGCTATGTGACAATTTTGTTGTACACCATAGTCATAGATATTTCCATTCAATGATATTGTTTCCGGCTCAATGACAATAAGAAAAAATACACTGTTATATATGGAGTCATTTATGAATAACCTCAGTAGTAGCTTTAAATCGTATTACAGGCTGGTGTGGTAGATCTGCATTCTTACTTATTATCCGCTAATATTTCTGCATCACTGTCCACCACGTAGGAATCTGAAAGCAGCATTGACGAGAGTAGCTATTTGCCATTTTGCACCGTTGTTTTCTTTGATCAGTTTCATGGACTTGCAAAGAATACTGTAGGATTTCGCCAATCTTCCCTCTTGCGTCAGACAATAAGCCAGAAGGTTCAGATTGGTATTATTAAAGTTAATACGCTCATGTCGGATAACATAGATCATGTTGTCCAGGGCAGCTTTCTTGTGTGACCAGTTGTTCGCCCGGTGATGACATAGGAATTCAAGGAAATGGAGATAAAATTTCGGGTCAACTGTCACACATTCTTTATATGCACTGCCTTAATCTGACCTTGTAGAACAGAACATCTCTGGGATTAGCGCCTTAGGAATACAGTTAATCTCTGAAGGGTGATAGAATACCGATAAGGCAAAGTATTGATTGGTTAGTTGCGTTGTTGATAGGTTTTCACTTAATATTGCTTGAATTGTGTATTTAGATAAAACATAAAACGGACATTTTCGTTACTTTGTAGTTGTAGGTTTTGTGTATTTCACTGATCACGTCCTTGGACATATCAAGGTTGTCCTGGACTAAATAAAAGGCAGCTAGCTTCAGTTTTCCAGATGCAACATCGGACGAGGATCCACAAAGGAGAAGCTCATGGGCCACATCCAGACCATGCTGGTCAGGGTTTTCCAATGAAAGACTTTTAGATGCTAGTTTTGAACCTATAATGGAACAAAGCAATTTCCACAATATAGTGTTTATTTCACGTCGTGGTTCATGAGAAGGAAAATACCTATCGAATTGTTGGGTCTCAAAACTCAAATCATCTTGAAGAGCTAATTCTACGGCTAGTTCTAGATTCATAAACAAGAACTTAACGGAGGTCTCCAGAATTTGTGTGACATCTTTACTTTCTGATTCAAGCCTCATGGGAGGAATCTGACAAATCGTAACCAGCTTCTGTCCAATGTTGTCACATGATATCCCGACCAGATATCTACCCTCCTGTCTCAGCAGATTGCTCAGAACAGCAAGCAGCTGACCACGCACATGGCCATATACTTTGCACTGGAACATATTTTCTTCTGGAATAAAGTAATTGGGGCAGATTGTACGTTCAGTCCAGTTGTACAACAGTCTCAAGCACAGTTCAACACATAGCAGTAGATTATCAGGTTGCCACATGGCTGTCGGTGTGTTTTCTATTAGGTAAAATATGCATGTTTTACAATGATAGCTGCTCAATGTATCATCACCGACAGCTGGCTTAATAAAACATTTGTTTATCATTTTCAGTAGAATAAAGCACCTGTATTGTGTTGAATTGAATAGCCACACGAGAATCTTCTCCCCAAAAGAAATAGATATTCGCCATTCCAGATGCTGTTCTTGGCTAAGTTTATGACCAACAGGAATCAGCAGTGCGCCCGTCTTCTGAATGAGTCGAATCGTTTGATATGATGGCCAGTTGTGCCGCCTGTTCCTTGTTAACCACTGAGAAGCCTGGTCTGGCCAGGCACGGAGTCGCATTGCAAACACATGGTCAGCTGTCATATATCCGTAATTAGTGGTATTAGCCGGACCGTGGCGGATATGATCCTGCAATTTTATGCCTTTGTGATCATTGCGGAAAACGAAGCGACCATGTCTATTTAAATTTAGCCATTCATCGTACATATTATATACAGGCCATGGCTGATGACTGTTTACGCTCTGTATCTTCACATACCCTGGAGGTGTGTTCTCATCACTTACTATAAGGAGTGTTGGAATACCGGGCATCCAGCTCTCAAGATCCAGTAAAACTATGTAACTCTCAATATAATGAACCATATCTATGTCTGACTGTAGGCCGGGTGTCGTAGTCGCCTCTGCCTGACTCTCAAAAAAATGAAATCCCCGTTTAAACGAGAGAGAGGTCATATCCTCGGATTGTATAAACATGTTTATTCTCTTCCAACGAATATCCTGCCTGAGTCCGACTGTATCGAGAACTCTGTTCAGCCTCAATGAAACTTCTTTGTAGTAATCAGGCATGTTCAAAACCATCTTTCTGTGTGAATTCGATCAATGTCTGAAGTAAACGTGTGTACAAGAAATAATTGCATATTTTGGCAACATGTCTGTATGTATAACTGGCTGAGTTCTATTTCAGTAATTGTGCTTATTAAACTCATGTCCCATTTTATAGAAATGTGTTCTGATGCCGTTGAAAAGATTCATGACTATAGAATCTGGATAAGAAGCTTGTTAATGTTTGTGTATATGTATAAATAGTGTCCATTATTTTTATTACGCCAATTATTCATATCACACTAAACAAAGTTTAATACTTGTTTTTATCAAACAAAACATGCAAGTAGAATATCAGAAATATTAAATAAATTATTATTATTTAAAATATAATAAAGCATATATGTTAGTTCTTTAAGAGATTAATGTAAACATATTTTTTGCAGAAAATTAATTATAGGTAAAACATATATTTTCTTAAACGCTACCAAATTAACAGTATTCCCAAAACATGATTTTATGATGCATTTTCAGACTTATCTAGAATAATATTTTTTGGTTACGGGAATTTTGGGAACGGGTTTGACTAATTCAGTTTAGCCCACACCTAGAAATGTTGCTTTTTTTGTGGTGGAAAGAAGAAGCAACAATAAAGTGTATAGAAATGTGCCTGTTATAGATGGTAACAATATAGAAAAATACTGAGATGGGATGTAGTTTCAACATTCATGTTCTTATGTATAATGTCACGAAATACATACGTACAAAGGTTATTACAAAATAATAAAGATATCTTAGTTCTTACCTCTGTGTCCACTTATAGATATGTTGCTATTTAACTAATTAGAATTGGTTATAATTATGTTGTCGTTCTGTAGAATTCTACAGTGCTTACTTAGTGAATTACATAGTAGACTCTTCAAACCTCTCTATTCATGTATACTGTATAGGTCAGCTTCACTGACGTTGTGCATCACGCAGTCAAACACGGACCACACAACACTAGACTAGAATGAACATAGTTACTACGAAAATAGACGATAACTCAACATAGCCAATAGAGTAATGATAATATGAACATGTTTACAGATACACTTTGCAAGAAATTGTTTTTAATTAAAATTATGTAAATAAACTTTGGAGACGAATACAATTTTATTACAAAAACATTTACAATGTATACACAGACAAATACTTCCCCTAGACCAGAATTGAAGGTGTTAGTTTGGTCTGTTTACAAGAATATATTGTGCTAACATGCCTGATGTATTCATCTTTATCGATGTGTGTGTGTGTGTGTGTGTGTGTGTGTGTGTGTATGGATGTGTGTGCGTGTGTGCAAGTTACCTACTTTAGGAAGAAATCCCGGTGATGACAAACAAACATTATTAAGCTGACTTCTGACATACAGAAGATGTTCTTCTAATAGTTCCTTCTAATTTTTATAGATTATGATGTGATAAAAATATAAACATAAGGTTAGTGGGTGTCTTGAGGTTAATAATTTGTTGGTATCTAGGCTAGTCCGAAATTTTGAAACGACATAATAACACATAAAGAAAAGTAAGAGAACCAGTTTTTACCATTGTTGTAAGTCCTGATGTTGGAGATCCTGAACTACACGCATAAGAAAATCTTATTAGTCAAAGACATATCAGTGAGGAAAATCAAAACGTGTTTCTTTATTTTTAATCTTCATGATAGTCCCTTATAAAGTAGACACTCCTTTACCTATTTTACTAAAACCATCTTCATATTTATGTGTAGAGAAGGGT
Organism: Unio pictorum; assembly: GCA_030141615.1. Taxonomy (NCBI): domain Eukaryota; kingdom Metazoa; phylum Mollusca; class Bivalvia; order Unionida; family Unionidae; genus Unio; species Unio pictorum. The sequence continues at coordinate 213,224 of JARLTB010000161.1, read as the reverse complement.
CACTATTAAACCTCAGATGGGCAACAAGTGAGTCCTTTTGACTTAATGAATGCCGCCGCATCCAATGAAATTCACAGAAACGAGAGAATAGAAATATCTGCTCTATATACCAAGGTGTATATAGGGTTATCATATCGGAACGTTGGCTAGCGAAGATGACCCTTTGGTAACTTCGACTGATATTTTAATATTCCAGGTGGTGTTTAATATGTGTTCCGGAAATATTCACAAAGTTTCAGAACCCGTATTGACCTTTACAATTTCTTGACTCAAGTAAATTAAGTTTGATTAAAATGTGGTGTACCTATTAGTGGGAACGAACACATTTTTGCTAATATACAAAAGAAGTGCTGATACATTTTCCCAACTAACCATCAATATTTATTTGCCACTCTTAAACCGTTTTAAAATGTAAATTATCTAATGCTAAATTTTCTGCAATATTTTCCTTGTAATTGAACATATTGCATCTTTGTACTCTACTGATTCCTCGTTGTTTTAAGAGACTAGCATATATACTGGCCTTGATTTTATCTACATGCGGAATATCTTGCTTTGCAACAACGGTATGGGGGATTGGATGTTGAACCTGTGCTGCAACCCCTCTTGAATAGTAAGCTCCACTTGAGAGAGAATGAGAGAGAGAGAGAGAGAGAGAGAGAGAGAGAGAGAGAGAGAGAGGAGGGGGGGGGGTTTGAACCAGTTTCATAAACTCATTTTAAGGAAACTAAATTATGATCAAGTATTCATAAACTATGTTAACTGCCCGTCGTAAGAATAGAATAAACAGTTAATAGAAACAATGTCACAAAAATGCAGGTGTTTCTATATAGGTTAATATATATATATATATATATATATATATATATATATATATATATATATATATATATATATATATATATATATATATATATATATAACACAAAATACAAATAAACATGGTGCCCAGTATAGTATTGACAGCTTTCCCGTTCTAAAATTGACGTGTCATTATGTGATAACATTGTTTTAGTATATTATCATTTGAGATTTGTAAATATAAACACAATATGAAATAATATCACATCCATAACAATTTGACGATGTTGGAATAAAAGAATACGATAACACATACCTTTATCTCCTTATGTCAGCAATTGGCGTTGTCTGACTACGCAACTAACCACTATCTATTTAGAACCAGAAGACCAGTGAAAGATTGATAGACAAAAATGTGATTGAGTTAAAATATTATACCTTTAATTACCTCAAATCCCTGATGAGGCCCATATGACTCTGCGTGTCACATGGGGAATTTATCAATTTCGAACAAGGCTAGAGATAAAGCTGAGTGTTGTACTTTGTACCGGGAGATAGGAATATCTGCCAGGAGTGAAAGGTATTATTTCACCCGATACGACTGTAGTCAGTCTCTTCAATAGGAAATATATCTACCGTGTCAGTCTCTTCACAGGAGTCTGACGTTTTATCAATAAAGTACGGCGAAATATATATGACAAAATGAAATACCCTTATCAATAATATATATATATATATATATATATATATATATATATATATATATATATATATATATATATATATATATATATATATATATATATATATATATATATATATATATATATATATATATATAAACATTATTGATAAGGGTATTTCATTTTGTCAGACATTTCGCCGTACTTTATTGATAAAACGTCAGACTCCTGTGATAATGATGATGGTCTATCATGTTTTTCTTTTAAAGCACGAGAACTGCAGTTGCCATAGACAAAAAAATGCTATGGTATTGTCAGGTATTCATATTTCTTCGTCCGTCTATGAGATAAAGGTTTTTAATACTTCTACTACGAATTACTTGCAGGATTGCCATTTAAAACTCGTCGTACATCGCATTATCGCATTAATACTTAGAAAGCATTTCCCCAAAAAACAAAAAGTTTAATTGTACTTACTTTCTCTATTTCTATCATACTGCAGGAGGAATTAACGTTTTGTACATTTGTAATCGTGAATGACCTTATGTTCCGATTAATGAGACCGTCCAACAAAAGTGGCAGACGCGGGCTTAATGTTGACAAAAAGCAATAACCTGAAGGAAAAAAAATACCTGGTTACCAAATTAACTCAGATTACCCTTATGACTAGACGCCAGTCAAATTAAAGAAAAAGGTGGAGAACATTTTGTTGGTCTACCTCATGACTAGTTTCCTCTGACCCTTGCCATCCCATTTTTTTGATATTTGGACATTCATGTATAGGGTCAGAGCGCATTCCCTATCAAAAAGTTCGAATTCGCCGACACCGTCTGGTGTCGAAACAGGGTAGCCAATTACTTGCCGGCCCAGCAAATTTAAACCATCTTTCATCGAGATTAACCTGATCGAAATCGATAGGAATATGATTTATTTTCTAAAAAGTCACAAACATAGCATTCGTTATGTCTTTAATCTGCTGATAGACGAGACGAAAGTACATCGTTGCTGAAATTTGACCTGGATCTGGCCATTTGTAATTCTTAGTCACGTGACTGCACAACTCTCGGAACCTACATGTCAATGACATCAGAGGTCAAACTGTCACGTGATATCAACAATAAACAAAGTTGTACATATAATTTGGACGTATTATAAGGTAGCCACTTAATATTCAGAAATAAATATAATGCACAATTTATTCTAAACATACTTTTTCTGTGAACAACGACCAGAAACCTGCCATTGTCGCAGATAGTTGGAGAAAACTATTTACAAGAAGTACCGAGCACGTGTCAGCGATGTTTTTGTTTGTAGCACGTGATACCTTTGTACTTTGCCATGCTCTCTGCGTAATGAATCGGTGTCGGCAAATTCCAACTTTTTGATAGGGAATGGGCTCTGACCCTACACCCACAGGGGCTCTTTACAAAGCAAATTAGGAGTATCCGCCCATGAATCTGGGTCTAACCTGTAACAATATACTGGTACTGTAGGTATCACGGTACCAATTGTTTTTTCCATAGACCTCAATGCTAATGTTTTCTGAAATAAATATACTTTCTATCCTACATCAGCATGCATGTCACACACTGTCATAGAGAACAATATTAGACTGTCATTTTGACAATGATAGAACCAGGTACTCCATTGCATTTAAGAGAGATAACTCTGCTGGAACTAGACAGGGGTATGAGTTATCTAGTCACAACATACCTATTTTCAGTCATGTGTATCACATTTTCAAAAAAATCATAAAAAATACAAAATATGATCTATATAGAAATTAGCATAAATTCACATGTTGCCAAGAGGCTAAACTTTTTTTAAGCCTAACAGAAAGTACAACTCTTACATAATCCACCAATCATAACTTGTGTTGTTGTTTATTTCTGAATGCAAGGTTTCCCTACACCTTAAGCTCCACTCACCTGGACTTGCACAATTGGTACAGTTATACCTGTAACGAGCCCCAGTGATGGCAACCATCTGAAAAACCTTGTCACTGCTGTACTCCCAACAAAAGAAAATTCAGATAAACATTAGGGTTTTCAGCAGAAGACTTCTTACAATATTAAGTTGGTACTAAATGAAAATGGTAACATTCTTAAAGCCATTATGGTTGCCAAATTAATTCTCTATCTTTTTAAGCATGTGCGGAGCAAAACCTATCCTGAAAGTACAGTGTGTGTGTCATTTGAATTTTTAACATAGCTTTACAAATATTTCAGTCATATCGCTACAATATCCACAGTGCGGCAGTTTATAGTGATGTCTAACAAAGGGTCATCATGCCGCAGACATGCAGCATGATGTTCCACCCTGTCACATTATCATGACATCAGACTGATCAGCCCTAATACTAACTTCATCATGCTAGTGATGCAACTGTTTTAGTAAAAACATTTTAATAAGTCTTTGGTATGAAATGGCTGTGGTTCAAACCTGCAACCTCCTGCATCCAAGAAAGATGCTCTGACCACCAGGCCACAGCAGTTTGAATTAAGGCAATCATGAAACATGGACTGTGCTTTCAGCAGGAAGAAATATGACCATGACACTGGTTGATTTGAAAACATTGTTATCATTCAAGATTATTAGATCCAACACTTAGCAGATAAAAAATAGAAATGGTTTTATTTTGAATTCGTGTAAATTCTTTTGGTCCAAGAGTGTAAGTTTTTTGGAAGAACTCTGTCTTTGTTGTTGTTGTTGTTGTTGTTGTTGTTATTATTTTGTTCCTGGTGCACTTTTTTCAACAGTATGAGAAGGCTTTAACTATTGGAAGCCGCAGTGGGAAAAGGGGTGGGTTGAAGCTGTGTACTGTGTATTTTTTATTCTACACCTTTTAACTTTAAATTATATACATTAGTTTTAACTTTTAACTTTAAATTATGTACATTAGTTGTACCTTTTAACTTTGAATTATGTACATTATTTGTACCTTTTAACTTTAAATGCTGTATATTCTCAGTTTCTTAGTGTATACAAGCTTAATATTACATTGTACTAGTTTTAAAAAAGAAACATGGCAGGCTTGATTCAGTAGATATTCATGATGTTTCTATTGTAGACCAAAGCAGCTTTTTTACTTAATAATAGATCATTTTGTGATGCAATCCTTGCTACTTTTTATTTCAGATGACAATTGTTTCTTTATGGAAACATAAATACTTGATGACTTAAAACCACAAGTTTTACCAAATTTTTTAATTTTCTTTTGTATTTTGCAAATGTCTAAATTTATAAACAAATGTAGTCACAGTTGATTTAAAATTTATAATCATATGTTCAAGGAGTAAGTTATTAAATGATCAATAAGTTCAAAATGACTTTGTGGCTCCATTATGGCTTATGCGTATATAATTTTGATATTTGTTATTATTATTATTCTTAATCCACATTATCTGTTATTATTATTGTCATTATTAGTATTATAATATTTTGATTTGTTGATATTATTTTTCAACAGAGTTCAGAGCGGACAGCCTTACGAAAGAAGGCTTTAAAAATCTACAAATAAACCCTGAGAGCAGCACCTCATTGCATTTAAACATTATAGTTACACTATCCTAAATATGTAAAGAGTTAGACTTCTATATTGTTTATTTAAACCCATGTAATTGTTATTCACGGCAACTATGCGGGGCCCTATGACTAAGCAGAGGTGACCGTCCCGCCCCCTTCTATGCAAGACCTGGGATACCCACACATAATTAATTTTAGAAAATAACAGATTATTATACCTCAGGTCTGTGATCAACTTTTGCAGACAAAAAGAAAATCAACAACACCCACTAACCTTCCGTAAAGCACGTAAACAGGTTCATATTGACTTAATGATGATATCTGGAAAGAAAAGAATTACCTTTGCTTTTCTGTAAAATTTCTGATTCTGTTAGGATTATTATCCTCTTTGTATCTATGCTGTCATGTGATGAATATGGATATTTTAAGGTAAATCCGAGAGTCCAAGAAAACTCGAAGAATCAAAATATCCTCGATGCTTAGCGATAACGTCTTGTTGCAACGTGAGCGCTATCATATATGTAGCAGCATATTGTGAGACTGCGTAGAGGAAGCAACACTGGATGACCTTTATATTCTCTCAGATACAGGACGACGCATGCCATTCAATACGATGCAGCTCTGCACATTATTTAACATAAAGACAAGTCAACAGTAGCCTGGTACATATTAGAGAATCGCGATAATGGTTGGAGTCAAGTCGTGGTTAAAAATAAAAAGGTAATTATAGTTGTAATAAGTTATGACAATGTACGAGACCGTTTTATGCATTGCATAAAGTTCTCTGTTTCATTACACAGACAATAAAAAAGCTACTCAGTTATTAACAGGCACTGATGGAAATATTATATTACCCGGTTCTTAAACGCGGAGGCACAATTTCCGCCAGACACTTGATTGAGGATAACAGCAGAAATATGGCAATGTGAAAAAAGACAGACACGTAGATACATGTATAAATCATCTTCAGTATTATCAGAGAAGTCAATTGAGCCCTGATGCGCCCGGCAGTCCTACTTTATTTAGGACACCAAAAAGTTCGAAGTTGCCTTAAGTTTCTTTATTTAAAAATAGTCTATGTATAAGTGTTTACCGAATGGAACCGCTCCGGTGGCCTAGTGGTTAGAGCGTCCGCCCCGGAAGCGGGAGGTCGTCGGTTCGATCCCCGGCCGAGTCATACCAAAGACTTACAAAAATGGTACTAACAGCTGCCTCGCTTGACGCTCAGCATTAAGAGGTTAGTGTTAGGACTGGTCGGCCTGGTGTCAGGATAATGTGACTGGGTGAGACATCATGCTACATGTCTGCGGCATGATGTCTCAGTGCTAGACATCACTATAAACTGCCTCACTGCAGACATCGTAGCGATATGACTGAAAAATTGTTAAAGCTACGTTAAAAATCCTAATCAAACAAACAAACAAATTTACCGAATGGGGAAAATCCTTGCATATTATTATCCTAGGCTCATTTATTCCTGCATTTTTATGTCGACAATCTTATCATCTGCTATATACCAAACATTATTCATATTCTTGAATGTCAAGATGAGATCTACCGTTACATCATGCAAATATGATCAGAAGAAAATGTTTAATTTTTCGAAATCTTAAGCCATTTGTCTGTACTTCCATCCATTATGTACCGTTCAGGATGGACGAGTTGTTAATATAGTTTGTGAAAGCAGCATACTAAAAGATCTTCGTCCAGCTTATTCAGGATTTCGTAAGATCTTACGTTGAGTATGGCTTCAATGTGAACATTTTTGAAAAAGGGGTGGCGGGTATCACCTGGAGTCTTTTTGATCCGATTCACATTCAAGGATATAGACTTTATTTGGACGCATTTAGAACTTTCCCTTCAAGAAACCTCTATGCAAAGGTAAACGAGCCATCTCTTTATCGCAGACGAACAACACTGGAGATTAATCTACAAAATAGGTTCTAATCGATGACATGCAATGTGATATCGTCTTTAAAACCTCATACCAAACTGTCTATGATCCGAAACCAAACTTAACTAAACCATTTAGCAAACGAATTCGTCCTCATCTAAAAGCAGGAAAATATAAATGTCAATAGTAGAACTTTCTCTAAAATCAAGTCACCACTAATATCAATAGACCAACGAAAAACAATACTGAATCATAACCAAGACGAAAGGTGTTATATAAACATAATTTACATGAAGTACGGAACGTAATGTACTGATGGTTACCTAGTCACTTTGATGTTTATGTGAAATAAAAGAGAAGTTAAAGTAGCCAAAGCTAGTCCATGTTACCCGTTTCTGAATAAATGTTTGTATATAGTGACTTCCGATATAACATATATCGGCATGTTCTATATATTTAGCAAGATATGTTGAATGAAAACTCTTCAAATCACAGACCATGTGAAGCGTCAGTCTTGACAAAAGTGACTACCTGCTTAGTGTTTGCTGGTTGCAGAACACATTTGTGTCCTGTGAATCGATTTCAGCCCTATGAAACAGAGAGTTTATGATCTGAACTCAGTAAAGAAATGTTTGGCGATATACTACCAGAGATGACCATAAACATTTTAAAAGCATACTCAAAATTATCTTTACTTTTCAAGGAATATTAATATCATAGCTTTTATCCTGTAGAGATGTATTTTAGGTTTAGTATTCAGGTTTTGTTCTTCCTAAAGGTTTTTCAACTTTATCACTACATTATTTTCATATGAACGTTTCAACGTCACTATCTAGTCAGGATTGTGGTGATGTGCGGTTAAACCGTACTGATTTATTTAACATAGAGTACGGAACATGAATAATATTTATGTTGTAAAGCCTTGCAGACTGAACATTTGTCTCCACTCTTTCAAAGACACCAGAATGGCTTTATTAGTTTGTGGTCACTAAAATTAAAGACTGTTGAAATAAATATTGTATTGATTACCTAATCAAAAGAGAAATTATTGATTACCGTTTGCTTTGTAACGGAGTAAAGAGTTTGTGATGCGGATGATACTATAATAAATTCATTTATTGATCAGGTGAATATTATCAGGAAATTAATTTGCACCGTGTGCACACAATGACTAATGAATACCGTCATATTTCGTCCTAATAAAATACATTAATTATGGGTGATAATCGAAAGAAAAAGCGGGATGCCAGATTTGTTGTAATACATCTAAATAAACGCTTATGAGTATATTGTAGTCAGCAGCTGAGATGATAAATGCCTAATGTATATTTTTAGTAGTGATATTGAGCTCCCGAGCTCAGTAATTCGATCTCATTGTAAACCTTAGGGTGGAGATTAACCAAACGTTATACATATAATGCCCACGTGAGACTCATCTGCCAAGATCTGGAATTATTTAAGGCCTATGAAGGGGACAATGGTCAAATACATAAACACAAAAATTACAGTTCAGTTAATAATTTTATTTTATTTTATTTTAATCAAGCTTAATCATGCAGTTGTTTATATTGTTAGTTCATGCAAGTAGGCAATATTTAACAGTTAAGGAAATAGAGAATAGTGTATTGTATCAAGTGAATAAAGAATATATTTCATGGAGAGAGTGAAACTAACCAACCGATTTTTATCACTATTCAAGAGACAGCAATTCACGTTTTAGTTTCTCCCTTAAAAACGTGTATTCATAATGTCTATATTTATTACAGAAATATTGAAATTGACCTGTATACGTAAAACAATCAATGACATGATAAACAGAGGAACACGATACCATATACTATGTGGTTTTTATTTCTTTTTCTCCAAGTTTGTGCTATGGCCTGTTGAAAAGATCTGTTTTCCGCAGGTCTCAAAGCAGAGGTGACGTAATAATGTTTTCCCCTGTAGAAAAAGTCTGGTTTTAGCAGGTCTCGAAGGAAAAGAGACTCAACAATCTCATGTCTTTCTCTTGCGTTCCGCATGATAGATTTTCGTACAGTTTGGCTACTGTCCGATCATATAAAACATAATGTAGGCTTTCGCTCTTACATAAATGTAAAGATTTAAATATTTTTACAAGCTTTTAATATATGTATTCTTGTTTGAAAAGCTATGTACGACCACGAAATTGACCGTATCATATTTTAACTGCATTAATGGAACAATATCAGGATGCGTTCCAAGCCCAGTTTGTTTGTCTTGTTATTGATGATTGAGTTAAAAAGATACGAGCATAATAGGGGTATTTATACACTAGAAATATTGCCTTATTGCATGCAGACGATGTTGCTCATCATGCTGTAACCGTACGGTTCTTGCAAAAACAAATAAATGCCACTGATAAATTCAATTCTGGTTATAGCAGGAATCGAAAAAATTCAAGCAAAGAGAAAACGAAATTGTCTTTATAAAGTTTGGCTTACAAAGACATTATGAATGTTGGTATTAAATGTATAAAGCTACTGAAACAGTGCCATTGCACTAAATATATGGAGTTGCTTTCACATAGAGGTTAAGCTAAACTATGGTCTGCAAAATGTAGGGATTTAAAGCCTTGAAAACAATATCTAGACGTTTTGGGATTTCAGCAAATATTTGGAAGATTACATGTACAGGATATATTTAAAATATCTCATACTATAGTGAAACCAATGATATAATACGGTTCAGAAATATATAGGCATAAATATTCACCAGAAATACAAGCAATTCAACACCGATTTTTTTCGAGATATATTAATCTACCAAATACTGTGAATAATTATGTCACTTTTTGTGTACGTGGACGATACCACTGCTAATACAACTTAAATGTTCAAATGTGTACACTACTGGACTAACACTATATGACCGCAAGAGAAAATCCTTTTTCAATGTTTAGCTATGAAAGCACAAGGACTAGTGAAGTTTAAAATGGGTGACATAAACTGTGTTTTCAGTATCTTCAGACAACGTCTATTTGATTACTACTTTCAGATATGGCCAAGTAAAGGAAAATATCAGGTGTGTAGAAGACTAACATTATATATATATATATATATATATATATATATATATATATATATATATATATATATATATATATATATATATATATATATATATATATATATATATATATATAACCAATTTTAGATCAAAATAACTCGATTGACATGTATATCAACCATTCAGTAGATAAATGTACCAATTTCTTAACCACTCTTAAAATAAGCCTTATTCGAAATATTTTAAAATTTTGCATGTGGGAGGTGAGCTGTTAAAATGTATCAATACAACTAATAAACAGGTGCATTTTACTATACCGTTTATGACACACTCTGTATTATACTGTTTATTATGGTATGTTTTATATGTCATATCCAAAAGTTTTGTCATTTTGTTCTGTTCTGGTCTACACTACAAGCTGACAGTGGCTCCGAACTGACTTCCAACCGGCTAGCCCGATCTACCCGAAACATCTCGTTGTTGATTTGTTGGGTCACTGCGCCCCAATCGCGTGGTCCAAAGAATAGCACAATTTGCTGATATGTCCTCCACGTGCTACCAAATCATTTGTAAATTATTTAAAAAATTGTGTTATGCACGAATACTTTCTGTCAATATTTTGTTCCGGTTATATCCGGTGGCCTAGTGGTTAGAGCGTCCGCCGCGGAAGCGGGATGTCGTGGGTTCGACCCTTCGCAGAGTCATACCAAAGACACACAAAAACGGACGAACAGCTGCCTTGCTTGGCGCTCAGCATTAAGAGGTTATTGCTAGGACTGGTGGGCCTGGTGTCATGATAATGTGACTGGGTGGGACATCATGCATGATGCCGCAGTGATAGACATCACTATAAACTGCCTCACTGCAGACATCGTAGCGATATGACTAAAACAATTTAAAGCTACTTTACATATCATAATCAAGCAAACCAACTAGTGAAGTTGTTATCAACAAACTTTCTACATTTACATCAGACTTCATGCTGTTGTGCCCAAGAATGACTACGAGTTGAGATGAGATGTCAGCAGGTATGTCTACTAGTTTATTAAAGATCATGGACTGCTTAAACTCTAGCGACTCGCATTGAGTATGATATAGCATGGATCTGTCTGAGCTAGTGTTCTTTTAACTAGTCTTAGTGATTCTTGTAGCCATTCTCCGAAATGTCTATACTTTGTTCATTTGATCCTGGCAATGATGTATCCAAACATTTCATCATTACTCAAGTCCAGGCCGCACGAGCAAATAGGATGCCAAGCATTTGACTTCCTCGTGCTGAGTTTTGTTCCCTTTTTTACCATCTTGATTACATGGAATTATCAAAAGAGAAGTTTACAGAGTTATACCCAAAGATACCTTATTGCCGAGCCTCGAAACTGTAGTCGGACATTACTGAAGACTTCTTCATGTAGACCTTAAGGATGCTTTATTCCTCTGAGAGAAAGGACATGCACCATGTTTTTCCACCTCCCCACATACACACATACACACACACACACACACACACACACACACAACTTAGTCGATAAAAGGCTTTAAAAACAATCTTACAATCTTTGGGGCGTTGATTTCCCAAAAGACTTATGATCGTCTGCAATCAGCCTTGTGGTGGATATGCCTGTCTGTCACATAATCTCTGATCCAATTCAGAGCATTATCTCCGATGACATTAAAAAGGAGTCTTTTATGTTGGACAGGGTCAAAATAGTTACAGAAGTCGGAGACTGCAAGACCGCTTTGTTTTCCACTGTCTAATTATCTGTCAGTCGTCAGATTCACGTAACGGAGGCAGATCGAATATAGATGGGATTGAATCGTTCCTCTTTTTCAAGATCGCTGTGACATGTGCTATTTTATATACACCATGGCATTACTTTAATCAGGCTCAAGGCCATTGTTTATTATTCGAGACACCTTGTCAAAAGAAATTAATCAAAATGTATAGTTTGCTGTCAAGAAATAAAGTAATAAAAGGGTTGATTTTGGTGTTGATACAGGTGCACAAATACTTATCTTAAATAACCTAAAATATGAAAAACAGGTTTTCTGCAAAAATCATGGGTTTGTTTATATTTCTATCTCTAATATAGAATTGTTCTCAATTTTCTACAATCTTACGTAGTCCGATGATTATTCACCAAAACAACGGCTCATTGAGACATTGATTAAGAAATCGTGTCACATGTTTCAGCCTCCTAAAATATCAGAAGTAATTTTCTCATTACCTCTGTAGCTTATATCTGAAGTAATACAATATAAACACATATTAACTCTATAGAATATAGTCAGAAAATAACGTAGAAGAAGGGAACTAATTCGACAATTTCATAATTAAGTTAAGACAGTTGTCACCCATTCTACAAATGAACTAATATATCTTACACAATACAATATAATAATGATGACTTTGTATAGCGCCTAATCTTTAGAAGCTCTAAGCGCTTTACACCATTAGTAATCAATATGACTACACTACAGAAAAACAAATGACAAAAACAATGAAATTGGAAAACATAAAAGCATGCTGAAAACATATAAGATACAAAACACGATTAGATCTCTAAGTTTGTCCCTGCAGTCGAAACAGGTGAGTTTTAAGAGCACTCTTAAAAGGGACCACTGTGTCTTTGTGAATGACAATATGCAATGTTCAATTTATTTCTGAATATTACTACATGGCTCTGGCATGTGACATAGATGGAATTGAAAAAGCAAAAATAAATTTGTTATTTTAAGGAATAACACCAAATTAGTAGCAGTATTCTTGTGTCAAGGTACTTACTTTTGGAAGGTCTCTTTGATTCTATGTATTGTAGATATCAATGTCATGGATATCGTATTTACGAAAATGGTACTGCCATCTACAAGATCATATTGGATTTCTTCACGATGCAGCTTCATGAGTTACCATGAATGAATCGTCGACAGTAATGTATGACAAATGTTCCTTCCTAAGTTTTGTATTCATAAATACAATGAACGAAAATAATCTTCGACAGTAATGTATGACAAATGTACCATTCTATGGTTTATATTCATGAATCCAGTGAAGGAAATGAATCTTCGACAGTAATGTATGACAAATGTCCGTTTCTAAGTGTTGTATTCATGAATCCAGTTGCCGAAATGAATCTTCGACTGTCACAGTCATGTACGACAATGTCCCTTTTCTATGTTTTTGTAATTATGAATCCAGTGAAAGAAATGAATCTTCGTCAGCAATGTATGACAAATGTCCCTTCCTAAGTGTTGTATTCATGAACCCAGTGAACGAACGATTGTTACACATTTATTTGCACAATTACATTAAAATAACTAAACTCCTTTTGCATGTTTTACTTACTCAATTTGAGATTGTTTAATGAAGATTGTCTCATCACGTTTGTAGTTAATAATACTAGGCTAAAACATTGCTTGGTGAATGAAACACTGTGATGTGAAAAATTAAATTCCTATTTTGTTCAATTGTTGTACATGTATGTAGATTTTGAAGGTCTCACTGGATAGTTCCGTAGTTTGATCTCATCCCCTATGCACACATTTTAACGTACAATCACTACTCTACCTATCACGAGTTTTTTTTAGCGAAAAACCTACGCAGAAACATAATCTCCAATTTGGTTTACATTTACTAAGAGGAGGAATGAAAAAGGATTGGAATGTTTTATGACTACCTGTAATATTTACCTTAGCATTGCACATCACATGCGTGACTTGGACTGCATTTTATCAGCCCACACGGTGTAAGTATATATCTATATCATGAACAGACGTCAAGAAGGTTAAGGGGTGAAACATTACAATTCGATATAACTCTGGGGAACTTAAAGTGTGTAAAATATTGAAGGTAGCTCTCTACTCCCAAAACGGAACTTAAAAAGAGAGGTTGATATATAGTGCTGGTTCGGTGCAAAACCAATAATTTGTACAAGAAAGTAACACGAATACCTTAATTAAATCTGATAAACATTCATAATGCAGAAATTATCGTATTGATTGTTATTTGCAGGGCTAAGAGAAAGATATTTAAAGAATTCGTGCCTGAGACAAGTGAACTGCAAGAGTTAAACCACGCTGTCTTCCCTATAACACAGACTGAACAGAGGCCATATAATTGTTTGTCATGTGATAAATCAATCAGATGTAGATGCATACTGGAGAAAGACAAGTACGAGGAAGATTTGCCTATCATGGGTTGAGAACTGAAGTGATGTGAGATCGCAGCCAGATCAATTTACACAGTCTACACATAAATGCGATTCACTATTAGATATTTGTAGATTGTTATCTATTTTATTACACCATTACAAACCACATTAAGGAGTTCACATCTGCAGATAATGCGGGAATCACCAAATGCATTTTGCGAATGTAACGTAATAAAATAAAATAGTTTTTTTTACCTTTAATGCGTCATATCAATTTATGAAAGAAGCACAAAGGCTGGTATATAGTTTTTAAAAAGTTGCATCAGTAGGATCCTGATATTTTATTCCTGTTAATGATGGAGCTGCAACGAATAAACATATTGAAGAATATAATAAAATGCAGAACAGTCATTATGTCATAGCCTGAAAGAACTATTCAACTCGCTGACGTTAACCGAGTCACCGGTGAGTGAAGACAGCGAAACGTCCAGCGTGTACAGCTAAAGACAGAGCAAAGACCGCAACTATTTAATAAATTGGAAAATTTTTCCTAAGGATTCATATGCAAATGGCATACATATTCATTTACCTTGAGAAATAAATGTAAAAAATGGTAAGAGGCAGAAGCAAGACAGCTGGCCTGTCATTATGATTATAAATCTATGTTCAATAACAAAGCACCAGGTTCCACATCTAAAATATATAAGCATAAGCGGGACAATTTCTTTACCAATTTTGGATATAAACAAACAAAGGCTTTGTATCATTTATGAAATGCCTTGATTGCGACATTGGAATACATTCGTGTAATTAACCTTGCTGACCACGAGGATCTGTAGAGGCGAAGACATGCCTATGTCCCTTTCATGGAAGAAACCGACGATTTAAATAAGATATTTTCTACGACTGAGTCAGATAACCATGATAAGTAACCATAATCACAAACTACCATTATCATATTACCTAGGAAAGTTGACACTATAGCATTATATTTGTCACACTTGTAAGTATGCAAAAAAGTAAAAAAAATAATATTTCGCAAAGATATTTATATATTTCACACTTCCATGCATGCCTGTGGTGAATGTTACCCATCAGCGAATACCACCCAGGTTTAAATAAACGTTGTTGACTTACTATTCTCATATTTCCATGTCAATAACGCATTAAGCTAGTACGTACAGTCTGGTCATTGAATCAGCTGACGCGTATGTTACCTGGTTAGTTACAAACTTTAGTATGCAAATTTACTGAGGATTGACGGGGTCAGGTACATGTTTGGTGAAATTGTTGCACATCATCACAACTCCGTTTACTGTCGTGTCGGTCATTAAGACCTTATGTTTCGGGGTGGCATATATAATGTTATTATATATTCCACCTCTGTCGGTACTCAGTATCTAGGAGATGACCGCTCTCGATGTAATTTCCCGGTTCGAGTAAATATAAGTGGTGAAACTTATAGATGGAAATATATTTTTAGATTTGAGCAGATATATAGAACAAACAAACACGAGCACCAGTACAGGTAAACAAACAATTTAATCAATTACATAACACAACTATCTCAAGTAATTACATTACAAACAAAACTTTCGCGATTTACATAGGAAAGCACAAATGGATTCAAATAAATATCTGATCTGTTTACTGATAGATTTAGTTCATCATAGGATCGAGTGAATAATCGAAGTCAACGCCTTGAATGATTTCATAACCTGGTCTTCCTTTCGTTCGACTTCCACTCTGGCTATTCAGACGCATGGATCTCCGGATTTCACTCTCAACAATCTCTCCCAGGATACTCAGTATTTATACGTAGCATGAGTTACGTCATAGGATTCCACTTTTCAGATTTTTCCGTCTCAGATTGCACTCTAAAGGCTATTTCCTCCCTTTTAAATAAATATGAATAGAGGCACCCTAAATTTCCTGTTATTTATGAGACGGCGGATTTTTCAAAAACTCCTGCTCTTTATCAGATATTTCTATCAGTGATACACAGATGCTAAGACTATTAATCGACTCCTCGTGTCCTATAATGACCCTAATTAGAAAATGGCTAATTCGTCACGCATGAACATCACTCAATAATACAGACCACATGAAACCTAACGGTTCTGAGCCCGCCACAAGTTACACAGCGAATAAATGACATACAATTGCAACGTGTTACGTGATTTTCACACTCGCTCTAAATCATACGTGAAATCTTCTAAATTAGGTGAAGTTACATAGATTCTCGTAATCATATTAAGTAAAAGAATGTATTCAATTCTTAAAACCTAATGTTGTGCAAACACGATAACAAATACAAGTCGTCAAACTTATCTAAAGATTAATGTACGACTTCCTATGCATAAATCAACACCTTTATACTTCAAAAAGCACATTATTATACGACTGCATTAGACTAAATTCATGTAAATACAAATAAATTCAGCAAAGCATCACATATATCGCATCAACAAATTACATGGAATTGTCACACTACGTGTGCTTTAAACGTCGATCCAACACACTTTGTCGGATTGCTTGGACAACACTTGTTTACGAGGGAATTTCTAGCAAATTCCTCGGAGTCTCCACTAGTATTTTTTCTCTTGCAGAAAATGCTTAGACTGATTTAAATTTCCGAGGAGGCGATATAAAACCTAGACTTCGATGAGAACACGCCCCTTTAACTAGCGTAACCAATCAGTCAAATCTCTCTGTTCCTTCCTAAGTGGCGCCAAAACTCGGGGTCAGCTTGACCTGGTAGTTTTATAGTTACAGAGGTTTTGCAACGTTACAATTGTGACAGCTTTACTTTGAAAATAACGTTTACTGTGCCACTAATATACATAGTCTGAATGTCTGCTGTCCAAATAGTTGCTTTAATTAGGATAGCATTTGCCCTTCGAAATGACATTCCGACATTGCAGTGTGACGATAGATTCGCGTCCATTGTCTAGAAACCTAATTAATGGTCTTTGGTGCCAGCTAATGGGTTCAAGATGGATCTCTCTCTCTCTCTCTCTCTCTCTCTCTCTCTCTCTCTCTCTCTCTCTCTCTCTCTCTCTCTCTCTAAATTCACCAATTTTGTAAATTCATGCAGTTAGCTTGTCCTCGACCAGACTGGTTTGCGCTGGAGCGGGGAAACTCGATGCCCGAGATTTTATAAATTTTTTCGCCATTGAAAAAGACAACACAAGGTCATTTGCATCTGTGTGATTTTAGGGATTTGTTACAATCTGCTAGTGTGCCTTGCTTTCATGCTGGAAGAGATCACCCTTTGGGTCGCCAGTGCTTAGAAAATACACAATCCATATGTCTATAGTCATGACTGTGTTTACAGTCAGCTAAAATATCGTCAGTTAACACGTGTGTTTCCCATTAGCGCAAGTGGAAGAATTTGTTTTGTAAAACAAACACGTCTTTTTGTTTAGACAATATGTCCAAAACATAGTTTTGAAAGTGTAAAAGATAAAGGACAGTTGTTTAAGATCTCACAAGAAAAACGCCATAGGATAAAGCAAGCGAGGAGGAGTTGATAATACACGAGCGGTCCAATACTGAGTTAATATACACATATTGAGTTGTCCAGATTATCAATGAGTTCTTTCTAGACAGCCTTATTTCTTTCTAGTCAAAAATGTGTTATGCGAGTTGGAATATCGAGCTGTACAATTACAAATTATTTGTATTCGCCGCGGAAGCGGAAGGTCATGGGTTCAATCCCCTGCCAAATAGTACCAAAGACTTACAAAAAATTTACTAATAGCTGCCTGACTTGACGCTCAGCATTCAGAGGTTAGTGTTAGGACTGGTCGGCCTGGTGTCAGGATAATGTGACTGGGTGGAACATCATGCTACATGTCTGTGGTATGATGACCCAGTGCTAGATATTTCTGTAAACTGCCTCACTGCAGGCAGCGTAGTGCTATGACTAAAAAATTGTTAAAGCTACGTTAGAAATCCTAATCAATCAAACAAACAAACAAACCTTTTTCTCTCGGAACGCACATAACATGCGCAATTTCAAGAAGGTGAGACGGACTAGAAAGCAAACAGACATCTTTACAATTAAGGGCAAAGTTGTCTGTTGCTACAGTTGGTGGTTTTGATAAGATGTGTAGAGACGCCCAACGAACTTTTTCAGACTAGTTAATATCAGCTTCTTGATGCTCCATTTATAAATTACCAAATACATAAAACATAAACAAAGGTTATCGGCTCTATTTAATAATTTCCTTCTGAATTTCAGAAGTGAAAATCACCAAGTAGAGATTGCAGTTATGTTAAAGGTGAACATCTGAAGGAAGACCAAGTTGTTTACTCTGTAATCAACATCACAGCCATCAATCATACACAAACAAATATAATTAGGCGTTAAGACACTGTATAACGTTTGGTTGTGTCTTTCATATTTTTATGGAGGCTTCGATGACCTGCGAAGCGCGTAGCTTCCAGGAGGACAATAACTCTGTGGATGTCAATTACATGCTGTGCGAAATGGGTCAGAAAGTACACATCTACAACAAATTGCTTGACTAATTGTTCCAAATTCCAATGGAGATTGGGTAGAGGCGGCCATAATTCTTCTGGCTAAGCTCAAGGCTCGAATTCACGTTTCACTTGTTTCCCAAGTAGATCAGCATTTTCAGTAAGCACGAGCCACGTCATGGTTAGATTAATATAGAGTTAAATCTTCATCAGGCTACATATAGTTGCGCTTCTCGCTGTTTAGCCATCTAATGGCCTGGAAATGTGTTCGGATTCTTGTCGATGATTTACTATGACAAATGTACGTTAAGCCCTGCCTTCGTGCGTCTGTGGTGATGGCCTGTGAAGAATGTGTCAGCAGGTTCTCTTCGGTTGCGTTATTGTATTTTAATTTTCTCAAGTCCTGGAAGGTAAAGACTGTGTAGAGGTGCGGTGATGCTCGTATGAGTGCTGATTTGCCATGAATATAGGAACTGACTACTTGGTATCTACAGTCATGGCGTGAAAGGAATGTGTGCCCATACCACTCACCTTTACATAAAACTGAATAGGTTGGTTATTTGCCCCAGAGTTGGAGTCAGATCCATCATCCAAAGGGTTAGGTTTGAACACGCAGCCTTGACTGTGACCTTTCTTTGAAGCAGAAACTGTCCATTGCTGGTGTTTTAACTGGTTAGAGCGATAATCTTGTGTAAATTGCCACCAAAATTGAGCTGTATAGTACATGATAAGTTACAATACGCATCCACTTGAATCATTCACACATCAAAACCGGAGTTAAAGTCGGGATTGATGCTGAATCGAGCAATGAACAAACGTACTGCTGGTGGTTTTCGCTAAGGTGGATTGGATATCTGGTCGCTTATGTTTTTCGTTAAGACATTAAAACAGACCAGGGAGGGAACTTTTTGGAGGACCTACACGTTTACAATAGCCGGTAGTTTGGGTGGCAAGGTCTTGGCAATGGCAGTGTAAATGGGCTAAGGAAATAGGTAACTATCCCTTAGCCTTCCAGTGTCTAACTCACGATAGTTATGCAGTGGTAGTCACGGGTGGTGTCCTGAGTATCGCTTGGATGGATAGCGGTTCTGTTATCAAAGTGTGCACGATAAACCATCCCGACATTTAATGAATCTTATTGCTAGTTGTAGTTACTGCTTAGGATGACGACTCTTTACTGAATGGTAAGTTCACCTTATAGTCGCTTATGTACTAAAAGCTTTTCAACGACAGCGAGTGTCTGGTCTTAACAAGCGAGAAGATTACCATCCTAGTGTGTCAGCAGAATGCGCACTTTTTGATTCAGTGACTTTAGCACTAAATGTATAGGGGAGGGAGGTGCCAGGAGCCAAACTGGATGTTGGCTATAAAACACGTAGTCTCAACTACCCGAGTCCATGTAGAAGTGGCCCAGCTCATCACATGCAGGACACGGTGGTTATCTGGACTATGCTGGGAACGACGTTGTAATTTTGGTGGAGAATATCGGTTTCAAGGTTTCCTCTAAGAGTTTATTGATTCCTCGAAATAACTGGCACATAATTCAGTTTACGGAAGTCGACGCGATAGATGACATAACCCAAATATATTGTGACGGAACGGGTTGGATCATTAGCACCAATGCTGATTTTCAGGGATGTACTTGGTTGGTGGATTTCCAGGTTAATGGCGTTTCTTTCTGAGGCGTTCGTTGCCACGCATACCGTGAAACTTATATATCGCCACTATGGTTAAAAAATAACCCACAATGGTAATGTTGAGAGAAAAGCAGTCATCCGTCAACATACATTGTCAGATGGCGATAAAACCGTTCAATAGCACAAACGTTGCTTTCCTTAAAGGCCCAATCAGCGTTTTGATCTATTTGGCTAACTCGTTCTGGCCACTGTTTGATTGTTCGTGAACATCTTTTACCGCTGAGTTTACTCAGTGATTTGTTCTTTGTGTGTACATTCGAATACATATATTTGTTTGTGTGGAGATTGCTTTTCTCTTGTCTTGGTGATTCAACGTCAATGTATTCTTCAAAAGGAGATATTTATACTCCTGGTCATTCGGCCAATTTGCTGGGTATCATTTTAGCCTATGTTGTACATGTAGTGCTTTTATACATCTTACCAGAAATCTCAGCTACGAGAGCCTCTGTTTAATTATTTCAGCTTGTAACTCAGCTACGTTGTCCGTATATTTTCGGTATATTTAATCAATATTTCAGCCTCCTTATCGTCTCATATACAGTATCCAAGTTAATCTTTGTAAACTGGAGTTGGTATCGTTGCCATCTAGTTTTGAGAAAACATCAAACTGATAGCTGGTAACTTACATACACTAGCAAGCCTCACGCAATCTATGCGTAATACATTCGCACGATTTTTTGCGACGTAATTGCATGGAGAATCGTAATTCTACTCCATCGCTCATCTGCATACACAATGACTATATGCAAGTCATATAAACAGGAAAGAGAATGGGGTCTAAGTTTGCAAACGAAAGCAGGTTAAAGCGTGCATGCTAGATTGGACCACCTTCTGCATGCAGTCATACTGGCATGGTATAGGCTAAGATTGTAGCTTCGCAATCAGGACTATATAAGCACGAGTTACATAAGTATCAATAATCTTGGCTTCATCTGAAAGTTGTTACTTTAGAATAAACAGCCCACAGCGCTAGCACCCGTGGAAGTGACTAAAGATAGTAAGCACGTCTTGATCATAGCGTGAGAGAGCAGCTCTTGGGGTCACGTCTTTGGAAAGTATTATCAACCATCACAGAGCTAGCCGGTAGCACTTCTCAATCTAGCTTTTGCAATCGTCTGGCGTTTGCCTGCACAATGTCTCCAGCGTCTCCAAAATAAAACAGATCTATTGTAACGGAAACATATACACAATACCACTGCGACATACCAAACGGCCGAACTCGATACTATGAAAATGGTCCAACTCGATGATAAAACCATTTACCACTTACCTCTAATGAAAACAACCTTCACGTCGTCATTTGCTTTTCGATTTTGCTTTTGTTTCGGATCTCGTTTCTAGCAGCAGTACAAAAACGAAGTACTTCAGAAACGTCGCTTGCAAATTCTTTAGTAATAATCAAGTGTGTTATTGGCATCGCCTGGACAAGAAGATCTATCGCTACGATATTATCTGGTCATTGGTGGAGGAATCTGTAATGACTAGCTGGCTTAATGCTGCTTACAGTTTCTAACGTCTTCGTATTAACCCAAAACTTGTCTGTTGTACGGCATAAACTCAGATGCAGCCGTTTCATTCTTGCATTGATGTTTGTAATGTATTGCATCCGTCAAGCTCAGAATTGCAGACCACATTATCATGAATATTGGTAGTAATGCCAAGCAGGCATCACTTTCCTAACTTTAACCACTGCATCGCCCGAGCACGTTCGCCGAACCCTAGTCATACTCTATTCAAGGATAAATCTGGGTTACCCGTTAGCTAGCGCTTTCCAAGAACAGACTTGCACTGACATATAACTGAACGTTTTGATTTTGTACAAAAGTCTGGACTATCCCTTAGAAACGTAAATTATTCACCCACTGGGAGAATAGAGAGGGCTGGTTATTATCACTGAAGGTTAGCTACATCAGTGATTAGTTAGTTTTGCCCGTCACCCCTGCCAGGGTATAGGCCGCCCACAAAAGATCGTCAGAGGCTTCTGTCCTGTGCCATCCCCTCAAGCTGACTCCAGGTGTAACCCATCTTAGTGATGTCTGCCTCAAGGTCGCGTCGCCAGGTGTTTCTTGGTCGTCCCCTTCTCCTCTTGCCTTGAGGGTTCCACCTCAATGCCTGTCTGGTAATGTTGGTTCGCGGCTTACGTAAGATGTGTCCTATCCAACTCCACCTTCTCTTCTTTATCTCATCCTCTATTGGAAGCTGGGAGGTTCTCTGTCACAAGCTGTTGTTGCTAATGGTGTCTGGCCAGCGGATCTGGAGAATTCTTCTTAGGCAGCTGTTGATGAAGGTCTGAACTCTCTTTACTTTGGACTTGCTGGTTCTCCAAGTCTCTTTTCCATAAAGTAGGACTGACTTCACGTTGGAGTTGAACAGTTTGATTTTGGTAGTCAAGGAAATTTGTTTGGAGCTCCAGATGTTCTTGAGCTGAATGAAAGCTGCTCTCACCTTTCCGATCCTTGCCTTGACATCTACGTCTGTGCCACCCTGATGGTTGAAAATGCTGCCTAAATACGTGAAGGACTCCACCTCTTCCAGGGGACTTCCCTGCAGTGTAACTGGGTTGTTACTGGTATAGTTGATCTTGAAGATCTTGGTCTTGTCTTTGTGGATGTTGAGGTCCACCTGTGCAGATGCGGCTGCCAGTATTTCGGTCTTGTCCTGCATTTGCTGCTGACTGTGGGACACGAGCGCTAGGTCATCAGCAAAGTCCAGGTCCACAAATTGACTCCACAATGTCCACTGGATACCATTTCTCCGCCCATTGGTCATAATCCAATCGATGACAAGGAGGAAGAGAAATGGTGACAGCAAGCAGCCTTGCCTGATGCCAGTCCGCACTAGGAAGGTGTCTGTGTGCTGTCCTGCACGAACAACTCTGCAGGACATTCCGTTGTAAGTGTTTTTGATCAGGTTCACCAGCTTGTTTGGAATGCCATAGTGGCGAAGAAGTTTCCAGAGTGTCTCTCGGTCCAGGCTGTCAAATATCTTCTCATAATCGACAAAGCTGATGTAGAGCGAAGAATTCCACTCCAACGACTGCTCGACTATGATGCGAAGAGTAGCTATTTGGTCCGTACATGATCTGTTTTGGCGGAATCCCGCTTGTTCATCTCGTAACTGGTTGTCGACGGCCTCCTTCATCCTCTCCAAGAGGACCCGGTTGAAGACTTTTCCTGGTACTGACAAGAGTGTGATTCCTCTATAGTTGAAGCAGTTGCTGAGGTCACCTTTCTTTGGGATCTTGATGAGGTGTCCCTCCTTCCAGTCAGTTGGTATTTCTTCTTCCTCCCATATCTTCACAAAAAGAGAGTATAGCATTTCCACTGAAGTCTTTATGTCTGCTCTGAGGGCTTCTGCTGGTATGTCATCAGGCCCAGCAGCCTTGCCGTTCTTCAGCTGGGTGATGGCTTTCCTGATCTCGTCTCTGGTGGGATTGTCACAACTTATGGGGAGATCTGCGTTGGCTGGCTGGATTTCTGGGGGATTTGGAGGTGCTGACCTGTTCAACAGTTCTTCAAAACGTTCTGCCCATCTATTGATTTGGTGTTCTGTACTTGGTATGGTCCTTCCCTGCTTGTCCTTTACGGGTCTCTCTGTACTACTGTACCTGCCGGAAAGCTTCTTGGTGATGTCGTACAGCTTTTTCATGTTTCCACTTCCAGCCGCTTCTTCTGCCTCTGCTGCCAGTCCTTCAAGGTATTTTCTCTTGTCTATCTTGATGGTTCTTTTCACTTCTCTGTGGGTATCAGTGTACTCTTTTTGTGTCTGTACTTTTTAGTCCTTGTCTTACTGTTATTTACTGCGTCTTTTTTTCTGTTTACGCTCCACAATGTTTTGGCTGAAATCCATTCTTTCTGCTGGTGCTTCATGGGGCCTAGTACTTCTTGGCATGTTGATTTTACTGCCTCCTTAACTTTCTTCCATCTGTTGTTCACGCTGTCTACCTCGTCTTCAAGCAGCTCTTCTAACACCTGGTACTTGTTGTTTAGAGTAAGTCTGTATTCTTCTTTAGTATTTGCATCTCTCAACAGGCCGATGTTATACCTTGTTTTCGTCTCTTTTGGGCCCATCCAGTTCTTCTTCAGCTTAAGTTTAAGCTTTGCAACAACTAAGTGGTGGTCAGATGCCACATCTGCCCCCCTCCTCACCCTCACATCTTGCAGGGATCTTCTGAACTTCTTGGCTGTGCAGATGTGGTCAATATGATTTTCTGTTACATGGTCTGGTGATATCCATGTTCTTTTGTGGATTCTTTTGTGGGGAAAGATGGTACCTCCAATGACCAGGTCGTTCAGTGCACAGAGGTCTGCAAATCTCTCTCCATTTTCGTTCATCTCCCCAAGGCCATGGACCACCATAACTTGTTCATACCCTGTGTTGTCTGACCCAACTTTGGCATTGAAGTCACCCATGACGATGTTGATGTCTTTGTCTGGTAAATTCTCTACTATGTTCTGTAGACTGTTGTAAAACTGGTCTTTATTTTTTTCTTCGCTGTCATTTGTTGGAGCATAGCACTGTATGACGTTCATTTTTATTTTCTTCTTCTTGTTCCTAAATGTTGCAGTGATTATTCTGGGCCCATGTGGTTCCCATCCCGTTAGTGCATTATATGCTTGCTTCGACAGCATGAGCCCTACCCCTTGTGCATGAGGCGCATTCTCTTCCACATGTCCTGAATACAGTAGCATCTCTCCTGTCATCAGTCTTCTTTGTCCAGATTGAATCCACCTCGTCTCGCTGATGCCCAGTAGGGATATGTTGTAGCTTCTCATCTCTGCTGCTACCTGTGCTGTTTTTCCTGCCTCATACCTTGTCCTCACATTCCATGTTGCGATGTTAATACTCCTGTTTGATAGAAGGGTGGTCTGCTTTATGGCTTTCGCGGGCTCGCGGCTTTCACCACATAGCGTCATAAGTCTTCCAGGAGAAGACCCTTCCTCCCACAGGCTTTCAGTTTCTGGTTTTTCTTTTGTCGACGTTTTTGTAGCAAGTTGGGTTTTACAGGGTCGGGTTGCTAGCCCCACGCCCAACCCTCCTCTTTTTCCTCCCGGGCTTGGGACCGGCGATGGCGGAGTTACATCAGTGATGAATCATGCAAAAACTAATCATTTTCTTGGCTTATGAAGATAACATGAAGTTGTAATGAAAGGCAGTTAAGAGTCTCTAACCAACGTAGGTCGTCCAAAGCCATACAGAGTTTTGTTAAGGTTATTTTGTGTACGCATCACACAAGTTGTTGAAAAGGTCTAAGGCAAATCTCAATTACTTTCTTTTTCTCTCAAAAATAGGCTTTGAACAGTAGATTGCTGTATTTGTTTTTCGTCTGTTTATGACCGAGAATAAGAATTGATTTCTCGCGTTAAGCATTACCTTAACGTGCGCAGGTCATACTGTCTGTTAACTATGTTCACGGAGTATTATGCTTAGTAATGGCTGCCATTGCGACTGCTTGAGGCGTGTGGCCAATACGACACTGTGGAGTCAAGTCGTTAATCTCCAGTAATAATAATAATAATAATAATAATAATAATAATAATAATAATGACTTTATTTAAAGAGGGTAACACAATTAGCTAAGAACTAATCTACCTTGAGGCCCTCATACAAGGAATTTATTTAATTCAGCAGCATCTCAGAAGCCACTGGATATATTGGATTTGGAAGATGGAAATAGAGTGGGCATTTCTAATCTCAACTGGAATACTATTCCAGAGCAAAGTTCCAGAGTATTGGAAACTTTTCTTGAATAATTCCTTAATTGGTTTGGGAATTTTATACTGTTTTGTAGATATTGATCGTAGGTGGGGTGTATTACCAGGTAGCCTATATTGAAATAGGGATTGTAAATATTCAGGAGCACTATTATTGTATATCCTGTACATTAATTTGGCTTTTCTTAAACATATTCGGTCTTTAATAGGTAATATTTTGAACTTACCAGCTAAATTTTCCTTGCTTTCTTTCTGGTTTGATATTAGCCTAAATGCTTTTTTCTGAAGATTTTCCAACTTTGATATGTTTTTATCATTTGAATTGCCCCATACTGTATTACAGTAGTCTAAATACGGTTGTATGTAACTGTTATAAAACAATTTTCTGTGCCTTTCAGGGAGAAAATGTCTTATCCTACTGAGAAGCCATAAACTTGAATTGACCTTTTTACTGATATGTTTGATATGATCAGTCCATGATAGATTATTATCTACCAAAACACCAAGTAGTCTGTCGTGACAGACAATTTGCAAATGTTTATCCTTCCATGTCAGACATAGTTTATTGCTATCAAGAATTTTCCTTTTCTTCCTTGTTGAGATAAGTAATATTTTAGTTTTACCAGTATTTACTACCATGCTATTGCATGTGCACCAATTTTCCAGCTCGTTTAATGCATTCTGTAAAGAAATTTCAAGTTCATGTTTGTGTTTTGGATGTCTGATAATATTGTGTCATCTGCATAGAGATTTGTAGATGATATCGAGTCTCTTAGTAAAAGTGGTAGGTCGTTAATAAATAAAATAAATAGTAATGGACCTAGGATTGAGCCTTGTGGCACTCCATATCTAATTGTTTCAGGTTCGGACAGAACGTTATTTATATAAGTATGTTGTGTTCTCTCACTTAAGTATGAAGTAAACCATCTAACTGTTTTTTCATCGCATTGGTAGATTTTTAGTTTCTTCAAAAGGATTTCATGATCCACCATCTCAAACGCTTTCCTGATATCTACAGTTACAGATCCTATTATTTTACCTTGGTCAAGTGCTTGAAGCCATTTATCAGTTAGGGAGATCAAGGCAGTCTCACATGAATGTTTCTGTCTAAAGCCTGATTGATTAGGGTGTAACAGCAAGTGTTTGGTTAAATATGACATGAATGAGTCATGGACATGTTTTTCAATCAATTTTGAGATGTTTGGTAGCATTGAGATTGGTCGGTAGTTATCAGCATCATTCTTAGATCCAGATTTGTAAATAGGAGTTACTTTGCAGTTTTCCATATTTTGGAGACAGATGAGGTTGCAATACTTAAATTGATTATGAAAGTTATGCTATCTAAAATAGCAGAGGCAGAAGATTTAATGAGTCTTGGACCAATCTGATCAAGTCCTGTAGCTTTCTTGGTATCAAGTTCACTGAGACATTTTTTAACAAAGTTTTTTGATACTGGTGGGATAGAAAAACATACTTCCTTAGAGATTTTGCTGCTGCAGAACTTTTTCAGTTCATTAAAGTTGTTTTCTATCACTGGTTATTTTAACTTTGTTGAGATACTGGTGAAAAAATCATTGAAAACATTTGCAATGTCAGTTTCATCAGTGACTATGGTGTTATTTACCAGAAGTGAGTTAATTTTACTTGTCTGATTGTTTGTGTTCCTCCAGTGATTTCATTGAAGTGATAAGTGCAAACATTAACTCCTCGTTGTTTCATCTCTCTTGCAAGTCTGTGTGTTGGTGTTAGTACAATCATGTTTGATTTTCCTCGAAATAATTCGATAACACGAGTCATCTTCCCTGACCCACCACAACCGTTGATTCATTTTATTACGAGTATTGGGGATCATGGAGAATAAAAAAAGAAATGTTGCGCGATTATTCTAAATCAGCAGATGTTACGATTGAAAACAATTACATAAAACATAATCAGATATCAGAACTATCGAAAGCCCCTTCGTTATCCCATCAAATACATGTATGTAGATATAAAACCAGTTACTTAAACGGTTGTGGTAGGTCTGAGCCATCTAGGGTGAGAACATTGTCATTACATTGAAATAAGTCATGTGTGTTCTACTGTAGTTATTGTAATATTTGGATTGTTCTCAATTGAATGGATTCATATATCTGCACATAAGGAAAAAAGCATTGGTAAAGAAGCTTACCTTTTCTACATTCCACCATGATGAGGAGGGTCCAATTATATTGACAAATTATATTTTTTTTAATTAAAGAGCTTGATCCAGTCTTGGAAATCCATGATACAATTTAGGAAAATTTAATCTGAATTAAAGGTCACACAAAAAAGTTAAATATTTTCTCTAAATCAATTAAAGACGAAATCCATGTACATCGCTTTACTCGACTAAGGATATTCTTTATCATGCAACTGATTTTCATAAAGCTTGACTTGAAGTTTAGGTTTAAGTCGATAAACAGTGTACGCTGATGCGAATCTTCAGTGAACATTTATAAACAAATATGTATCCAGTGTGTAAATGTGTTTGCTTAGATCACCATTATTATAGGCAAAATATATTTTCACTTAGAAAGTAATCACCGATAACTCCTCAACTTGCTTTAAATAATTCAACTATACATCGGTCATGCCCTTGGCGTTTATTATTAGTTATACATTTAAGATCTACTGTTGCTTAGTTAAGTGAAATAAGGCCACTCATTGATTTACTATTTACTTCGTGTTATATAATTCAGGGATCTGCAAAGCTCAACGACGCCTCAAGAGCAACTGCATATACATGGTGATATAAATCTAGTTGTTTCTGTAGTTTTCTTTAATTTATGATTTTTATCTCATTTGTTGTTTTTCTTTTACCCTGCCGCTAAATTAAATTTGAGACTATCTTATTTATATAGTTTCTGTTTCAAAAAGTACATACATAATGTTTGACACCCATTGCAAGAATACAGACTATTTAGCACTATATCTCACTATGAATCAATCGATGTTCCTGGCACAAACTTCAAAATCACGGACACGATATAATATCTAATTAATTTGTTTATATTAGTGATATTCTATTAATAAAGTAACCTAATGTGCAATATGATCTTCCTGATGAGCTCGTTGTTTTTTATGTGAAGGGAAACAAAAATAGTTTTCCCTCTTATTTTTGATAAAAAGCATTACAGAAATAATTGGTCATTAAAAGAGAATCTTGTTTCAGAAGACTGGGTCAATTCTAAGTTAAAATTTAATGTACGAGACATATTCGCTCTTGGAATCATAAACTGGGTCTTAAACCTTTCTTACATAGCTTAATTGCTTCATTTGATGATGATTACAATTGCAATATTTTCTGCTTTTCGAAAACTACGTGCATATTGGACAGGATAATGGTAAATTTCATTGTCTGGTTCCGGGTATGGTTAACATAAACTTGTAACAAAATGCAACAGAATTGCAGATAGATTTTACCCCAAAATAAATAAGCAGCATAGGACACTTCATAAATTCTAAATGCATTTAAAAAAAACTTATTTGTAAAGAGGTTTGACATACTCTGGTAAATTGGTCAATTTTATTTTTATTATATGTATCGTAAACTGATATTTAGCATCCAATACAAAATATACCTCCCTTCAACATGATGCAACAGAATAGCAGAAAGAGTTGTAAACCCAAGATGAGACTAGGTATTTTCTCTACTAAGGAACAAATGAGGATTCCTAAAAACAGAAAAAATATGTCATTATATATATATATATATATATATATATATATATATATATATATATATATATATATATATATATATAGAGAGAGAGAGAGAGAGAGAGAGAGAGAGAGAGAGAGAGAGAGAGAGAGAATAATTGTATAATTGTATTTCGATGCAATCCAGAAAATGACGAACACAAATATAGTCAAGATTCTTTTAAAAAAAGATAAAATTTTAGATTGACTTAGATTCTCATTATGCATGAAAAGTTCCAGGTAGATACGTTCATGCATTTGATTTGTATATTTAGTCACTGAAATGTGTACATATATGCAATTACAAGTTGAAAGCTTTTAATCTGTACAATTTCAGCGTAAGGTTTGCTAGTGACTGAGTATTGTGGTGTGTTATATTACCTGATGTTTGACATCATGTTAAGTAGCAAACTGGATATTTAGTAACACTTGAGTTAAAGGTCAATTATTTTACAGATTAACTAGGTATTATGTTGGAATAATACTAATAACCATCATCATAGGAAGAAGCATAGTTTTTTTAACGCCTATTGATGTTACTGACCCCGCAACATTCATCTACTTTAAAGATAAATACGATGTTGCATCCCCAAGGATGATGCCAAAACCTGGAGTAACAACTTGAATTATATGGCGTACCACAATCACATTCTGGACTATCGGGTTCACTCTCATTTTTAATGCTAATAAAATAATCTTTAACGGCATGAGATATAATATATTAATAATGGTCACCTGCCTGTTTGTGTGTGTGTGTGGGTGTGGGTGTGGGTGATTCGAATTTTTTAAATAACAATTATGTCATAGCTACGATGTCTGCAGTGTAACATTTTATAGCGAGGTCTAGTATTGGGGCATCATGCCACAGACATGTAGCATAATGTTATACCCAGTCACATTATCCTGACACCAGGCCGACCAGACCTAACACTAACCTCTTAATGCTGAGCGCCAAACGAGGCAGCTGTTTGTACCATTTTTGTAATTCTTCTTGTATTATTCGGCCTGGAACCGAACACTCTACTTCCCGCATCCAAGGCGGGCGCTCTAACCACTACGAAACAGAAGCTGTATCATCTGCTTGTTGCGTGCTTAAGCTATAATAAACGCTAACAAAGAAAGGGTGAAAACAACAAGCTTTTAAAATTTAACAAATACTGTATTCCATGGAACAAACAATGTAACAATGAAACTAGGAACTTGCTACAGTTTTAAGAATCAAATCCAAAACAAATCTAGGAATAATCCATGAATTAAATTTTAAAGATCCTAGTAAAGATACATTATTCAACGGCATCATAATCACCACTATGGTGAACTGACACTGAATTTTAAATATCACTAGTCTTACCGGTGAGTACACATTGTAATAATTGAGCATACCGGTGAGTACACATTGTAATAATTGAGCATAGTGTTTCCTTTGCCATTTATAATTTTCAGCAACTTTTCCAAAGAGAGTGAAATATTTGTCTACGTCTCATTTCTGAAAGTGGGCACTAACCTAATGTTCTTTGCAAGATAAAAAATTAAGTTTGGATTTGAAGTATGAATGTGCTTTTCACTTGCCATTTCAATTTTTCTTATTGTAGATTTGTATTCCCTCACTTCCTTCATCCTCTTTCTCAAATTGTAACCGCATTTTCTTTGTAACTGCATTTTGACGTTCTTTCTTTTTTCTTCCTTATCGAATTTGATTTGTTCTCTCTCTCTCTCTCTCTCTCTCTCTCTCTCTCTCTCTCTCTCTCTCTCTCTCGTTATCTCCTCTTTCTCAAATTGTAACCGCATTTGCTTTACCTGTAATTTCATTTGTATCTGTTTTTCTTCCATCTCTTTCTAAAATTCGAGCTTCCTTAACTCCAATTATTTTTTATATTTTAATTTTAATTCTTTTACTTTCAGATCAGAGTTTGATACATAATTTCTGATCGAGACCAAAGTATTTTTATCCAAAACATTCTTTTCTACAAAATATTGAACCAAAATATATCTTATTTCTTGCTTCGTTAAGAAATCTGGTACTTCAGAAAGATCGTATTTTCTGCAAAGTTGAATTTATTTATCATTTTAAACTGGGTATAAAATAAAATTATCCACCTTTAATAACATTTCAAAAAATGCTTGTCGATCTCACTTGGGGATTTTTGTTAAAATTAAAAACTAGAAGAAATCAAATGTCAAAACACAAAGTTTTGTGAAATATGTTAGCCAAAATTAAAATAGTTCAGGGCGAGCCCACAATTGTTATGTTACATGTTGCGTCTCCACTGTGATCCCTACCTTACGAAAAACTTGTATAAATATATATTTATATTTATCTACTTAAGTTTCTCAGATTCAAAGTCAGCTTGTTTACGAAGCTTGAGATAAATTAAATCTTATACTGATTTAAGCCGATTATGACATCATATACGTTATATTAACTAATACGAAGGATGGGTTGGTACGACAATTGACCTATAGCCACATATAAATGGGTCATTGGTTACGTTGGTCTTTTTTCCTGTATTGTCGAAATAATGAAATGGTTATCATGAATATTTACACATACTGTGATGATTCGTCGTTTTATCGATATATAATTGTGGAATGGAGTCAACGGAGTCTTATTAATTCGAATATTTTATATCGAATTCGTTTAAAAAAGTGCCTTAGATCATTGATTTCCCAAAACCTAGACTAATATGGGATGGAGAAGGGGATGTCGTCGCCCTCACGATTTGCTAAACATGAACTTAACTTTTTGCATGTTGTTAACAAAATACGTGCAAAGGCATATCAACACTTTGAAGAGTCCACCGGTCCAATTTTTTGCGAGTAGGGTATGGAGCCAGAGATACAGTTCGAGGCACGTAAAAGAACTGGCATGATTGGACCTTGCACAGGCATGGAGAACAAAATGCAAATGTGCTATTATAAGATTGTTTTTAAAGAAATGTGTGACCATAAGTAAACATATTTAAAAGCAACCATGAAAGGTCATGGTCTGTATGAGTGGGTTAAGTTTGGCAATACTGTTCGTTGTAGAAAATGGACTCTTTGCAGGTACTATGAAACGTACGTCCAGAGACGGCGATAAAGGAAGCGTTCTGCGCTTGATATTTTAGTAGTGTGAGGCAATTGCATACAATCAGGCTCCAAGCCATTTCATTCATGTGGCATCAATAAAGTACAACATCGCTTAGTGTATACAATACAAAGAGACACACCATAGTTTGCTTTAGTATCAATAGAATTTGATGGAGGCTGCAATATCAATTTAGAGCTTGATTTCCCTTCGGGTATACTGGTACAACTGAATTGAGAACAGGGCATTATAAAATTTAAAATCAATTATAAATATATTTTCCATAATCCTGTTTTTAAAAAAACAGCAAGAAAAATATTGCACTACTGGAGATTAATGACTTAACTCCACAGTGTCGTATTGGCCACACGTCTCAAGCAGTCGCAATGGCAGCCCTTACTAAGCATAATACTCCGTGAACATAGTTAACAGACAGTATGACCTGCGCACGTTAAGGTAATGCTTAACGCGAGACATCAATTCTTACTCTCGGTCCTAAACAGACGAAAAAGAAATACAGCAATCTACTGTTGTAAGCCTATTTTTGAGAGAAAAAGAAAGTAATTGGGATTTACCTTAGACCTTTTCAACAACTTGTGTGATGCGTCCACAAAATAACTTTAACAAAACTCTGTATGGTTTTGGACGACCTAAGTTGGTTGGAGACTCTTAACTGCCTTTCATCTTAAGTTCATGTTATCTTCATAAGCCAAGAAAATGATTAGTTTTTGCATGATTCATCACTGATGTAGCTAAGCTTCAGTGATAATAACCAGCCCTCTCTATTCTCCCAGTGGGTGAATAATTTACGTTTTCTAAGGGATAGTCCAGACTTTTGTACAAAATCAAAACGTGCAGTTATATGTCAGTGCAAGTCTGTTCTTGGAAAGCGCTAGCAAACGGGTAACCCAGATTTATTCTTGAATAGACTATGACTAGGGTTCGGCGAACGTGCTCGGGCGATGCAGTGGTTAAAGTTAGGAAAGTGATGCCTGCTTGGCATTACTACCAATATTCATGATAATGTGGTCTGCAATTCTGAGCTTGACGGATGCAATACATTACATACATCAATGCAAGAATGAAGCGGCTGCATTTGCGTTTATGCCGTACAACAGACATGTGTTGGGTTAATACGAGGACGTTAGAAACTGTAAGCAGCATTAAGCCAGCTAGTCATTACAGATTCCTCCACCAATGACCAGATAATATCGTAGCGATAGATCCTCTTGTCCAGGCGATGCCAATAACGCACTTGATTATTACTAAAGAATTTGAAAGCGACGTTTCTGAAGTACTCCGTCTTTATAATGCTTCTAGAAACGAGATCCGAAACAAAAGCAAAATCGAAAAGCAAATGACGACGTCAAGGTTGTTTTCATTAGAGAAGAGCTAAAGGGTTTTATCATCGAGTTGGACCATTTTTATAGTATCGAGTTCGGCCGTTTGGTATGTCGCAGTGGTATTGTGTATAGATTTCCGTTGCAATAGATCGGTGTTATGTTGGAGACGCTGGAGGCATTGTGCAGGCAAACGCCAGACGATTGCAAAAGCTAGACTGAGAAGTGCTACCGGCTGGCTCTGGGATGGTTGATAATACTTTCCAAAGACGTGACCCCAAGAGCTGCTCTCTCACGCTATGATCAAGACGTGCTTACTATCTTTAGTCACTTTCACGGGTGCTAGCGCTGTGGGCTGTTTATTCTAAAGTAACAACTTTCAGATGAAGCCAAGATTATTGATACTTATGTAGCTCGTGCTTATATAGTCCTGATTGCGAAGCTACAATCTTAGCCTGTACCATGCCAGTATGACTGTATGCAGAAGGTGGTCCAATCTAGCATTCACGCTTTAAACCTGCTTTCGTTTGCAAACTTACACCCCATTCTCTTTCCTGTTGATATGACTCGCATATAGTCATTGTGTATGCAGATGAGCGATGGATTAGAATTACGGATCTCCATGCAATTACGTCGCAAAAAATCGTGCGAATGTATTAAGCATAGATTGCGTGAGGCTTGCTAGTGTATGTAGGTTACCGGCTATCAGTTTGATGTTCTTTCAAAACTAGATGGCAACGATACCAACTCCAGTTTACAAAAAATAAATTGGATACTGTATATGAGACGATAAGGAGGCTGAAATATTGATTAAATTTAATGCACCTCAGAAATATACCAAAAATGTACGGACAACAAAGCTGAGTTACCAGCTGAAATAATTAAACAGAGGCTCTCGTAGATGAGATTTCTGGTAAGAAGTATAAAAGCACTACATGTACAACAGAGGCTAAAAGGATACCCAGCACATTGGCCGAAAGACCAGGAGTATAAATATCTCCTTTTGAAGAATACTTTGACGTTGAATCACCAAGACAAGAGAAAAGTAATATCCACACAAACAAATATATGTATTCGAATGTAGACACAAAGAACAAACCACTGAGTAAACTCAGCGGTAAAAGATGTTCACGAACAATCAAACAGTGGTCAGAACGAGTTAGCCAAATAGATCAAAACGCTGATTGGGCTTTTTAGGAAAGCAACGTTTGTGCTATTGAACGGTTTTAGCGCCATCTGACAATGTATGTTGAGGGATGACTGCTTTTCTCTCAACATTACCATTGTGGGTTATTTTTTTACCATAGTGGCGATATATAAGTTTTACGGCATGCGTGGCAACGAACGCCTAAAAAAAACGCCATTAACCTGGAAATCCACCAGATAAAGTACATCCCTGAAAATCAGCATTGGTGCTAATGATCCAACCCGTTCCGTCACAATATATTTGGGTTATGTCATCTATAGCGTCGACTTCCGTAAACTGAATTATGTGCCAGTTATGTCGAGGAATCAATAAACTCTTAGAGGAAACCTTGAAACCGATATTCTCCACCAAAATTACAACGTCATTCCCAGCATAGTCACGATAACCACCGTGTCCTGCATGCGATGAGCTGGACTACTTCTACATGGAATCGGGTAGTTGAGACTACGTGTTTTATAGCCAGAATCCAGTTCGGCTCCTGGCACCTCCCTCCCCTATACTTTTATTGCTAAAATTACTGAATCAAAAAGTGCACATTTTGCTGACACACTGGGATGGTAATCTTCTCGCCTGTTAAGACCAGACACTCGCTGTGGTTGAAAAGCTTCTTCTGCTTTTAGTACATAAACGACTAAAAGGTGAACTTACCATTCAGTAAAGAGTCGTCATCCTAAGCAGTAACTACAACTAGCAATAAGATTCTTTTAATGTCGGGATGGTTTATCGTGCACACTGTGATAACAGAACCGCTGTCCATTCAAGCGATACTCAGGAAAACACCCCTGACTGCCACTGCACAACTATGGTAAGTTAGACACTGCAAGGCTAAGGGAGAGTTACCTATTTCCTTAGCCCATTCACACTGCCATTACCAAGACCTTGCCACCCAAACTACAAGCTATTGTAAACGTGTAGGTCCTCCAAAATGTTCCCTCCCTGGTCTATTTTAATATCTTAACGAAAATCATAAGCGACCAGATATCCAATCCACCCTAGCAAAAGCCACCAGCAGTACGTTTGTTCATTGCTAGATTCAGCATCAATCCCGACTTTAACTCCGGTTTTGACGTGTGAATGATTCAGGTGGATGCGTATTGTAACTTATCATGTACTATACAGCTCAGTTTTGGTGGCAATTTACACAAGATTATCCAAGCACACTATCGCTCTAACCAGTTAAAACACCAGCGATGGACAGTTTATGCTTCATAGACAGGGCACAGTGAAGGCTGCGAATTCAAACCTAACCCTTTGGATGGTGGATGTGACTCCAGATCTGGGGCAAATAACCAACCTGATCAGTTTTATGTAAGGGTGAGTGGTATGGGCACACATTCCTTTCACGCCATTACTGTAGATACCAAGTAGTCAGTTCCTATATTCATGGCAAATCAGCACTCATACGAGTATCACCGCACCTCTACACAGTCTTTGCCTTCCAGGACTTGAGAAAATTAAAATACAATAACGCAACCGAAGAGAACCTGCTGACACATTCTTCACAGGCCATCACCACAGACGCACGAAGGCAGGGCTTAACGTACAGTTGTCATAGTAAATCATCGACAAGAATCCGAATACATTTCCAGGCCGTTAGATGGCTAAACAGCGAAAAGCGCAACTATATGTAGCCTGATGAAGATTTCACTCTAAATTAATCTAACCATGACGTGGCTCGTGCTTGCTGAAAATGCTAATCTACTTGGCAAACAAGCGAAATGTGAATTCGAGCCTTGAGCTTAGCCAGAAGAATTATGGCCGCCTCTACCCAATCTCCACTGGAATTGGGAACAATTAGTCAAGCAATTTGTTGTAGATGTGTACTTTCTGACCGAATTTGCACAGCATGTAATCGACATCCACAGAGTTATTGTCCTCCTGGAAACAAGGTCATCGACGCCTCCATACAAATATGAAAGATACAACCAAACGTTATACAGTGTCTTAACGCCTAATTATATTTGTTTGTGTATGATGGCTGTGATATTGATTATAGGGTAAACAACTTGGTCTTCCTTCAGATGTTCACCTTTAATATAGCTGCAATCTCTGCTTGGTGATTTTGACTTCTGAACTTCAAAAGTAAATTAGTATAACCTTTGTTTATGTTTTATTTATTTGGTAATGTATAAATGGAACTTCAAGAAGCTGATATTAACTAGTCTGAAAAAGTTCGTTGGACGTCTTTACGCGACTTATCAAAACCACCAACTGTAGCAACAGGCAACTTTGCCCTTAATTGTAAAGATGACTGCTTTCTTTCTAGTCTGTCTCACCTTCTTGAAACTGCATAGGTTGTGTGCGTTCCGTAACGTATTACATTTAGCTACAACATGTGGCTTAAATAAGATGTCTACATCCAAGTAATACTCAAAGTTCTTAATAATGGCAAACGCTTTAATGGCATACCAAACATGATGCGCCTAAGAAAATGTAAGTAAATAGCACTATAGTAAATAATACCGTTGGGTGTATCCAGAAAATACTTTTAAATTACAGTTACGTAGTTAAATTAAGTTTTGAGTAAGACGGCAA
Organism: Unio pictorum; assembly: GCA_030141615.1. NCBI lineage: Eukaryota > Metazoa > Mollusca > Bivalvia > Unionida > Unionidae > Unio > Unio pictorum. The sequence goes on along the minus strand of JARLTB010000161.1, from coordinate 175,381 downwards.
ATGCCCAGCAATTCAAGTATTTTACCCCAAACCTAATGCAATAAATGAAAATGAAATTTGTAACGTAGCTTTAACAATTTTTCAGTCATATCGCTACGATGACTGCAGTGAGGCAGTTTATAGTGATGTCTAGCACTGGGTCATCATACCACAGACATGTAGCATGATGTCCCACCCAGTCACATTATCCTGAAACCAGGCCGACCAGTCCTAACACTAACCTCTGAATGTTGAGCATCAAGCGAGGCAGCTATTAGTAAAATTTTTGTAAGTCTTTGGTATGACTCGGCTGGGGATTGAACCCATGACCTTCCGCTTCCGCGGCGGATACAAATAATTTGTAATTGTACAGCTCGATATTCCAACTCGCATAACACATTTTTGAATGGAAAGAAATAAGGCTGTCTAGAAAGAACTCATTGATAATCTGGACAACTAAATATTTGTCCTATTAACTCAGTATTGGACCGCTCGTGTATTATCAACTCCTCGCTTGCTTTATCCTATGGCGTTTACCGCTTATTTATTGTGAGCTCTTAAACAACTGTCCTTTATCTTTTACACTTGCAAAACTATGTTTTGGACATATTTATTGTCTAAACAAAAAGACGTGTTTTCTTTACAAAACAAATTCTTCCACTTACGCTAATGGGAAACACACGTGTTAACTGACGATATTTTAGCTGACTGTAAACACAGTCATGACTATAGACATACGGACTGTGTATTTTCTAAGCACCGGCGACCCAAAGGGTGATCTCTTCCAGCATGCAAGCAAGGTCACACTAGCAGATTGTAACAAATCGCTAAAATCACACAGATGCAAATGACCTTGTGTTGTTTTTTTTCAATGGCGAAACAATCTTTAAAATCTCGGGCATCGAGTTTCCCCTCTCCACCGCAAACCAGTCTGGTCGAGGCCAAGCTAACTGCATGAATTTACAAAAATGGTGAATTTAGAGAGAGAGAGAGAGAGAGAGAGAGAGAGAGAGAGAGAGAGAGAGAGAGAGAGAGAGAGAGATATCCGTCAAAGATATTGAAACATAATACATTGACGGTAATGTGTGACGGGGAACATTTCTGGCGATCTATCTTGAACCCATTAGCTGGCACCAAAGACTATTAATTAGATTTATAGAGAATGGACGCGAATCAATCGTCACACTGCAATGTCGGAATATCATTTCGAAGGGCAAATGCTATCCTAATTAAAGCAACTATTTTGATAGCAGGCATACAGACTATGTATATTAGGGGCACAGTAAACGTTATTTTCAAAGTAAAGCTGTCACAATTGAAACGTTGCAGAACCTCTGTAACTATCAAGCTACCGGGTCAAGCTGACCCCGAGTTTTGGCGCCACTTAGGAAGGGACAGAGGGATTTTACTGATTGGTTACGCTAGTTAAGCGGGTGTGTTCTTACCGAAAACTTCCTAGTTTTTATATCGCCTCCTCGGAAATTTAAATCAGTCTAAGCTTTTAATGCAAGATAAAAAATACTAGTGGAGACTCCGAGGAATTTGCTAGAAGTTTCCGCGTAAACAAGTGTTGTCCAAGCAATCCGACGAACTGTGCTGGATCGACGTTTAAAGCACAGGTAGTGTGACAATTCTATGTAATTTTTTGATGCGATATATGTGATGCTTTGCTGAATGTATTTGTATTTGCATGAATTTAATCTAATACAGTCGTATAATAATGTGCTTTTTGAAGTATTAAGGTGTTGATTTATGCATAGGAAGTCGTACATTAATCTTTAGATAAGTTTCACGACTTGTTTTATTTGTTGTCGTGTTTACACAACATTAGGTTTTAAAAATTGAATACATTCTTTTACTTAATATTATTACGAGAATCCATGTAACTTCACCGAATTTAGAAGATTTCACGTATGATTTAGAGCGAGTGTGAAAATCACGTAACTCATTGCAATTGTATGTCATTTATTCGCTTTGTAACTTGTGACGGACTCAGAACCGCTAGACTTCGTGTGGTCTGTATTATTGAGTGATGTTCTATTTTACTAATTAGGGTCATTACAGGACACGAGGAGTCGATTAATAGTCTTAGCATCTGTGTAGCACTGAAAGAAATATCTGATAAGGAGCAAGAGTTTTGCAAAATCCCATGTCTCATAAATAACAGGAAATTGAGGGTGCATCTATTTATATTTATTAAAAGGGAGGAAATAGCCTTTAGAGTGCAATCTGAGACGGACAAATCTGAAAAGTGGAATCCTATGACATAATCATGCTATGTATAAATATTGAGTATCCTGGGACAGATTGTTGAGAGTGAAATCCGGAGATTTCTGAATAGCCAGAGTGGAAGTCGAACGAAAGGAAGATCAGGTTATGAAATCATTCAAGGCATTGACTTCGATTATTCACTCGATCCTATGATGAATTAAATCTATCAGTAAACAGATCAGCTATTTATTTCAATCCATTTGTGCTTTCCTATGTAAAGTTTTGTTTTCTAAAGGCTGAGATATTTGTAATATAATTACTTCAGATAGTTGTGTTATGTAATTGATTAAATTGTTTGTTTACCTGTACTGGGGCTCGTGTTTGTTTGTTCTATATATCTGCTCAAATCTAAATATATATTTCCATCTATAAGTTTCACCACTTATATTTACTCGAACCGGGAAATTACATCGAGAGCGGTCATCTCCTAGATACTGAGTACCGACAGAGGTGGAATATATAATAATATTATATATGCCACTCCGAAACATAAGGTCTTAATGACCGACACGACAGTAAACGGAGTTGTGATGATGTACAACAATTTCACCAAACATGTACCTGACCCCGTCAATCCTCACTAAATTTGCATACTAAAGTTTGTAACTAACCAGGTACCATACGCGTCAGCTGATTCAATGACCAGACTGTACGTACTAGCCTAATGCGTTATTGACATGGAAATATGAGAATAGTAGGTAAACAACGTTTATTTCAACCTGGGTGGTATTCACTGATGGGTACCATTCACCACAGTCATGCATGAAAGTGTGAAATATATAAATATTTTGGCGAAATATTAATTTTTACTTTTTTGCATACTTACAAGTGTGACAAATATAATGCTATAGTTTCACCTTTCCCAGGTAATATCATAATGGTAGTTTGTGATTATGGTTACTTATCATGATTACCTGGTTCAGTCGTAGAAAATATCTTGACTAAATCCTCGGCTTCTTCCATGACAGGTGCATAAGCATGTCTTCGCTTCAAAAGGTCCTCGTGGACAGCAAGGTTGATTACATGAATGTACTCCAGTACCGCAATTAAGACATTTCATAATTGACGCAAAGCCTTTGTTTGTTTATATCCAAAATTGGAAAAGAAATTGTCCCGCTTATGTTCATATATTTCAGCTGTCGAATCTGGTGCTTCGTCATTGAACATAGATGTATAATCATAATGACAGGCCAGCTGTCTTGCTTCTGCCTCTTACCATTTTTTACATTTATTTCTAGGGCATAACCGACTTTTGATCCGGAAATCGGATTCCACCGGATAGTATGAACTTCCGATTAATCGGAGTCGGACAAGGCAGGAACGACCGATTCGGATAATAAAAATAATAAAGTTGAATTTCTATAGCACCGTGTCTAACACTGCGTGTCATTCGATAGTGCGTTAATAAAGTTAAATAAGAAGTCAGAAAAGTCCAATATGGTCAACACAACCACGCTGTGAGACAATCTATTTGAACCGACGGGTGAAAACCGGAAATGAATCCGGATATGGTAAAGTACTAAGTAACATGCTAGACACGGCAAAACCAGATACCAGATACCCGGAAACGAAAGATGAAATTTTTTAGAAAAAAAATACGGATTTAACATTTCCGATTAATCGAATCGTATCCGGAATCGGAAAATTTCATGCCCAAAATCCGGAATCGGAAATCGGTAGAAAAATGCTAATCGGTTATGCCCTATTTATTTCTCAAGATAAATGAATATGTATGCCATTTGCATATGAATGCTTAAGACATTTCTCCAATTTATTTAGTCCTTGCTGTCTTTGCTCTACCTTTAGCTGTACACGCTGGAGATTTTGCTGTCTTCACTAACTGGTGACTCGGTTAACATCAGCGAGTTGAAATGTTCTTTCAGGATATGCCATAATGACTGTGTTGCATTTTATTATATTTTTCAATATGTTTGTTCGTTGTGGCTCCATCATTAATAGGAAAAAAATATCAGGATCCTACTGATGCAACGTTTTAAAAAATATATACCATCTTTTGTGTTTCTTTCATAAATTGATATGACGCATTCAAGGTAAAATGCTATTTTATTTTATTACGTTACATTCGCAACATGCATTAGGTAATTTAATTCCCGCATTATCCGCAGACGTGAACTTCCTAAATGTGGTTTGTAATGGCGTAATGAAATAGATAACAAACTACAATTATCTAATAGTGAAGCGCATTTATGTATAGACTGTGTAAATGGATCTGGCTGCGAGCTCACATCACTTCAGCTCACAACCCATGATAGGCAAAGCTTCCTCGTACTTGTCTTTCTCCAGTATGCATCTACATCTGAATGATTAATCACATGACAAACAATTATATGGCCTCTGTTCAGTCTGTGTTATAGGGAGGCCAGCGTGGTTTAACTCTTGCAGTTCACTTATCGCAAGCATGAATGCTTTAAATATCTTTCTCTTAGCCCTACAAATAACAATTAATGCAATGATTTCTGCATTATGAATGTTTATCAGATTTAATTAAGGTATTCGTGTTACTTTCTTGTACAAATTATAGGTTTTGCACCGAACCAGCACTACAAGTTCCGTTTTGGGAGTAAAGAGCTACCTTCAATATTTTACGCACTTTAAGTTCCCCGGTGTTATATCGAATTGCCATGTTTCACCCCTGAACCATCTTGACATCTGCTCAAGATATAGATACATACGTAAACCATGTTGGCTGATAAATTGCACGCCAAGTCACGCATGTAATGTGCAATGGTAAGGTAAATATTACAGGTAGTCATAAAGGAGTCCAATCCTTTTTCATTCCTCCTCTTAGTAAATGTAAACCAAATTGGAGATTATGTTTCTGCGTAAGTTTTTCGCTAAAAAGCTCGTGACAGGTAGAGTAGTCATTGTACATTAAAATGTGTCCATAGGGGATGATATCAAACTACGAAACTATCCAGTGAGACCTTCAAAATCTAAATACATGTACATCAATTAAACAAAATAGGAATTTAATTTTTCACATCACAGTGTTTCATTCACCAAGCAATGTTTTAGCCTAGTTTTATTAAATACAAATGTTATGAGACAAACTTCATATAGCGATCTCAAACTGAGTAAGTAAAATATGCAAAAGGAGTTTAGTTATTTTAAAGTAATTGTGCAAATAAATGTGTAACAACAAAAAACATAAAGCAGAGTACACATACACAGATAATCGTTCGTTCACTGGATTCATGAATACAACACTTAGGAAGGGACATTTCTCATACATTACTGACGAAGATTCATTTCCTTCACTGGATTCATGAATACAAACCATAGAAATGGACAATTGTCATACATTACTGTGACAGTCGAAGATTCATTTCGGCAACTGGATTCATGAATACAACACTTAGAAAGGGACATTTGTCATACATCACTGTCGAAGATTCATTTCGGCAACTGGATTCATGAATACAACACTTAGAAAGGGACATTTGTTATACATCATTGTCGAAGATTCATTTCCTTCACTGGATTCATGAATACAACACTTAGAAAGGGACATTGGTCATACATTTCTGTCGAAGATTCATTTTCTTCAATGGATTCATGAATACAACACTTACGAAGGGACATTACTGTTGAAGATTCATTTCCTTCACAGGATGCATTTCGGTAACTGCATTCATGAATACAACACTTAGAAAGGGACATTTATCATACATTACTGTCGACGACTCATTTCCTTTTCTGGATTCATGAATACAACACTTACGAAGGGACATTTGTCATACATTACTGTCGAAGATTCATTTCCTTCACTGGATTCATTTCGGTAACTGGATTCATGAATACAACACTTAAAAAAGGACAATTATCATACATTACTGTCGAAGATTTATTTCGTTCACTGGATCCATGAATACATTACTTATGAAGTGACATTTGTCATACATTACTGTCGAAGATTCATTTCGTTCACTGGATTCAGGAATACAACACTTAGAAAGGGACATTTGTCATACATTACTGTCGAAGATTCATTTCCTTTACTGGATTCATGAATACAACACTTAGAAAGGAACATTTGTCATACATCACTGTCGAAGATTCATTTCCTTCACTGGATTCATGAATACAACACTTAGAAAGGGACATTTGTCATACATCACTGTCGAAGATTCATTTCCTTTACTGGATTCATGAATACAACACTTAGAAAGGGACATTTGTCATACATTACTGTCGAAGATTCATACATGGTAATTGATGAAGCTAAATCGTGAGGAAATCCAATATGATTTTGTAGATGGCAGTACCATTTTCGTAAATACGATATCCATGACATTGATATCTACAATACATAGAATCAAAGAGACCTTCAAAAATAAGTACCTTGACACAAGAAAACTGCTACTAATTTGGTGTTATTCTTTAAAAAAACAAATTTATTTTTGCTTTTTCAATTCCATCTATGTCACATGCCAGAGCCATGTAGTAATATTCAGAAATAAATTGAACATTGCATATTGTCATTCACAAAGACACAGTGGTCTCTTTTAAGAGTGCTCTTAAAACTCACCTGTTTCGACTGCAGGGACAAACTTAGAGACCTAATCGTGTTTTGTATCTTATATGTTTTCAGCATGCTCTTATGTTTTCCAATTTCATTGTTTTTGTCATTTGTTTTTCTGTAGTGTAGTCATATCATTACTAATGGTGTAAAGCGCTTAGAGCTTCAAAAGATTAGGCGCTATACAAAGTCCTCATTATTATATTGTATTGTGGAAGATATATTAGTTCATTTGTAGAATGGGTGACAACTGTCTTAACTTAATTATGAAATTGTCGAGTTAGTTCCCTTATACGTTATTTTATGACTAATGTATAGAGTTAATGTGTGTTTATATTTTAGTACTTTAGATATAAGCTACAGAGGTAATGAGAAAATTAGTTCTGATATTTAAGGAGGCTGAAACATGTGACACGGTTTCTTAATTAATGTCTCAATGAGCCGTTGTTTTGGTGAATATTCATCGTACTATAAAAAATTGTAGAACATTGAGAACAATTATACATTAGAGATAAAAATATAAACTAACCCATGATATTTGCGGAATGCATGTGTTTCAGGTTTTAAGTTATTTAAGATAGGTATTTGTGCACCTGTATCAACATCAAAATCAACCATCTTTTTACTTCATTTCTTGGCAGCAAAATCTACATTTTGATTAATTTCTTTTGACAAGGTGTCTCGAATTGGCTTTGTGCCTGATTAAAGTAATGCAATAATGTATATAAAATAGCACATGTCACAGCGATCTTAAAAAAGAGGAACGATTCAATCCTATCTACTTTCGATCTGTCTCCGTTACCTGAATCTGACGACTGACAGATAATTAGACAGTGGAAAGCAGAGCGGTCTTGCAGTCTCCGACTTCAGTAACTATTTTGACCCTGTCCAACATAAAAGACTCCCTTTTAATGTCATCGGAGATAGTGCTCTGAATTGGATCAGAGATTATGTGACAGACAGGTCTAAGAGAATAATCATAGATAGAGCAACATGGGAGTGTTTTTGGTCTCATATTCTTCCTGTTCTTCACCAATGATCCACCATCTATCGTCAAATCAACCACAAGGCTGATTGCAGACGATTATAAGTCTTTTGGGAAATCAACACCCCAAAGATTGTAAGATTGTTTCTAAAGACTTTTATCGGCTAAGTTGTGTGTGTATGTGCGTGTGTGTGTGTGTGTGGGGGGAGAACATGGTGTATGTCCTTTCTCTCAGAGAAATGAAGCATCCTTAACGTCTACATGAAGAAGTCTCCAATAATGTCCGACTACAGTTTCGAGGCTCGGCAATCTCATCTCAATACGTAGTCATTCTTGGGCACAACACAGCATGAAGTCTGATTTAAATGTAGAAATTTTGTTGATAACAACTTCACTAGTTTGTTTGTTTGTTTGTTTGTTTGATTAGGATTTGTAAAGTAGCTTAAAAATGTTTTTAGTCATATCGCTACGATGTCTGCAGTGAGGCAGTTTATAGTAATGTCTATCACTGGGGCATCATGCCACAGACACGTAGCATGATGTCCCACACAGTCACATTATCATGACACCAGGCCCACCAGTCCTAGCAATAACCTCTTAATGCTGAGCGCCAAGAGAGGCAGCTGTTAGTACTATTTTTGTAAGTATTTGGTATGACTCGGCCGGGGATTGAACCCACGACATCCCGCTTCCGCGATGGACGCTCTAACCACTAGGCCACTGGAGCGGAAATGACAAATATAACCGGAACAAAACATTGACAGAACGTATTCTTGCATAACACAATTCTTTTAATAATTTACAAATGATTTGGTAGCACGTGGAGGCCATATCAGCAAATTGTGCGATTCTTTGGACCACGCGATTGGGGCGCAGTGACCCAACAAACCAACAGCGAGATCTTTCGGGTAGATCGGGCTGCCGCCAGAGGTTTGGCTAGCCGGTTGGAAGTCAGTTCGGAACCACTTTCAGCTTGTAGTATAGACCAGAACAGAACAAAATGAATTCAATACTTTTGGATATGGCATATAAAACATACCATAATAAACAGTATAATATAGAGTGTGTCATAAACGGTATAGTAAAATGCACCTGTTTATTAGTTGTATTGATACATTTTAACAGCTCACCTCCCACATGCAAAATTTTAAAATATTTGGAATAAGACTTATTTTAAGAGTGGTTAAGAAATTGGTACATTTATCTATTGAATTGTTGATATACATCTCAATCGAGTTATTTTGATCTAAAATGGGTTATATATATATATATATATATATATATATATATATATATATATATATATATATATATATATATATATATATATATATATATATATATATATATATATACTGAAAACACAGTTTATGTCACCCATTTTAAACTTCACTAGTCCTTGTGCTTTCATAGCTTAAAACTGAAAAGGATTTTCTCTTGCGGGCGTATAGTGTTAGTCCAGTAGTGTACACATTTGAACATTCAAGTTGTATTAGCAGTGGTATCGTCCACGTACACAAAAAGTGACATAATTATTCACAGTATTTCGTAGAATAATATATCTCGAAAAAATCCGTGTTGAATTGCCTGTATTTCTGGTGAATATTCATACCTATATATTTCTGAACCGTATTATATCATTGGTTTCACTATAGTATGAGATATTTTAAATACATCCTGTACATGTAATCTTCCAAATATTTACTGAAATCCCAAAACGTCTAGATATTGTTTTCAAGGCTTTAAATCCCTACATTTGCAGACCTTAGTTTAGCTTAACCTCTATGTGAAAGCAACTCCATATATTTAGTGCAATGGCACTGTTTCAGTAACTTTGCACCTTTAGTACCAACATTCATAATGTCTTTGTAAGCCAAACTTTAGAAAGACAATTTCGTTTTATCTTTGCTTGAATTTTTTCGATTCCTGCTATAACCAGAATTGAATTTATCAGTGGCATTTATTTGTTTTTGCAAAACCGTATGGTGAAAGCATGATGAGCAACATCATCTGCATGCAATAAGGCAATATTTCTAGTGTATAAATACCCCTATTATGCTCGTATCTTTTCAACTCAATCATCCATAACAAGACAAACACACTGGGCTTGGAATGCATCCTGATATTGTTCCATTAATGCATTTATAATATTATATGGTCCATTTTGTGGTCGTACATAGTTTTTCAAACAAAAATACATATTTTAAAAGCTTGTAAAAATATTTAAATCTATACATTTCTGTAAGAGCGAAAGCCAACATTAATGATGTTTTACATGATCAGCCAGTAGCCAAACTGTACGAAAATCTATCATGAGGAACGCAAGAGAAAGACATGAGATTGTTGAGTCTCTTTTGCTTCGAGACCTGCTAAAACCAGACTTTTTCTACAGGGGAAAACATTATCACGTCACCTCTGCGTTGAGACCTGCGGAAAACAGATCTTTTCAACAGGCCTAAGCACAAACTTGGAGAAAAAAATTGAAAAACCACATAGTATGTGGTATCGTGTACCTCTGTTTATGATGTCATTAATTATTTTACGTATACAGGTAAATTTCAATATTTCTGTAATAAACACAGACAATATGAATACACTTTTTTAAGGGAGAAACTAAAACGTGAATTGCTGTCCCTTGAATAGTGATAAAAATCGGTTCGTTAGTTTCACTCTCTCCATGAAATATATTCTTTATTCACTTGATACAATACACTATTCTCTATTTCCTTAACTGTTTAATATTGCCTACTTGCATATACTAACAATATAAACAACTGCATGATTAAGCTTGATTAAAATAAAATAAAATAAAATTTTTAACTGAACTGTAATTGTTGTGTTTATGTATTTGACCATTGTCCCCTTCATAGGCCTTAAATAATTCCAGATATTCGCAGATAGGTCTCACGTGGGCATTATATGTATAACGTTTGGTTAATCTCCACCCTGAGGCTTACAATGAGATCGAATTACTGAGCTCGGGAGCTCACTATCACTACTAAAAATATACATTAGGCATTTATCATCTCAGCTGCTGACTACAATATACTCATAAGCGTTTATTTAGATGTATTACAGCAAATCTGGCATCCCGCTTTTTCTTTCGATTATCATCCATAATTAATGTATTTTATTACCACGTAATATGGCATTATTCATTAGTCATTGTGTGCATACAGTGCACATTAATTTCCTGATAATATTCACCCAGATCAATAAATGAATCTATTATAATATCATCCGCATCACAATCTCTATACTCCGTTACAAAGCAAATGGTAATCAATAATTTCTCTTTTGATGAGGTAATCAATACAATATTTATTTCAACAGTCTTTAATTTTAGTGACCATAAACTAATAAAGCCATTCTGGTGACTTTGAAAGAGTGGAGACAAATGTTCAGTCTGCAAGGCTTTACAACATTAATATTATTCATGTTCCGTACTCTATGTTAAATAAATCAGTACGGTTTAACAGCACATCACCACAACCCTGACTAGATAGTGACTTTGAAAAGTTCATATAAATATAATGTAGTGTTAAAGTTGAAAAACCTTTAGGAAGAACAAAACCTGAATACTAAACCTAAAATACATCTCTACAGGATAAAAGCTATGATGTTAATATTCCTTGAAAAATAAAAATAATTTTGAGTATGCTCTTAAAATGTTCATGGTCATATTTGGTCGTATATCGCCAAACATTTCTTTACTGAGTTCAGATCATAAACTCTCTGTATCATATGGCTGAAATCGATTCACAGGACACAAATGTGTTCTGCAACCAGCAAAACACTAAGCAGGTAGTCACTTTTGTCAAGACTGACGCTTCACATGGTCTGTGACTTGTAGAGTTTTCATTCAACATATCTTGCCAGATATATAGAACATGCCGATATATGTTATATCGGAAGTCACTATATACAAACATTTATTCAGAAACGGGTAACATGGACTAGCTTTGGCTACTTTAACTTCTCTTTTATTTCACATAAATATCAAAGTGACTAGGTAACCATCAGTACATTACGTTCCGTACTTCATGTAAATTATGTTTATATAACACCTTTCGTCTTGGTTATGATTCAGTATTGTTTTTCGTTGGTCTAATGATATTAGTGGTGACTTGATTTTAGAGAAAGTTTACTATTGACAACATTTATATTTTCCTGCTTTTAGATAAGGACGAATTTGTTTGCTAAATGGTTTAGTTAAGTTTGGTTTCGGATCGCAGACAGTTTGGTATGAGGTTTTAAAGACGATATCACATTGCATGTCATCGATTAGAACCTATTTTGTAGACGTCTGCGATAAAGAGATGGCTCGTTCACCTTTGCATAGAGGTTTCTTGAAGGGAATGTTTTAAATGCGTCCAAATAAAGTCTATATCCTTGAATGTGAATCGGATCCAAAAGGCTCCAGGTGATACCCGCCGCCCCTTTTTCAAAAATGTTCACATTGAAGCCATACTCAACGTAATATCTTACGCAATTCTGAATAAGCTGGACGAAGATCTTTTAGTCTGCTGCTTTCCCAAACTATATTAACAACTCGTATTAAATCTGGAACCTTATTGCTTTTGTCCCCTGAGGTCTCTAGTATGCGAGATAATTGGGGGGGGGGGGGGGAGGGGAAGGAGGAATAAGCGCTAATAGTTAATACCGAGTTTCTAGCCATCCCTAACGGTACATAATGGACAGAAGTACATATGAATGGGTTTAGATTTCGAAAAAATTATACATTTTGTTCTGATCATATTTGCATCATGTAACAGTAGATCTGATCTTGACATTCAACAATATGAATAATGTTTGGTATATAGCAGATGATAAGACTGTCGACATATAAATGCAGGAATAAATGAGCCTAGAATAATAATATGCAACTGTTGATAAGGTCCGAATAAACCGAATCTTTCCAGCTACCGGAAACAAGGATTTTCCCCATACGGTAAACACTTATACATAGACTATTTTTAAATAAAGAAGCTTAAGGCAACTTCGAATTTTTGGTGTCCTAAATAAAGTAGGACTGCCGGGCGCATCAGGGCTCAGTTGACTTCTCTGATAATACTGAAGATGATTTATACATGTATCTACGTGTCTGTCTTTGTTCGCATTGCCATATTTCTACTGTTATCCTCAATCAAGTGTCTGGCGGAAATTGTGCCTCCGCGTTTAAGAACCGGGTAATATAATATTTCCATTAGTGCCTGTTAATAACTGAGTAGCTTTTGTATTGTCTGTGTAATGAAACAGAGAACTTTATGCAATGCATAAAACGGTCTTGTACATTGTCATAACTTATTACAACTATAATTACCTTTTTATTTTTAACCACGACTTGACTCCAACCATTATCGCGATTCTCTAATATGTACCAGGCTACTGTTGACTTGTCTTTATGTTAAATAATGTGCAGAGCTGCATCGTATTGAATGGCATGCGTCGTCCTGTATCTGAGAGAATATAAAGGTCACCCAGTGTTGCTTCCTCTACGCAGTCTCACAATATGCTGCTACAGATATGATAGCGCTCACGTCGCAACAAGACGTTATCGCTAAGCATCGAGGATATTTTGATTCTTCGAGTTTTCTTGGACTCTCGGACTTACCTTAAAATATCCATATTCATCACATGACAGCATAGATACAAAGAGGATAATAATCCTAACAGAATCAGAAATTTTACAGAAAAGCAAAGGTAATTCTTTTCTTTCCCGATATCATCATTAAGTCAATAAGAACCTGTCTACGTGCTTTACGGAAGGTTAGTGGATGTTGTTGATTTTTTTTTGTCTGCCAAAGTTGATCATAGACCTGAGGTATAATAATCTGTTATTTTCTAAACTTAATTACATGTGAGTATCCCAGGTCTTGTATAGAAGGGGGCGGGACGGATACCTCTGCTTAGTCATAGGGCCCCGCGTAGTTGCCGTAAATACCATTACACGGGTTTAAATAAACAATATAGAAGTCTAACTCTTTTCATATTTAGGATAGTGTAACAATACTGTTTAAATGCAATGAGGTACTGCTCTCAGGGTTTATTTGTAGATTGTAAAAGCCCTCTTTCGTAAGTACCACAGGCTCCCTAAAGCCTTGCCTTAGTCTTTGTTTATCCTAGCGGGACATAACATTAAATACAGACTAGAGCGAAAGTCACACATAAATGGATGGCTTGATTCCAAAACTGATGCAAATATGTTAAATGCCATGTTATTTTGTGTGGTTACTTTTGAAACAAAACTTCGCACCTTTTTTGAAATAACGTTATTGTTCACTTGTGATCAATTGCCTGATAAGGTACAACAATTATAATAAGTAGTCATATCCAAAAACAAAAAATTCAAAAGATCATTAGCACAAAAGATAACCATTTAGTTAAATTGTAGTTTTTCTCAATGTGGTTAATTGGTTAGCGTGCTGGATTTACAACTGTAGAAGGGCAAGCATTCGAATCCTAGAATCGGATGAGCCGATGTTGGGTACCGTGATGTGTCCTTGGGCATGACACTTGACTTCATTTGCCTCGGCATCAATGATACACTTTTCTGCAATGCAGTAAAACATAAAAATAAACCAGACTTCAAATAAGTACTGCTCAGCTACTGATCTGTAGAACAAAATCAAAAGAAAAGGTTAACTGGGTATAATGTAGACCAGCCTAGGATTTTATGTCAATCCAGAAAGAAAATAAACTATAGACTATTAATACATTGGTACATAACTTGAACGGACCACGTTATGTAGCTATGTATCAGTAGTATGTGAACCTGCGTTACGAATATTGCGAAGACAGCACTGAACCAGTCTACAAATTTTATATCAAATTCTGTACAATAGAACGGAAGGTACGTACTAGTCTCGTTGATCTGAGAGTCTAGAAACAAATAATACTTCGCAATCAAATCAATCAGTCGAATCGATGTTCCTTTTTTCAATGAACATTAAAGTCTAATAAAACAACGTTCTTGCGAAATATAATAATAAATTGACAATCGACTATTGCCGAACACAATTCTTCAAGTTTCTATTTTTACTTAAAGTTAATGAAGGATGCAATAGCTTTTCTCGACACACGATGATCAGCTGGAATTTACTTGACGTTTATGAAGGATTTTACCGGACTATTCCTTGGTTATGAATTTCATGATAGATGTTCAGTAATGTAAAACGCTGTTAGCTGCTACCAGTTGCATTGTTCATCTAGTATTATGAACATTCATTTTAAGTGAATGCGACTCTGAAATACTGCCAAAGACTTTATTATGTGATATTACAAAGAAGCTTCTCTGTTTGTTATATCACTTTGTGGGTTAACAGTTTAAGATATGTCTCCATGATGCTAATAAAAGTAAAATACAATTCGCATAAACAGATGAAATACAAACAGAAATATGGACTGAAAAAGGAAACATTCCATTTACATTTTTAAACATAAATTATAAAAATAAAGCAATCTGGAGTTTACTCTGCAATAGGCACACATAAATTGCAATAAAATATTCTCAAGCAACATATCGGATATCGACCGCACTACCCCACCCACTCCCGCACCTATTCTTTGAGCAGTTTGTTTACAACAAAGAAGTTAGTGGGATCAAGCGTAGGTATGCATAAATATATGCAGAGATTGTTTTCAAAGCACCGAGCACATAAGCAACACATATATAGCTATGCGATAATACAATGTCAGGGCTGAAGTACTGCCCAAACAATTTGGCCTTAAGAATATAGTATTTGACTGCAGCCGTAATATCGGGTTTCTGTACATCACATTGCTCCGGTGCTGAAACTTAAATCTGATTTGTGAAATTGCTTACTGGAGTCCCTAGTGAGACGAACTGGGTCTTTCTTTCCTATTAAGGACGGCAAATCGGGGCCGTGTAGTGGATGTGATTTCATTTTAGTCATGTTATCTCTTACCAGCCAGAATGTGATATCATGATAATATTAATTACCATTCGAGTCTGCAGTACGTCTGATAAGGCCCGTGAGTGAGGACATTTCATTCGACTCATCATACTCTTTTAACCTTTATATATATTAATATATGACTATAGTAATTTGTCCTTTTTAGATTGAAAAAAATTGAAATATCCTTGCCATTTATAGCGTTTTTGGTGACGTCATTGTCATTGTCTTGTGATATGGACAATTCCACGTTTTCTCCCTCCCCGAGGTTTTCTTTATACTTGATTTGTATGATGGTATTAAATAATAGCTTGGCAAAACCAAGCGTGTCTTATGGATGATTGAAGCCGGGTATGAATTCATTTTGCATAGCGAGGCTGTCGACGATAGAAATCATTCATGTATGACCTGTGCTGATTGTCCCGTTTGCACGTCAAGGAGGTTGCGCAATATTTCAGTGATATACATACGATGCCTGCATTGTGCCAGTTTAAGGTGATGTCTAGGACTGAGGCATGTCGCCACATACATGTAGCACGATGTCCCAACCTGTCACATTATCCTGATACCAGTCTAACCTGTCCTAACACTAACCTCTCAATGCTGAACGCATAGAGAGGTAGCTGTTATAAACATTTTTTATAAGTGTTTGATATGACTCGGTCGGGATTCAAACCCGCGACCTCCCACTTCCGGAAACAGTTTCGTTGTGAGCACTCAAGGTTGCAGAAGTTCAGCAGGCAGTGCAAGTGTACTAGCTCAACGCTAATTCTCCAGCACTGGATAGTAATATTTGGTATGTTTTATGTACTCAGGTTTGCGACTTAAGTGTTTTGCTTTGTAGATTCAGTATAGATAACCTGCTTCTGTCACTTGGTCTGACCAGTAGAGGATGGGCGCCAGGGTCATTTTCTTGAATCAATTGCAGCTGAAAACAAATGAAACGCAAAATTAGTGTCAACATAAGATGAGTTTATTTGTACTAATTTATTGTAAGCTCAAGTATATTTTTTAAAATATCAACAATTTCAGAAGAAAAAGAAAACTGTCGCGCTATCATGTGCTTGATACGATAGAAATCAATTTTAAACACCGACAGTAATGGTCGCTGGACGAATTTACCCACATAAAGAAATCTTCAGACGCTGCTCTTGCCAATTTTAATATTAAATCCACCTGGCGGTGGAAAATAACAGGATAATTAGACGGGCTGCAGTTGGGTAGTAATTTGGGCTGGCAACGAAGAATGCGGTTCATTTTTCAAGAACTGCATGTAGGAATGCATTAAAATTATTCCCATTTTCTTAAAGGGAATCAGATTCATGCGATTTCTTGCTAGTATGGAAATATTAACCCACCAGTGTCAATGCGCAGGGATGGTAATGCACATATCAGAGGCGTAGCGATGATATTTTGCGCCCGGGGACGAACTATAAAATTGGCGCCCCAACGATCTTGTGACCGATTTATTACCCTTGTTTACTTATTATAATGTAACGTTGCAAGCCTCATTTTGGCGCCCCTGTACCTTGGCGCCCGGGGACATATGTAGCCCCCTGTCCCCCCCCCCCCAGCTACGCCTCTGGCACATATATCAACCAAGTCAAATGAAAATCAAACATCATCGGCAAGTATCCAAGGTTTCCTTACAAAACGTTAACAATCATGTCACAAATTAATTCAGTCCTATAATTACGTCACAAATTAATTCAGACTTTTATGAAGTCAGCAGTAAATTTCAATTGTTTGCGTAATGGAGTTTCCAAGAAATATTTGCTCTTTTTTCAATTCTTGCTAATTATGATTTGAAAAACCGAGAAAAGTGAGACCAAAAACTATCTCTAATCTCATTGATTTCAAAAACACACTTACATATACAACTAAAATTAATCTAGTTATCTTGACTGTCGCAGGCTCCAATCATGTACAATATAAATTAATACAATGTGCAAGTTCTTGCTTTTGGCTGGTTCATTTTGATATGGAGGGGTGTTGTTCTTATGTTAAAAGTAAATGAATGCATATATGTTATCAGTAGGTTTACACTTCCATGTGAGAGAGTGCTAATCGGTTTAATACAAATCCGTTCTATTGATATCTACAGCACATATCAGAGGCGTAGCGATGATATTTTGCGCCCGGGGACGAACTATAAAATTGGCGCCCCAACGATCTTGTGACCGATTTATTACCCTTGTTTACTTATTATAATGTAACGTTGCAAGCCTCATTTTGGCGCCCCTGTACCTTGGCGCCCGGGGACATATGTAGCCCCCTGTCCCCCCCCCCCCAGCTACGCCTCTGGCACATATATCAACCAAGTCAAATGAAAATCAAACATCATCGGCAAGTATCCAAGGTTTCCTTACAAAACGTTAACAATCATGTCACAAATTAATTCAGTCCTATAATTACGTCACAAATTAATTTAGACTTTTATGAAGTCAGCAGTAAATTTCAATTGTTTGCGTAATGGAGTTTCCAAGAAATATTTGCTCTTTTTTCAATTCTTGCTAATTATGATTTGAAAAACCGAGAAAAGTGAGACCAAAAACTATCTCTAATCTCATTGATTTCAAAAACACACTTACATATACAACTAAAATTAATCTAGTTATCTTGACTGTCGCAGGCTCCAATCATGTACAATATAAATTAATACAATGTGCAAGTTCTTGCTTTTGGCTGGTTCATTTTGATATGGAGGGGTGTTGTTCTTATGTTAAAAGTAAATGAATGCATATATGTTATCAGTAGGTTTACACTTCCATGTGAGAGAGTGCTAATCGGTTTAATACAAATCCGTTCTATTGATATCTACAGGAATTTCAAGATGATCCTTCTGAATTGCATCTTCATTAAAAGACTGCGTCTTCACTAAATTATCGCTAGTCAGGGACAGCTTGTGTCCTCAGTGACGGAAAATCTCCAAGTGATGTAAAATAATAATAATAATGAGGACTTTGTATAGTGCCTAATCTGTATAAGCTCTAAGCGCTTTACAACATCTATAATGATATGACTACGCTACAGAAAAACGTAATGCTAATTTTTCTTTTATAAAAAAATGAATTAAAAAGACTCTTATTGGATACCTACTCACTGTCTTGTGTATCATAGTAAAAATAATAATATGGCAGAATATTTGGGTCTCATAGATATTGGTACCTTAGAACAAAAATTAGCCATTTATGTACCCATCTTTCATGTTATGCACAAAATAAAGACAAAATGAAGACATTATGCGATATTTTCTTACAATAGAAGCGTTTTAATGAAACGACCGTGATTTAGAACCAGCGACGTTACATGAACCGGGCAAAGCACATCATTTCACTTCTTATCTTAAGTGACCGTCCATTAACCGGCTAAATAACACGCTATCTTGTTCGTTATCCAATGCAAGATGACAGAGGCTTATAATTGAAAGTGCTACTTTAGGCTGCATGTAAGTATAAATCTGCGCTGGTTTGCAAATCTCTTCGACAAATAAGTACACACAAAATCTATTTGGATGATTATAGGATGCAATGGCAGGTCATTTGCTCAATAATTAATGTGATAACTGGCATGTGCATGTATGTATGCATGCTTGTATGTACACGTGAACTTAAGCTCTCAGGTAGGTAGGTACTGTTCACGTGAACTTTTGTGCAGGTAGGAAGAAGATCTAATTCAGATATTGACGTTTCATATTGATCGATGGTGAACTAAGATGCTTTTGCAGTTCTGTTTCTGTGTTTGCATGTCTAAAACATAAAATACCTTCTTCGGTATGAAAACACTTACTACTCATGGAAGTCAATGCGGATGATGACGTTTCCAGATTCTAGTCAGCTTATGTGCCATGATAATGAATACAGATTTTACGGGATTAAAGTTATAAAAACAAATCAATAGCTACCTGGGACAACTTGGGTGATTAGTCAACAACAGTTATTGATTATTGTAGTAATCGTTTATGATTAGCAAAGAAAGCAATTTATGGAACCTGATTTGTATCATTACTTTCATCTATCCATCAGAACATTTACTAATTGTGGTGTATGGGTCACAGCTTTAATACCATAAATGTGAGTGGACTGTGGCCACCAGCCTCTCGATAATTTAGACACCACTTGGATGTCCAATTAAAATGGGACCTGTTTCATTTTTAAGCAGCAGATATACTAAATATAAATATGTGATCATGCTGCTCATCAATATCGTTTGTAATTTGTATGTATGTATGTATGTATGTATGTATGTATGTATGTATGTATGTATGTATGTATGTGTGTGTGTGTGTGTGTGTGTGTGTGTGTGTGTGTGTGTGTATGTACGTGTGTGTTTATGAAAGAGAGGGAGACCTCAGGTGCTTGTCCCATCGAGAATTGCAGCGTCCAATATTTTCCAGAGATAACAAAAGAAGTGTAATTCAATAGTCGAACTGCATTTCTAGCTGTGTGAAACTTAAATACGTAAATTAAAAAAACTAATTTTGATAAGGAATAATGGTGTCATTAGACCTCGTGTTTATATTTTTATATTTATAATTTGTATGACACAACCAGCCGAGCTCTGAATTAATAATATAATAAACCTAGGTTATGTGATATTTATGTTTATGTCCGCATTTTATAGCTTTGTTGGATTTTAATTATTATTTGATGATTACTGGGAGTCTGTGTTGAGAAGATATTTCCCAAACTGAGTATTTAGCTAATGGCTTGGATTAGATGTCACAGTGTATATTTATGGTAGAATGAATTAGTTTCCTTAAATGAGACATTCCTAATTTCTTACCATAAGGTCCTGTGGAGATAGTCTGAAGTCTAAATTTCAATTGAGATAGGAATAATTGTTTGTGTTAGGTGTTTTGGATTGGGTTTATTGGTGCTGGGCGCAAAGTACTAGTCTCGGGCTTGGAGAGGATCACTTTTGGGTCTTATAAATGTGAAGCAATAAAGGTCAATGCAAATGCGAAATTGGAGTTGCGTGATGTATAGTCAGTAGGCAATGAGAGGTCAGTTATTTGACATATTTGCGCATTGAGGTAAACGCTGCAGATGACAACAACTGTTTTGATGTCATTGAAAACAGGGGAAACAACGACATCAAGCCGAATGTTGTTTGATGCGTTCGGCAATGAGCCTTCTAGCGTATTACAACAACTACAACAACGATGATGATGATAATAATAATAATAATAATAATAATAATAATAATAATAATAATAATAATAATAACAACAATAAGCAGTGACTAATTCCAGGAAGAAAGTTCACACAAGGGTTTTGTTTGTGAGAAAAATCATTATTTTTAAGTCCGATGTGAAGATCAGATTTCAGAGCGACAATTTTATATAATACTGAACTTTTATTTGACTGGAAGACGCGGTTGCTCAGCAGGTGGAGTGTCGAACTCGTAATGCATGGAGCGCGGGTTCGGCACCCTTTACGACAGCCTGGGTCGACAGCCATACTATATCTTTGATCAATGTACTTAGTTCCATTTTTGTCTTGTCATTTAGTAGCCAAAACTGTATTAAACTAGATGGGTACCACAAACCAGACAGACCTGAATGGGTATAGTTATGGTCTATATATGATAAATATTTTATTCAGACTAAATTCGGTTTCAGTTTTGGAGCCGAAAGTTGGCAAATGGCCTCTTTCGGCATGCTTTCTGTTTCGGCCGAAGCCAAAAAATTGACTTTCGGTCATCAGCCGAATATCTATTTTAACTTTCAGAATGAAACGCTAGTGCTGCGTCTATTATTCTGACCGTCGGCCGGTCAGTCGACGTTAGGCAATTTGACATTTAGCGAAGTCCTCTTACTGCAGGCTCTGAATGATTGCTTCTGGATTCATTTTTAATTAGTGTAGAATTAAATCATGACCCAGGCCTATTTAATAAATCTTGTGTACTGCAATTTCCGGTTTTCTTTCGCTTTCGTATTCGGCCGAAGGTGTAGTTAAACGTTCGGTTTCGGCTTTCGGTCTGGTTTTTGTTTTCGGTTTCGGTTTCGGCTTTCGGTCTGGTTTTTGTTTTCGGTTTCGGTTTCGGCTTTCGGTCTGGTTTTTGTTTTCGGCCGAAACCAGAAATTTAGTTTCGGTCGGGCTCTAATTCAGATATGTAAAATAGATACCCGTAAAAGAATACCAAAAATGCGTAGGGTGTATAAAATATTGAAATACCTCGGATTCAGATTTATGTAAGGTAGACGCATTTATTATCATATGTGTATCGCCCTCCATCAGAACGAGATTTGTCTGGGATTCCTTTACTATTTACATATGATGATCTCTCTGTATTGCTGAAAACATATTTGTGACCGAAACGAGGTTTTTCTATTTTCCAGACTTACAAACATCAATGGTATTATGATAAAAGCAGTATTACACTTTGTTGTAAATGAGCCTACGAGACTGACCACAAGGTAACTTAGATTATATCCCAAAACTATAAAACAAATCAATTATCATGTTGTACACAGAAGTTGTGACTTTCTAAATATGCCGACTTTTAGAAGCTTAATACTTCAAAGAAAAATAAACCTTCATTGGATACAATATTTTAGTTTATTCTCTGACATCAACAAAGCAACAAAATAATTTACATCCAACTTTAGTAATTAGATATAATTTACATCCACCTTATTAGATATGGCGAACATATGCCTCCATAAAAAATCTAGTAATAATTAGTTCTTCTGATTAAATTTGATATGATATTGTCCTTTGAAAACAATTATTGGAAAACAGATCACTTGAAAAGATAATTATCAAAAGAAATAAACTTTGAGACTTTGCTAAATATTAAAGGTTTTGCAATAAACTAAACAATAAAAAAAAATTGCATTGGATCTTCTTGCTTAAAAGACGATAAAATATAGATACAATTAGAACCAGATCAAACGATGTTTGGAGGCTCAGTGAACACATTGATAAATAAAACTATAACAAAATATAATTTCAAAAAAGGTTAATTCTTATCTTTGGCTACTGAGGAAAATCAAAATATACATTCCTCATGAGTATAGAGTCATCTTTTATAAAAATTATATTCAGCCATATCTGAACTACTGTAATGTAATTTGGGGTAATACCTCTAATTCAAACATAACAACACGTCTAAAGCTCCCAAAGGGCTTGCCATTTAATTCTAGATCAATGTATAGACAATTTTCAGGATGCAATGAATAATATAAATGATTTAACAGTACATGAAATAATCTTTCTTAGAAAAGCCCAATTGATGTATAAAGTATCCAGAAAAGCCATTCCTTTCTACCTAAGCAATATCTTTCACCAAAGAGATGCTAATGGTACTCCAAATTTAAGGTCCATAAGAAGAAAAAATTACATTATACCAAGACCAAAGAAAGAATTGTTTAAAAAAAAAGATTTCAATATACTGGTCCAGTAGTATGGAACAACATTCCCAGCGACATAAGGCAGTCTACTAGCTATTCTTCTTTTCATAATCAATGTCTTAAATGGACGAGATCTTTAGAAAATTGAACAGTGCTAGTACAAAAAATACCTCCTGCTTTTCTGTAATTTTGCATCATTTTCAAAGTTGAATTTTTCAATGCAGAATGATATTTTATGTTTTAATATGTTTATGTTTTTACAGTTTTACATGAATTGATACATATTAGCATATCAATATTATCACATGGACCAATCACTACTACGATGAGTTTTGACATCGTTGGTGTTCTTTTCGACTTCCGCTAGATGCATTGTACAATGTACAACACATAACCTTTGCAGTTATTGATGGATTTCTTTGATACTTGGTGCATAGTACGGTGGAGATATAAATATGTGCAACTGACTGGAAAAAAACCAACAAAGTGCCTGTATTTGGTAAACAAGATAATGGGTTTATTATCAAATATGAGGTCTTGCCGTTGGAAAAATACGAATACAAATAACATTTAGCTCACCATTTATCTGGTGATTTATTATTGTGAGGGTTGTTAAAGTTGGGATGGGGTGCTCACTGTATTTTATCTTAATTATTACATAAGTCCCACCTAGCTCGATTTTTGATGGAAGTTAAATTAGTGAAGATAGATGAAAAGCTACGTGTTCCCAGTCAGCAATACAAACGGTTAAATGATTAAATATACAAAAGAAAAGTGAAATTCAACGAACAACAATTTAATAATTCAAAAATCAAATTATTCAAATTGCCTAAGTACTCTACTTCTGCTAGACCCTGTACTAGTCTATGACAATATTTCATTAGTAGTAAAATAGAATTCCACCTGTACTTGTGTTCTGCTCACCTGTGTATTCTTTTCACATCTCCTCCCAAATCCTTCTCATTTCCCTCCCGACTTTCTCCAAATTCCTTTACCTGCTCGACGTCTCTGTACTCCTTCTCCTCTTTAACCATTTTCTCCTCTTCAACTTCTATTCATCCTCCTCCACATTTTTACGCCTACTCACCACCGACTAGACTTTGGTAGACTCAGACATCTCTGTTAGTCTCACTTCCGTCTCCACCTTAACTGAACCAGAAGTTCTATCCCCTGAAAAGCTTCCAATTCAAAACGTTGTATTTCATTAGAACTTGTTTCTACGTTTTACCGCCAGGTTACATTTATTTTATTTATTTTTTTTGGCCGGGGGACAAACAGATGTTCCCACCCCCATTTTTCTGACAAAATTTAAAGTGTTTTATGTTTTACTCCCTCTTAAGGTGTATGTGTGCGTATTCTTTTGATAAAATAGATTGTGACTAAAACTTTGTTATATAAATGTTTCATGGGGTACTTTTTCCTCGTGTGATCTTTAGCGTTTTTCATCTGACATAGTCTTTAGTATACTCGTCAAAAGTCCATCCTTTTGTTCAAGACGATCTTCGTTAATTGTCGCCTATGTCCTGTGTAAGCTATGTGGATATTTATTATATCGTTTGTGTGCTATAGATTTGTATGTTAGTACAGCAAATATATCGAATGTCTTCTCACGTTTTCATGTGGTACTTTTGGTTTATATTAAAAGAACCATTTTTCTTATTAGGACATATTATTTTGTCCAATTTTATAAAATATATTTTTGAAGATTTTAAATTTTCACTTTCGATTTTCTAATTCTGAGTTCAAAAGTAAATCGGTGCCGTTATGTTCAAAAACAGAAATCCTCATGTGTTTGTGAGTGCGCTTATTTTGTAGCGATTCTCATTTTCCCTCAGTTTAAATTTTGAAGACCCCCCCCCCCCCCCCGCCATGCTTAATTAGAAGCCGCATTTCCATTATTTCCAATGATTATGCTTCTCTTATAGTGTATGCATAGCCTTGTTTGCAGTCTTTAAAATCGATATATTTTTCCCAGAAAAATTTATGTAAATTCATGCTTATCGAGAGCGGACGTTCGTGGTCGATACCATTAAAAGACCATATCTAATGTTGATTACTTTCTTTCTCCAAAAAAGTCAGAAATGAGTTAGCAACACACAAAAAAGTAATAAAAATGAAATATAGTATTTAAATCGCTGGGTAATATGGATACCCTGTTGTAATAGTTTTGACTATATATTCTATCCCCAATAGTTTGGTTCGTTTGTCAATTTCCTGCATGATAATTTTCTGAGGCTCGTTCGCAGGCCTGGTCACATTGCATAGTACAAGATACATAATGATATAACTAGAAAAGAAAACTCGATAACATTAGAACACATAAACATATGCTGAAAATATGTATGGTATGAATCATTATTAGGTCATTTAGTTTGTTGTTTTTACAGTCGTAATAGGTTAGTTTTTTAAAAGCACTCTTGACAGGGATCACTGTGTCATTGTGCCTAATTGCAATGGGAAATTCGTTCCACGTTGCTGGCCCTGGTATAAAAAAAAACATTATCCATACGACTTCGTTTTCATTGAGAGAATAATGAGTATACATTTGTCAGAAGAAGAGCGTAAGTATCGTGCTGGTGTGTACACATGAGTGAGGCCTGATAGGTATGATGGACTGGAGTCGATCAGTGAAACGTAGCACGGAGAAAACATTTTTGTTTGATACTGGATCGAATGGATATCCGGTATAGGGTAGAGAGCAGTAGATATTGAGACGAACCAGACATAATTGAGTTACAACAAACAAATCCGATCAGTTAAGATCCTACTTAACATTTTGTAATTGGTGACGAGAGATTGATCTCTAATTTGTAATATCCTCTCTGTCACGTGTCACTTTATAATTCATTGTTATAGCACCTTCTCTCGTTGATTTTGACATGCATTGTTTACTGAGAAATGTTATTGTAAGTGCCTTTTGATATAATTCCATGATGAATCTTTCTTTTCCGGGTGATTTTCTCTTAGTGTGGCAATATTTTTCTTGATTTCTTCGTTTGAGATGACATCCTCACATATGTCAATGTGTTATGTTGATATCATCTCACATTTAACTTCTTTTAGATAAGTATAAATTGTTTTAAAATCATTGTTTGTTTAGTGTGTTATGTTAATAATATGAAACTATATTACTTATTATTTCTGATTTTTCTTAATAAATAAAGTATAAATGTATCTAATATTTTGTCCCTTCCATTTCTTAACGCCTCTTTTGTAAAGACCCTGAAATTTGTTGTAATTGTTTGTTAATTTTTCAGCTCTTATTGGTATTACCTGGAATTATTCTTCCTCTATCTTTTTTAAAATTAGTTTAACGAGTGTATTGTTTTCTTCAGACTTCATCTAAATAAGTTATAAATTTGTTCTTTTTTTCTTTTTAACTTTCCTGCTCTAATGTTGGAGTAATGAATGGCTGTGAATTTTTATTATATTTTTAGGATGCCCCATTCTTTTGTTATATCGAAATTTTCTTAGTTTGTTCAAGTTATCAATTCTTTCTTTATTATACATACAAATTCTATGTTATTATTTAGTCAACATTTGTTAGGTCTCCAGTTGTATCTATCTTTGATTTTTAATTCAATAACAGCCATTTCATGATTTGATAGTTCCGTGTTTTCCTCTCATCAGTTAGTTCCCAGCAGTTTATTCCCCGTATATTTGTATTATCGTAGCTACCCCCTCTAATGCCATTATTTATATAATCATTGCAAATAACAATTGGATTTAGTTATCTTCCTTAAGGTAAATGAGTTCTAATATAGTTCCATTGTAAGTTTCTTGTAGGATAAGTTTATTTCTTTGGTTAATTTCTCTACCTTCATTTTGTCCATTCCATTCATGTTGATCGTCGCAATTCGAAAGTGAATTCCCTCCATTTTAAAACTACACTACGTCAGATGCCGCATCACTCGAAATTGTTATATACGTATTTGCATGTTAGTTATTTTAGGTTATATTTATTCTTGTAAATTAGTGGATCTCTGGATTTTATTCCGAGCCTCTTTTGATTTGTGTACATGTACTTAATTTTCCGTTACTTCGTCTATCTCTAAGTCATTTCCTTTGTGTCTTCCTGATTTTCTTTCCCCTTCTTTGCCGTTTTCATCGTTCGTTTAAAGGTCGGATTCCAACTTTGTCGTTGTCATTGTATTTTTCTTCTGTGATTTTCTCAGTTTCGTCTGTCTGTCTGTTTTGGGTTTTTTTCCTGGTTAAGATCAATGTCTTAACCGGTGGGATAATTGTCTGTTGAGTTATTTGTTTACTTTTCTTCTGTGTTCAACTTATCATCTTGGTACTAACCTTGTGAGGAAGTTGTATGCTTCCTCTTTGTGGGTGCCGGTGTCGAAGCAAGGGATTTAATCAAATTATCCAGTCCTTCGTCTGTCTGGTTTTGAAAGAAGGTGTTTAACTCCAAAATGTCTCCCCCATATTAATTTGGTTCACTCTTAAGGTTTTTCTGTGTGTTACCAATGTTCTTCTATTCAAAGTCCTAACCCAAAATAAACACACCGTAGTATCGCTGAATTGCATCTATGTGCTGTCTGCGCCTGTGTTGTCTAGGTTTGAAAGTTTGGAAGCCCCCAAACAGTAGCTATTTGTTTGCTCTTTTGATTTGTATCTTAAATTTGTGCAGAATGTTCTCCACCAGGATCTCATAGTCCACTTCGAGAGGGAGCCCAGATATAAGCAATTCCCTTGTCTTTGGCTCAGTCTCCCTCGTTATAGGTGGCGTGTCGGACACAGGCGCCTAGAGTCCTTTGACTTCTATCTCATATGTTTCTATCAAATGTGTATCGAAGTCTTTGGGATAGATAACAAACTTGTTTCTGCCCCATTTGGGATACCCTCAATCATATCACTTGAATTCCCTTTAATTGTAGGGCTTAAAAATATATCAGACTGCCGAGGGCAGTCTTTTACTCATCCGAAGTCCAATAACCGGCATATAATAGGGTGGGAGACGATTAAAAATACCTGTCCGTTCCATTTTTCTAGTCTGACCACAAACTAATCTAGTTTTGCTCCCTTGTATGTATATCTCTGGACTGTATTCTATTATCCATGTTACTTTAATGAAGAGTTTGTTATCTTTACTCACGTAGCTAACTGCGTAGGTTTAAGTAGAGCTCGCTGTAAAAATGAATTCAACTCAGTTGGTCTCATACCATTGCGTAATATTTGTGCAATGTGTATAATTGTCCAATCTGACTAGCTAAATACAAAAGAATGAAAATATCAAAAGTAGTTACATATGCAAAGCTAAATTACAAAAGACAAATTGCACAATTTAAATAATTAGAAAGGTAAACGTAATAAATGTAAGTGTTTGACACCCACTTATGTGGATTTCCTGGCAGTATGTTCTGTTCTTGCCATCGCTAGGGTTTGGGTACAACGGTATGACTTTCCTTGTCCATTTGTGGAGAGGTGACTCTGTTCAATCTTTCCAGACCAGTTAGAGAGGCCCTCCTCCCCTATTTTTTATAATTTGTGTACTTTATAATTTTGGCATGTTGTAGCTTTTATTGGTATTTTTTAATTAAGGACTTTGCCTGATAATGATTATATTTTAAAACAAATTGAAATTCAGTCATTTGATCTAGGCATTTATCTTCCTCCAAACAGGGCTTCCGTCGTTTTGTGTTCTTCTAGTTCTTGCCATTGTCTTAGTTGCCTTTGTGTTTCCTTTCCTCTATTCCTATCTCTGTCTCTGTATAGTTGTATCTTTTAGTTTTCCGTATGTTTGGTTGTGATCGTTTTCGATTTTTTTTATATCGTTGATTCTCTGCTTTTGTTGTTGCTTTCCTATCTCTAACTTTTCTTGTTCTTCATGTTGTTATGTTCGATTTGATCTTATCTGATGTTGTTTTAGTACTCTTGATTGTAGTTTTGGGGCGTTGTTGTTCTTGTATTCTCATCTCCTGTACTTGCATTTCTTGTAGCTTTCATTGCTTCTGTGGTGGTTGCTTTGGTCATATTTCCTTTATTGTTGGCGGTGGTGTCCCATCTCTTTATATTGTTAGATAAAGGTTTGTTCTAACTTTTGGTGCTGCTTTTGCCAATTATTATTCCATGTGTAGTGTTAGTCTGTTTTTCTCCCAGTTGCTGGTTTATACATTTTTGCTGTTGTTGTCACCATATTGCTTGAGATTCTTCATTCTCTACAGGGTTTGCTTGATTTGTTGGGCATTTGAAAGGTTTATGTCCTGTAGTTTAGATGCTGGCTACATACATCTTCACTTTGTGAGCCCTGTTGACGTTTTTGCTAGTCTGTTTTGTTATTTTTTTAGGGGGATGGGGATTTCCGTCTTATCTTTTCAGACCATCCGAGTCTGTCCCCTTATTAACGTTATAGTTACCCGAAGACTTACTTTGCATCATGACCCGAAGGCTTATATGTGTTAAATGCTGTGATTTCAATTAGTATTCCTATAGTTTCTATATGCATGCTTTGTGCATACTTTATAAAGCTATATATTTCAATCTTAAAAGTTTTTTTTAATTTTTTTTTAGTTTATTGTTTTCAGTTTCAAATCACGGTATGCATATTCAATGTCTCTATTGCAAATTCTGTCGTATTCAGTTCTTCGTCAAACTTTAACTTGTATATGTCTCCGAGTTTTCTTTTTCTTGGATTCAGATGTTGCTTGCGATTTATCTTTTTGCACATCTCGTATTTTCATTTCTTTTTCCTGTGTTTTTTCTGTACTCTTTGTCCATGTTCTGTTGTCGTTATGTCTACAACAAGTTTAGGTTTCCCTCTCAGTTCTTGTGATTTTTGCTCTCTATCTTTATGTCTCTGTTACTTATCTTTTAGCTGTTTGCCACTCGGCGCTTGGTATGTTTGTTGCTTATTTTGGTAAAGCTGTGACTCCTCTTGTCTTGTACTTACCTGAAGTAGTTGTTTCTTGTTTCATTGTTTTGGTATAGGTACCTGTGCGTTTCATGTTCTTTTTATTCCACTTCCTTTTGCCTGGCGGTAATGGGTTTGTTGCGTGTGTTATCCGGAATGTTTGTTAATGAGCATTTCCGAGGTATGTGGCCAATTTTCCCACACTTGTTGCATTTTCTATGAAAATATGCAACCGTTGTACCACGAAAGTACGAGGAAGCCATGCAAGAAAAAGGCTCTCTTTAGTGTTCTTAATTCTTTTCTCTATCTCTAGAATTCTCACTCACTTTTATGAGGAAATCGGGGTGGGTGTCTATTCGTTACATTGTCACCATTATTTGAAATTTTTTCTCACATTGGTCAACGGTAGCTTGGAGTGGAATCTCTAATGGAATTTCTGAAATATGAAGTTTCGTTGTCCTTTTTTATACTGTTCTTAGAAGAGGCGGTGGTTCTCTTATGTTCAAGGTGAGATATCCCCATTCTAGTATCCAATATGGCAACATATTCGTTTCCTTTGGGTTTCAGTATGCAGGCATCTTCTCCTTTCCTGTTTAACGAATCTATAATATTAAGTTTGGGTCCATAAGTGTAAGAATGGTCAGTAACGTTGCCATACTGGGTCTTTTTGTTGGCTCCACTTCTCTCTTGCGCCCCTCTTTTATATATGCACTCTAACAAGACTCCTTTTGTTATTTCAATCCATCTAGTATGACAGAATTCCTCTAGTTCTGTCACTTCCGTGTGCTCGATATTTTCGGTTTTCACGAGCTTTGCATGTGTATTGCACAGTCAATTTAAATTCTTCTATTGTATTTTTTGTACAGTTGTATAGAGTATCAATTCAATTTTATAATCCATGTATAAAGTTGTCTAGATTCTTAGTCCATTCTGAAGAAGTGAGGTTTAAAAAATGTCAGTAGAATTCCTGGCCGTCTGTTTGGTACGTGTCTGTTTTTGTTTTCTTCGTGCCATAGTAAAGGTTTAGTTAAAATCGTAAAACTTTCCTTCTCAACCGCAAAATTACTAGTGGTTTTCTTGGAGTAATCATACTTGTTCAACAATCTTCCCAGCAGAACTACTGGTCTTTTGCTTGCGAGTTATAATTCTGATCTAAATTGTAATCACACAATCTATCTCAATTCTGATTGGATATTGCTGTGAACCGATTTAATCATAGCGGGCAATGTCCATCTCGCTGTCTTTCCACGTGGGGACGGATGCGAACACACCCCGTTCACCCCGCGGTTTTCCTCTTATCTCTGAACAAATCTTTAGCATGTAGGTGTGATACGGCAAGCCTTTGTCCAGTTGGCACGACCTATCGCCTTTGTCGATTCAAGATTCCACTCTCTGGCGTGTCATTATAACCTTGGATAAGAGATTAACTCTCAAGTCCGCAGCAATGTTTAGATATTAAAAACATGGATGCGGCAATTATACATGTCACATTACCTGTTCTAAGCAAACATGACAATCATCGTTATTATAGTCATTAGCAAACATGTCATGTATTATAGCCACTTCTGATTAGCAAGCTCAGTGGATTCAGTCACGTAATAACCACCTAGTTGTTTGTTGGTTCTTTGATGTATTTATAATGGATTATTTCATGCAATATACATGGTAGTTATAAATTAGTATTAGCGACTGATGGGATTTATAATCTATTTGACTGGTGATTTTTGGGGAGTGGATTGGTGTAGAGTATATAATATTCTCATGTGCTTTACGGCAGGGATAAACACGTTTACAAGTCACGCGTACAACTTAGTGTTAACTTATTTATGGTTCAGTGTATAACTGCATGGCTGTACGTTTTGTTATAAATGCTAATTCTGTTCATTTTCGTGGTAACGTTGTTTTGCAATGTGTGTTAATGAATATGCGGCTCCTGCGTAATTACATCCGTTCTATCTAATGTTATGCTGAACGCTTCTCAAAATCGTGGCGAACGGATCGTTTGGAAGCTCTTGAAAATATATTTTCTTCAGTCAAAAGGACGGATACTGAGCTTGGCTGTATGGTAGCAGTGTGAAAACTAATTACACCTTGGTTATTGCTATTTTCACACTATGACTCCTTGAACATATAGAAAATGTTTTTTTAGAGAACACTGTTTCGATATAGTGTGTAAATCAAAATGCATATCTCACTCAGACACACCCATGCACACACAGGGTGAGGTGGGGAGAGATAACATAGCTCAGACAGATGTGCTATAGCTGGTTACTTCAAGCAAAAGTTACAAAATATAAAGATGTTGCTAAATCAGAGAAATTGGAAAGAAAACATTTATTTCATTTCTATGCCTACTCAATTTTCAAAACTTAACTCTTAAAAATATTCTTTTCCAAAGAAGTTTAGCAATTTATGGTATCTCTCTATAGGCAAATTCAGTCCTTGATGGTAAACAATTTCATTTTCACAAAAATAGTAAGAATAATACAATTTGAGATATCTGTAATATTTCTTTGTTCATCATTTCGTGAGACTGATATCAATCAAGCATAAGACACAGGGTACCGTACATACTATAGTATTTCCCTACCGATCCCGATATTTGTATCGCTTACCGATTTTAAAAACAAAATACATCATGGATATACAAGATCCATACACCTTTCTATCATTTTTGTCATATAAATTCTAACCTGACTGTAGCCATGGGATCTCTAACGCTATAATCATGTCCGCATATTTGCGTGGGCGAGTCTATTGTAACGCTATAATCATGTCCGCATATTTGCGTGGGCGAGTCTATTTGCTCAGACAACATAAGTGATACAGTTCACCATCTTCGATTAGCTCCCAATAATTCATAAATATTTGAATCTCTCGCAGTTAAATCACATTTTACACACGTACACAATAGTTACACCAGTTGCCCTTTTAATTTGCTCAATTATGTTTGAGAAATATTAAAACTGGACAATGCAAATCTTTTATTAAGATGACAGGGATTATAGCTTCTATGTCACTATTTCAGAACGTGTGGTACTCGTACCACCGGTGGTACGCGAAAGGATTTCCAGGGGTATACGACAGTGAATAAATTACTAAAAATCGCACCAAATAAATACTACGGCACAGAGAGAAAGGGTACGCCGATAAGACCGATGTTCCAAATGAGTACGCAAATGTTATCAGTTTGGGAAGCAAGCAATATTCTATGCATATGTATGTAGTTCCAAGAAATAGTGAGGCCGACTGGTTGTTTTCTTGAACACTTCCACTTGGTTTACGAAAAATAATAGTACATTGTTAGGGACTCCTTGGTGACATTTTGGGTTAAACGTAATAAATTAATGAATGCATTGAGACAGTTTTGTGTATTGTTTTACATCCTTTATGTTTTTTGTTTTTAAAATCGAATTTAGGGAAGTACATGCTGCCTGTGGTGGGGGTAGGTGAATACAATAATTCAATTGAAAACAACATAGATCATGATCCGCGGTGGCATAATGCGCTTACAGACCAGGTTCTGTGTTATTGTGTTATTTGTTTTACTAATTTTTCTTAACAAAATGGACCCAGATCTGACAGTGCATTATATGACAGTAAATATGTGACCTTATATATATATATATATATATATATATATATATATATATATATATATATATATATATATATATATATATATATGTATATATATGTATATATATATGTATATATATGTATATATATATATATATATATATATACATATATATATACATATATATACATATATATTATATATATATATAATTGATATCCTCTGTCGAGTGCATGCGGCTTCTACAGTACACTGAGATTATTCAGATTTTTTACCGGTGTTATTGATTATTTGCGTATACATGTATGTGGATTGCAATATTTAAGCGTTAAACTGTTCTTAAGTATTGAGCCGTAAAAGATTTCTCATTTCTAAAATGCATACATTTCGAAAGTGGTTGGCACTTTTAAACAAAGATGGAGACTGCATTTTGCCTCATGGTTTAAAATGATACATGTGTCTAAAAAAAATACAAATACTTAAAAAATTTAAAGCAAGACGACTTTGACTATTGATGACAAATTGTTCCAATATGCAGTAATGGAGGCGATGGGGCATAGGGCAACACAGTTTTCGGGTCCACATTTTGACACAATTTCATTTTCCTGAATATCCTATTTTTTGTTTGTAGATACACATTAGATCTCAAAGTTGCATTGCAACTTGTAGTAAATGCCGTCCATATTTTCAACAACCAGGTGGACACAATTAATTCCTTAAAATTCAGGTCCACTCTTTGAACAGGCGCATGTTGTAATCAACGTTGATAGTTGTTCTTCAGGTTTACTTTCAAAGCCACTAAAAAGCTAAGATTTCGAAGACGTTTATCAAATTTTAATATTTGTGCTATTTAAGATCAATTAAAAACTTTTGAATATGACATATATTTATATTGTTCAAATTACATAATGGGTTTGTGTTTTTCAGATGATTGATAATGTCAAAAGACGGGAAAGATTCACATGAAGTTTTCATCTTAAGCAAGCAAAGTCTGTCGGACAAACACACAAAAAGCTACCATCAAATCCAAGCTGAAGACATCTCTCCCGACAAACCAGATATTCATACAAAATTGCATTCCAGAGGACTCAGTCGCAAAGAACAAAAGAAAATCCTACACAGAAACCTAAGCGAATCTATTGACGTGCAAGACTTTTCTGCTAATAAACCCAAATCAGAGTTTCCTGAATCTGTAAATGCACATATAATTTCAATTTTCGCAGTTGCAGGCTATCGCCAAGGACAAACTGAAGAGTCTCAACTCATAACTCGAAACTCTTGTCCCAATCTTGTGACACCCGACATCCAGCAAGGAAAAGATAAACGACTCGGTCTACGTGCCAGTGATAGCGAGCTTCTTCGAAGGAAAAAGTTTCTGACGGATAACCCCCCATCATCTTCCCATTCATTATCTCCAAACAAAAATCAACTTACTGTCCCAGAACTCTTCATAACGTCATACACCCATTCTAAGACTACACAATCTTCTGCTGACACGAATCACGTCAGAAAAACTACTAGGAGAAGTCTGCATAACATTCATCAAAGCGTAAAGTCTGAACACTGTGAAGTCAAAAGGACAGTTTCGTTGCCGAAGCCAGACAGCTCTGAAGTCAACATGTCTGTCATATCGCCATCTAGAATGTTCCGGAACGAATTTATCGCCCAGTTAACTGATTATTTGTTCATAGGAAGCATCGAATCAGCCTACAATGAACGCCTTTTGTGTCGATTAGAAATTGAGTCTCTGGTGGACATCAGTAATAGAAGCGAGATGCAGATCCCTTCCCACAAAAGGACACAGTGTCCTTGTCTCTGCCAGACGGAGTACAAACATTTTAGATCCAGACTTATTATCTCTGTGGAAGATGATGAAAAGGAAAACATCGAACCCTACTTCGAAGAAGTTTGCCGATTCATTGAAGGAGCGAGGCGTTGTGGTAAAAAGGTCTTGCTGTACAGCTATGAAGGAAAGTCTCGGGCTCCCGGGTTCGCTATGCAGTACTTAATGTCTTATGAAGGACTCCTTCTTCGACAGGTATTTAACCTTGTCAAAAAGCAAAGGCCATGCGTTGCGATTAATCCTGGTTTTCTTAAGACTCTAGAACAGCTTGAAAAGTCACTGTTCCCCGAAGCAAAACATTCTGTAAACATTTGTAATGAATATCTAAATGTCGCAGATCCACAGGCCATTAAGTGTGCTTGGATAGATTGCTGAAAATGATGAGATTTTACAACCTAAACGACTAAATAGGAACCAGCTGAAAATAATCTATACTCATTTGCCACAGCACATAGCATGTACCACTCTTTTTGCAGGAAGATATCATTCATACTCCGTATTCCACAACAAACTATACATTTGTTGCCACTTTATGGCTACTGTGTTTAAGTCTTAATATACAACAATCCTTCTGCCGATCAGAAAGGACCTTTTCTGCATTTTATGCATAAATCATTACATTGCCAAACCTCAACCAAATAGCATGAACATTTTTTCATTTTTTGTTCAACAAATGGCGAAAGTATACATTCGATATTGTCTTCTGAAAATGAATTTACATAAATTAAATTAAATTAAATTAAATTAAATTAAATTAAATTAAATTAAATTAAATTAAATTAAATTAAAGAAGAAAGATAAAAAATAAACTTAAATAAAATAAAATTAAATTAATTTAAACTAAACTAAATTAGAAATTTATTAAATTAAAGTAAATTACAATAAATTGAATTAAATTACATTACATTTACTTAAACTAAATTACAAATTTATTAATTAAATTAAAATGTATTATCAGTACTTTTATTCTAAAACAAATTATCTATATTATCTGAGTTTGTTATCTCATAAACATAGGTTTATAAGATGAAAAGTGAATGTTACATATATTGTAAATGTTGTTATCATGTTGTAGAAGCACTGTACTGAAGTTACATATACTTACACCACTACTTGATTGTTCTTAATTCTGGGGAAATTGATGCTAAAGTGCTTTCTTTTTGTTGTTGTTTGTGTTTTCTGCTTATGTTGTTGTTTATCGTTAAAATCTTTAAAGCATGAAGCATTGCAATCATACCGTATAGTTAAATGCAAGAACGAAAGAAGATGGATACCTTAATATCTTACAATGCAGACATTTCTCATGTTCAGAATAAGAAATTATGTATTGTGAATGCTAAACGCAAAATTTCGTTTATGGCGATATAAAGATAATTTATCGTTAATAATCTTTGAAAATACGCAATGTTTTGATGTTGTACATACAATACATCACAACAAATTGCAGTACATTGTATTCTTATATTATCCCTGTTCAATGGCTATAGCAAAAACAGCTGGGGTATTGCACATAATGAGATCGGATTTATTTTACTATGCGAAATAAAAACATGATGCCATGAATGTTGGAGTCGTGACCACTGGTGGATCATATGGTACATATTCCAATATCTTGATTGATCTAATGATGTTCCAGTACTAATAGACGATATTGTTCATGCACACAGTTGTGATGTATTAACACTACAATCCAACATTTTAAACATGGACTACGTAAGAAAAATAATATAACAAACAATTTCAAACATATTTGGAGTAACGAACAAATCCTGGAGTAGCATAACTTATAATTTAAAATGGACGAGAGTTGCCTATTTAAAGTACATAAAAGAAAACACACACACACACACACACACACACACACACACACACACACACACACAACAAATTAGATAGCATGAATAAACTAAACTGAATTTAAAATCAGATCTTAGATGGTATGTTTAGGTACAATTTATTTATGGAAATGAAAATTATCATAAGGACAGATTCTAAAATAAATTTAATTATCTGACAGATGGAGTGCTTGGATGTATTGATTGCATTAATACTTTAAATATATGCAGTGTTGCATGAGACAAAGATTTAAACATGAGATTGAAGAAAAAACATGATGGGATTTTGAATGAGGTGTTCAAAATATCTATATACATTAATCTCTTTGTAAAGAGTAAACACAGCAGATAAAGTGATTCTTGAAAACATATTGAACGCTTTTAATTATAAAAGGGTGTTCACAATATAATAATAATTTTAAAAAAGAAATTGATAAAATAGAACATGAAGATTTTAAAGATTGTGAATGGCTTATTTCAAATAAATTTAGTATGGGACAGATGTAGTCTAAAGAGTCTGCCATATCGTTCCAAGTAATGCAAACAATTGTAACAAACACCAATGTTTGACCTGTTTCGTCTCAAATTGCAAGGTTTTGTTGTATTATGTGAACAAGTTGTCTATACCAGTCTCTGACATTTATGATTAGAAAAAAATGCATTAAAGTATTTAAAATGAAACTGAACCGTATACAAATATTCACATCCTTACTGCAGATTGCTATTGCAAAAGACAATCATTTTAAGATATACACTAAACACTTTGCCAATAACTGTTTTCTGTTACGATCTTCGCGTATCTTAAAATCCCTCTTTTACATCTTTCATTTATTGTTTCCTTAACGCTTCCGGACGGATAAAATCAGACTTTTCTCAATATTACTTTGATTATGCAACCAAATATGATCTATTTGCTGCTGCGTGGTGCAAATTCATCCTCCAGATTGTCACTTCTTTCAAACGGGGCAATGCATTACCTATAATTTTCACATCTAAGCTTTTAAAGGAAGGCTTAAAATTAAATCATTGAATAGATTTGTATATTTCGTTCGGGGATTAGATAAAATGTATTTATTCCAATCATACATTTCCAAGAATTTGAAACAATTTATTCGCACTCACAAGGTTTTCTCGCTCAGACATATTCCTGATAAAATATTTCCTGTGACTGTCATTGTCATCAAAGATCTTTGAGTTGTCATCATTACGTAAGTAATACGTGTACTTACTTTGGCCTCCTTATATAATGTGGGATGGTTGTTCAAGGACAAACTCATTATGAGTTCTTCTCCTTCACATCATTTTAAACACTTCAAAACTAAGTTTACCAACAATATGTTCCTTGTGCAAACAAATACTGTATCAGATTTTGTACTTAATTTGCAATTCACTTGTTGGCGTGTGTCATAGTTCACTCTTCTAACAAAGTAAACCGTAGTCGCAGAACGATAGGTATTAGCTCAGTTTATTCCTGCAGCTTGGTACCCAATCAGAGATGGTGTGCACAAAAAGGTTCATGTAATTGTAGTGTTTTTACATTCACCAACAGTTTGCTTTTTTTTGGGGGGGGGGGTATATTTTGATATTACGCATGTAATACTAAATACATCATTAAAATAGTTAAGTAGTTAAAATAGTGTATTCTATGTGTACTATTCCTTTTCGTTACGTTTACAATGGACAAATCTACGTTAAAAGTCAGTATTGAATTTATTTCAAAACAGTTTATTTTACATAGTTCAATTGAACAAGTAAAGGTGTATGCAGATTTTACGAGATAAACCCGCATTCTCACACCTTTGATGATATAGCAGGATTCTTAGACAGTTAATGCTTTATAATCAAAGATATTCTAGTGTCCGTGCTTATAACGTTTACGTTGTATGCAGCATTAACGATATAAGCCCGCATTCTCACACCTTTGATGTTAGAGCAGGATTCTTTGACAGTTAATATTTTATAATCAAGGATACTCTATATTGCAAAGATACTGTTAGGCAGCATACTCCTAAAGATTTATCAGCAAAGATTACCAATTATATAACCATGAGCTAGTCAGTAATCGGCAATATGATATCCACATGTTAGTTTTTTATGCTGGATGCTTTTCATGATTGTGTTGGCGAAGCATTGTCTTTTCATAGCGATTGTCACATGATTTAATATACAGTGTACATTCGTTGTACATGTCAGAGCTTACGTTTTGTTTGCTCGCATATTTCTTTACTACTTCGTTAGGCTTTCGACTCACCGTGATCGGTTTTCATTGAATAGTGTTTTTACTTCTTAATAGCAGACTGATGTATTGGTGAACTATTTACGTCATCTTTGAACAAACCAACTTCGGTTTGTTGACTTAAGTAAACTTTATTTATACGTGTAGTAGTCTTTCTAGCGTGGCTTGCTTCAACGAAATTCATATTTCCCTTCATAGCATGATAGCAATTGTTTGCTTAAACATTGAAATGTAATGAATGCTTATCTCTCATCAGAAACATTTTAATATTGTTGTAGTAAAAGAGGTACAATACTCATCTGGAGAGTTTAACAGCTGAAAATCCACCGTAGCTAGGTTTGGTGAGTCTGAACTTCTTATTGTTACGGTCATATGCACCAAGTCTTGACCAAGTTTTTATTTATGATGCTTTTGCCGATAACTTGCATATGTCTGTGCATATTATGAAGATTATTTTGATCTCTACATATTTTCACTACATTCTGCATCTGTTTACCAAACAGGGCATTGTTGATCAATTCAAAAGGAATTCTTTCTCTTTTTTATTTTTATTGTTCGCCTATTGCTGCATAGAGTTCAATACAGAAATTCAACCACGTTGTTTGGACTGAAATAAACTATTCTGCTTTTATTTTCATATAGCCCATCCACCCCATTTATAGCTTTATGGTTCCGTAATTCATCCAAATAGCATTTAAAACATAATGTATGCAACAACAAAAGAAGTACGTTTGGTTGTTTGTTCTCTACAAATAATTATTATTGTATGAGATATAATATTTTTTATTGTGAATTCCACTTATCATGTCCATGTAACAATCAATAAATACTTAGTGAACTTCCAAAATATCATTAAACATTCCTCTTATGATAATCAATAATCGATGTAGTAATGTGTATGCAGGATCTGAGTACTAGTGTTTTAAAAAAAGCTACGAACCTCATATCATATGTTACATATATTATGTCCTTTTTAAACGTACATATGATAGTTTTTTCGTCCACACAATGTGTTTATTATGAAGTATCACACTGCATTTTGGACGTCTTTGACGTATTTGAGTCACTTTTTTAAATATTTGAATTGATTAGTGACCAATACAAGTTATCAAAAGAAGATAATTATGTCTCATTGAATATATCAAACCTTTCCAGGTGTTCATAAGGACAAATGGCCTTTCATTATTCAACATGTCTCCAAAACGTTGAGTTCTCTCTGCATTTTATGTCATGTAAATTCATAGCTATTGATCAAGAAATAGCCCCCATTGAAACTAATTGCTCGTTGTACAGTAATTTGTTGGGGTTCTTCCTTAATAGTGTCAAGCACATCTTTCACTGCATGAATTTTATTTTTAATCAGCATTAGAGATATGTATGATATAAAAATCAGGCTCTTGTAGTACCTCTTCCTTGCTAAAATAAAAATTGAATCACCACCAGATATTTTAATAATAAACCCAGCAGTGTAATTATCAGATTTATATTTTAAGTTAAACTAGTGACGAGCAATCAATTAAATGATTCGCACTTTAACTTTTCATAAATAAACCCTACAATTATAATACTTTGTAGTATTTCTATATCCATATCAGTGTTATATGTGTTCCTTGATAGCTCTGCTTACATTGTGTGAAAGAGATTATTCAAGCATCAATGAAGTTAGTGTTATTATTCTGTAGCTCACAAATTCAGCGACCACCTCTTATGAATATTTCATATTTACATTGCTACTTCTTATCGTTAATGAGTGTAATTTTCCTTAAGCCTTTAACAGCTTTTTTTTTTTTTTACAAATGTTACATCACTTCCAGCCATCATTTTGTTTCTCGACCTCATAAGGAAATGAAATGGCACTTTTACACTGAACATGCAACACATCATTTCAAATGGGGTTTTCACTAGATGGATAATAAATGGTAACATCAAACATTACATATATTTATACTACAATGTGTTCAAAATTTCTAGCGCTAAATTATCCAGGTACGTTTATTTCTGGTGCTTTCAACACAGTTCCATAAAACGTATTCACAATTTGCTAATATTAGTACATTAAGTTTATAATTATTGAAAACATAGTAAAATAAAAATGAACAATGTTTAGAACGTACTTTTCATCAACTCAGCAGGGAATTAATGTCTAAACAACGTTCATATCCTAAGGTAACGGATATGGGCATTTTAGTCACGCATGTACAAACAACGTAAATACATTTTACAGGTTAGTAGAAATTAGTTAATCAAAGAGCTACTGCAATGACCTATTCAAGCACTAACAACTGAATTAGGCAACTGAAAATATCGGTTAAGAACAGCTTGAGACTTACACAACAAATCCATGTTTTACAAGACCATCTAGCTAAAGCTAACAGGAACATTTTAACGGATTAGGCGGACGATTTGATTCGGACTCAAACTTAAACTTGTGAATAAAAAATAGGCAGGTTGTATAAAAAGATTGATGATATAGAAGAAAGCACTAATTAATTAGCAGTTTTGATTGGTATAGAAGATATATGTTCAATGTAGATAAAACATGAATTGAAGAATCTAGAATGACAACAGGTGCGCGTCAATTTAAATAAGAAAAGCAGGCAAATTCTTAAATAGTATGAATATTTTTGACTGAAGAATTTTCCATTTTAATTTTAAACATTTCCCGATCTTGTAATTTTACATTCAATACGAGCTACGTGTCTTGGACGTATTTAACCAGTCTCTGTCTGCATCAGGACTATGTGCATCTTGATTTAAAGAATTTATTCGCTGGACTCTTATTAAACAGCTGATTATAGTTTTGGAGTATAAAACATACGACTATGTGCCATTTTCATGTAAAATGCATACGATCCATTTTTGGCAAAGCAACGTATGTGGAAATTTATTCAAGAAGATTTTGTACTCAAAGCAGCACAAATTTTTATTACTGAGCCGTTTCAAGCATGTACAGTGACTTTACAGATTTAAAAGGAAAATAAATCAAAATAGGCTATCATTTGACAGTCTTTAAACGAACATCAAATAGCCCTATGTCAGAGGCGAAAAATTGCGAATCCCTGTATGTTGTATTATATACAACAACACGACTCTGTCAATTTACACACAAGGATGACGAAAGTAATTTAGGTTAAAAAAGCATTAGTAACGCTTGTTAAACCTGTTATTGACACTGACATATGATTTTTGAGGCTCTTGAATTAGGTCCTTGTGACACTGGCACATTGTACATCAGGTATTACGGCGATCTTGGCCAGAGGCGTAGCTAGGGGGGTGCAGGGAGGTACATATGTCCCCGGGCGCCAAGGTACAGGGGCGCCAAAATGAGGCTTACAACGTTACATTATAATAAGTAATTGACCAGTTTGCGACAGTGAAATCAAGAAAAATAAATCTTTTGTAGACTATGTAAGTAAACCAGTCTACGACAGTGACTGAGTGGGTCATGTACTATAATTTTTATAAATTTGCTTCTTTAAATACAATGTTTTATTAAAATTTAAATTGTTTTGCTTATTCAATGTAATAGAAAAATGTGATTAAACGGAGAGGGGGCTGGGGCGCCAATTTTATAGTTCGTCCCCGGGCGCAAAATATCATAGCTATGCCTCTGATCTCGGCAGCAGTGTTCTTAAGCTTTAAACTTTTCTGATGTAGGTATAAATACAAGCCAGATACAATGGACGCGTCCAGAAATTGCTACAAACAAACAAGTGCGTTTATAGCGTCAACAGAAGAAAACAATTACCCATGGAACTGATGTATCTTAGTCCCAATTATACAACTTAGTATATAGCCATGACGTCTTGGTGGAATGAGAGAAAACTAAAAAGTAGCACCTAGGTTTCGAACTGACTCGAATTCACGTGATGTTGGTGTTTTGATACCTGTTATTACAGATACAATAGTGGAATGAAAACGTTCGTGAGATGACCATACTAGCTACAGTGTTAACAATATTTAGCTGCAGCATGTTAACAAGTCATCAACGACATCACATATGAAATGTAATTTTCTACGCCTCTGAAGATGGCATCGACATCTTTGGTGACTATATCTGCAAATTTGAGTGTCATCGGCATATAATTGGTGAGACAATAAGGTATGAGTGAATAAAGAAAAGTGGTCTGAGCAAAAATCCCATGGAACGCCAAAGCTCAGACAAACTAGACAACAAAAGTTTCCCAATTAAAGATACAATATGTGTCCTTTAGCCTAAGTATGATTTAAACCATTGTAAAATTATATCATAAATATTAAAAACACATGCTGGATACAGTGAAGTAGTATTATATGTTCTGTTGTGCCAAATGTTACAAATAAGTCTAGCAGGAGAGCTAAATTCTAGCAGCAGAGAGGGTGAACCCTACAATCTTTTCAGACAAAAAATCGATTGAATCTTTAAAACAAAAATTGAGCCTTCCTTCGAAATCTCATATTTTAACCAAAAAAAAGGTCTCCATTTATCAAACGGAGACTTTACGATTTTTCAATCAATTTTGGTCTCAACTTGTTGTCGTTCACCCTCTCTGCTGCTATGGGTTAATAATTCTTTTACGAGTTCAACCGAATATTTGATCCAGTCCTTAGGATCTCACAAACAGACTAATTGCTAACACCTCCTCTTGTAGATCAATTAGATTATTGGACTGATCTGTGAGTTTGAAATTTATTCTGGTTAATGAATCATTATGACACCGCATATAGACTGGATTAACCGGAGACTCAATTATTAAAAATCCTGGAGGGGCTATTGGTGCAAACGAATAAAGAATATATCCTTGCTGAGCTTGATTTGATCGTTCGAGATTAATTTGATAGCTTCCTTCGATAACATCACATACTAAATTGAGCGCAATCACTGAGGATATATTCACGTTGAACGGAGCGATATGCCTACCGCCACCATCTGGATCATTATTATGTTTGAGGATTTTTATTTCCGGTGATGCTGTTTTTTCCCATGCATCATGAATTATTTTAAAACCAACATCGATGGTGTCACTGAGAAGTTTTTTTAGTTCTGGTACGTTATATCCCGGTAGTTTAAATGTTGGAATATCTTTGACGGGGATTTTATAGTCTGTTGCAAATTTTGTTCTCGATGTGGGATTATCGTCATCTAATATATCCTGAATAATTTTTAAATTAAATGTTTCCATATCGTCGATAATTATCTTGCATGTTTCTACGACGCTGATAAATTCATCTCGGGTAAGAGTACCGGATTTAAGAGATATTAACAACAGTGAAAAATCGTTATTCATTGCTGTGAAATTTTTAACGATTTTAGGTTCGTTAACAAAATGATACCCTTGCAATGGTCCACCCCCCACCCTATGTTCGTATCCGAGACCCAAAAAATCTATAGTGATTTGGTGATCTTCATAACTCTTTATTGGATTATCAGATTTTATTCTGTCGGTGATATAATCAGTTTTTTGTGGTTCTTGTAAATCAACGGTTTTCCCCCCTGGTGGTAATTCAGGCCATCCTAGTACGGTTCTAAAAGAACTCTGATAGATATCTACGACGTATCCTTCTGTGCTTATTTCAATTGCGGATGATAG
The DNA here is from genome assembly GCA_030141615.1 of Unio pictorum. NCBI lineage: Eukaryota > Metazoa > Mollusca > Bivalvia > Unionida > Unionidae > Unio > Unio pictorum. The sequence goes on along the minus strand of JARLTB010000161.1, from coordinate 130,413 downwards.
CGTCGGTTCATGAACCGTTATAGCGATTTTCGATTCTGTTCCAGTAATCGATTTTATTCTACGCGCGAATTCATTATTGATTTGTTCAATTTGGTATGACCCTGTTGGTATCGAAACAACGTTCCAGTCTGGAGTCCCGTCGTCTTTATTCTTATTCGCAAATACCAGTGAATTATTCCATTGTTGACCACCAAATGCTACCGATCTGATATTAGGCCAACTGTGATACACTCGTAGTTTTGCTAGCGCTATCTCCTTCACGGGGACTGGGCTAGGGAAATTCACACTGAATTCAGGATTCGTTGATGTTATTGATATCATGCTTGTTTGTACTGGGTTCGTGTTCTCCACTATTTGTTGAAGTAATTCCATCGGTGTTGTCATTGTTATTATACTGTTGTTGTCGCTCTAATTTTGATATCGCGGAATCATAAATACTGACCATCACTGAGAACTCACTATCTGATATCGTTGAGGTTATTGAGATCATTTTGGTTTTCGGGTTTGTGTTTTCCAATTCCATCGGTGTTGTCATTGTTATTATATTCATGTTGTCGCTCCAATTTTGATATCGCGGAATCATAAATACTGGCCATAGCTGAGAACTCACTATCTGATATAATTGTATTATCGAGTGACGACGATATCATCAAGGATAATTGCGAGTATGCGGTTGATACAATATGAAATTGAATTAAGTAATCTTGCAGTTTACTCTGGCTGCATGATGATATCTTTTTTGTTATCCCGGTTGATATACCCGCGATTGTAGCCGCTGCAGAAATGCAAATTGGAACTACGACCGGGGCAATCATTGTAACCGATGCAAGTATTATTCCGGCGCCAGCGAGAACGCTTGACACCGAGTACATAGTAACATTAATTGCGGTGATTCTTCGTCGGTATTTTTTTATTTTTATTTGATACTCCTCGGCGAGGGTTTTGAGTCTAGTTTGAAATTCTCTGACCTGATAATAGCGACATTGCGTTGATGAAATCATTTTTATTTTAAAAACGCTAGCGTTTTCAATTGTGAAATCCGAAGGATTTTCCTTTCAATAAAGTTATTTACTTAAATCCGCTACGAATTCCACATACCACGTTGTTGAAATCCTAGCCAAATATTTCTCAGTAGATTCTATCGTGAACTGTTCGGTTGTATCCTTGTCGATGATCGTTGAAATCGTATTGTTGGCCCCGGATGAACTCGACGATGAAATATTAAATTGAGTCGTTGTCACTAGCGTTAATCGATAAATACCTTTAACGGTTGCAGTGATATCTAATTTGTTGTTTGTAGGAGTCCACGCAAATGATCCGTGTTGGATCGTGTATACTACGTTGTTGGTTTTCTCATGAGGAATTTTTGTTTTTTCAATAATTGTTATCATCCTCGAAAAATCATTTTTGATGGCTTCGATGAAGTTTTTCGTCTCATCGATGGATTTTTTAATATCAGGGAGTTTTATTTCAATTTTATCCAACGGGGTTCCAATAAATTTATCAATGATATTTCTACGAAATGATGTAAACTGTTTACCGTTATCTTCAATTCTAGATTGAAGTGTTGTTAGTTCCAACAGAGAATTTTCCAACTCATTGTTGAAAGTTTCTATTCTATCTGTAATAGTCGAAACGAGTACACCCGGTTTGAGTTTACCCTGATCGGAAAATAACACGATAGTATTCTCGATTGCGTTTCGTTGTTAAACTAAAATATCATCCAACGACACATTACTAGTTTTCAATTTACCCTGTTTGTCTTGAAATACAACTATTTCCCCGGGGTCAACACTTGTTATGTTCAACGTCTCAGCGATTTCATCTTCAATTATCTTTTTTATATCCTTGATATAATCAGGGGGTGCAGTGTCATCAGGTTTGGGTTTCAGAGGTCTTCCCCAAATATCAATCATGATATTTTATACACCTCTCTCTAAAATCGTTTTTGATGACTCCGTCGTTGCCAGTGATTACTAGTGTATTCATTTACGACAACATGTGGTGGTTTTCCCCTTGGGTTACCCAAGGAGTTAGAAATAGCGTTAAGGACATTTAATACTTCGCTGCCACATATTGGTGGGTCATTGATTTGTTGTGTTGGTAGCGTAGAATACCAAGTCTTCATTGGAAAAGTTTTTATATAACGCATAAACTCGCTTGGCGGAGCTAACCCATATGAATCAAAATAGACAATCCCACGTGGATCAATAGCGTATGCAATCCAGTGAGTTCCGGGTCCGGTGCTGTTATCTAAATTAATGATTCCGGTTTCAACGCTGTTTGGTTGATGTGGTAATTGATCTTTCATAAAGACGCCTCTGAAATTTTTAATCGCCAGTTTTTTAGCAGCATCGAGTAAATCAAAATTGGACATAAGAATCGAAGATTCCCGAGTCAAAGACTCTTCAATCGAAGATTTGGGAACCATAGGTTCCTCAATTAATAAACCGGTCCTAGTCTCAGGCCTTTTCCGCTGTACCATGAATACGGGGTTCCTGGTAGTCTTAGACCCTTTCCGCTGTACCATGAATACGGGGTTCCTGGTAGTCTTAGACCCTTTCCCTTTTTTTATATCCTTGTCCAGTTGCCTTCTTTAGTGCCATTCCTGCTGCAGTACCAACGGCTCCTAACGCTGCCGCTTTCGACACCGCTGGGGCTGCTGCTGCAATCAAGGCCGGAATTGCAGCTAACAACGTGAATATACCGCCTGTTTTAATCATATTTTTGATAGCAGCCGCAGAGAGAGTAATCTGAACACCTTTTTTTGCTACAAGTGCATCATTGAAATGTTTCACTTGACGAGTTGTCAGCGATAATTTATTCGCCCCGCCAGTCATTTGATTGGGTTTCAGCGTGATTGTGGTTCCACATTGCTTAGCTGATTTGGATTGTAATTTTTTTAATTGACCAGGTGTCAACGACACATTGATATTACTATACGACATTATACATAATAGATTGATTCTAAATCGTTTACAATTTCAATGGTGAAAAATTCATAGAATTTTCAAAGATTTTCTACTGGCGCATCTACCACTCTCATTCTTCCACCAACACCTTCGAGTAGCATTGATTTGTCGCTGAGAATGACATCAACTGCTCTATAATTAGTAATAGCACCACGAAGCACATTAGCTCTAAAGTGTATATCAACGACGGATTGTCTTGTTAAATCAAGATGTTCCAGTGAAAAGTAATAGATCGGATATAGATTTTTAAAATCAAATTGTGATATTTGCAAACCAGTATCAACATTTTGATCGCGTGCCATAAATGACAACAGACGATGATACACGCGTGCAATATGATTTTGACCGTAATCAAGTTGTACATCTTCAGATGGTTCCTGCTGGCCGTTTATTCTCAGTGAGACGTCTTTAACACCTAATTGATCAAATATCATATGACTGAAACGTTGATCGCCAACTCGTGTGTTATCCTGTAACGCAATAAATATATGACGTGGCGCAGAAACGCCTTGTTTTGATGCTAGATTCCAAGTGAATAACCCGTTGATATTTGATTGTTTAACATTTGTACTTACCGTTAGCCAACTTAGTAATGATTTTCCTCCATGGTCCATAAATGATAGTAATCGTTCTTCTGCGGTGATTGATGGAGTCAACACTGGCATCCACAATGATATTTTTGTTAAATTGACTTTACCGGCATCATCATTTACATGATCTGCAGCTGGATTTGCTGGAATCCTCCAAATTGCGTCATTATCATCACTCTTTCGTACAAGCGATACTGTATGTAGATACTGTATGTAGATAACTTTTCTGACGTTTCTACAGAATCCAAATATGTGATGCAGTGGAATCGCGCATGAAAATGATTTACGCCGCCCCTCCAACATTGCTATTCGTGTTGCAGCTCCTAGATTGAAATTAGGATCGTTGTTTATAATGATATTTTCAACATCAACATCAGCGGCGCCAGCATTATTCTTTGGTCGTCTTACAACAAATTGATTTCCTCCAGCGGTATTTTTAACATCTTTTGCAAACATCATAGAAGGTCCTGCTGATCTTGTATAATCATCAGAATATCTTGCTAACCCGATTATTGTTGTAGCCACATCAACATCACGGTCTATCGACTCAATTTCTTTTCCATCAATAAGATATCTAGCACTCTCAAATAGCGCCATGATACCATTATTAACAAACCCGACTTGAGTACCAACTGGATACGGTGCTGGTACAGCAGGAGTATCATCAGCTATTACAAGTTCTCCTTCTACTTCAATAAACGCTTCAGCGGGTAGAAAATATTTACTGGTATCATGAACCTGATGTTCAATTCGAGATCGACTATTTGAGTCTATTGCATGATAGGCGTAATATTGATAATCGCGTACAGAATCATCCTTGCCAACTGGGGCGTCTATATCAAACGCTGGATCAGGTGACTTTTTGAACATTTTATTCTATTTATCAGAGTCTAAATCGTGAAATCGTAAACGATTTTCATCGTAGGATTTCATCGTCTTAGTTTTCTAAAGCCACTTCCTGCTATCATATTTGCAATATTGCTTTGGTCAGGGGTTGTCACTATTGACGAAGTCAATTGCGCTAATTTTTCATCTACTGCGTTATTTATAATTTTACTAACACTTGCAGGCATTTCCGCTGTAGACGGTAACGGTTTTGAAAATCCTTTGGATTTCCTCCGTGATTTCACTAGCGCTGTTAATTTATTCTTCGCGGCTGAAAACGATTTTCCGGCAAGATCTCCAGCAGCACTAATACCCTTATCACGAATAACATCAATTGCTTTCATTGATAATTGTTTAGCTAACGGCATCACTTTTGGAGCCATTCTCGCAAATAACCCTGCAATGGTATTACCTAAACCATCTCCGTAGTATGCTCTATAAACTGGAAACCGTGAATTAACTACATATACGGGGGTTGGTTTGTCATGGTTGTAGTGTATGATCATTATTTGAAATCAGAAACAATTTTTCAATTGTAAAACAATTTGTCAATTATAAATTCAGTTCTGGTGATTAATCACTGTGATGCCCACTTTCCACTAACTCGCCAATGAAATCTCGATATGTGCTGATATCCATGATACCACCTTGAAATAACCGTCTACAGATATCAGCTGCTTCATTAATTATTTCCGGTGAGTTATTTCCAGCTCGGAACCCTCCTACAAGAACCTCTAATCGTGATATATCACTGAGAACACTACCAGGACATGAAATTCTTGGATTTTCACTGGAATCTTGCAATCCACTTCCGCTATAACCAGTTGCTTCATCCAGTTTTTCTGAATCCGTGGATTGTAAATAATCAATAGTATCATCATCATCATCAGGTGGTAGTTGTTGTTTTTTAGGTGAAAAAGATACTTTCTTTGCAGGTTGCTGTCGCTTTCTTTGCAATTTTTGCGGTTTTTGTTGTTGTTTAAACTCTTCATATTGTTTATACACTATATCCACCGCATTGATATATTCAATGTATGATGCACTATCTGTCTTAATTTGACTTTTTTCAGTTTTGATTTTGTAGAATATATCAGCCCAATGAGTGAAATTCTTAACATACTTATGATGTTCTGGTTTCAACATTTTTTTTTCTGTTTTCATAAGTCGTAACAACAAGCTTAGGAATTTATGTTGGATCAGTCTTATCAATTTCTGCTAACCCTTCCTCGTTAAATCTCACGCGTAAATCATCTACTGTTCTTTTTGATTCCATTTTTTGTACAGCCTGTTTTGTTTGTTCAGTTTTCGCTGCTATTTTTTCAGGTTCACCAATAACAGATTTCCCCGTCTCGGGAACATCTCCCCGTATAGCATGCTTTACCCCGTACGTTGCTGTGGTTACTGGTTTAAACAATTCTTCAGATCCCGCAGCAAAATCAGTTTGTAAACTCTGTTGTTGTTGCAGTTTATTTCTTACAGAGTCGCGAATTGGTATAAATCTCCTAATTGCATCTAGTCGTTCACGAGCCAATCTAGTTGTTAATGCTTCATTGACCATTATTTGAAATCAGAAACAATTTTTCAATTGTAAAACAATTTTCCCGAACCCGACCTAACAGACGAAAACAGTTTTCCAATTCGACATGTCGGATGATTTTTAACACCATCGTGGGAGTATTTAACAGCTCTATCATTGATGGCGCAAGTGCCAACGCCATTGAAATATTTTTTTTTTATTCAGTGTGTGAAATATTTTTTATTTTTATTCACTGATTTGCCTGTTTTTGACTGATTTTGCCTGTTTTTTTGACTGATTTGCCTATCTTTTTTACTGTTTTTTATACCATTTTGATCAGTCTTCGTCGGGTAAAGTAGTCGATTTTGCATGGGATTTCCCATAGGAAAAAGCTGTTAGGATTCATTTTGATGGTTTTTTAGTCATTTTTCATCAATTTTTGCCTGTTTTCATTGATTTTTGGTCATTTTTCCTTGATTTTCGATAAAAAAAAAAAAACTCGTCGGGTAAAGTAGTCGATTTTGCATGGGATTTCCCATAGGAAAAAAGCTGTTAGGATTTGATTTTAATTTTACGCAGTGTGAAATATTTTTATTTTTTATTGCTGTGAAATATTTTTATTTTTTATTCAGTGTGAAATATTTTCACTGATTTCCCTTGAGGGTCGAAAAAAAATCTCTTTGAGAGTCAATCAATCAAAAAACGACAAAATCTCTTTGAGGGTCGGTCACGGTCAAAATCGTTCATTTTCTTGAATTAACGCTCTTATGTTTCTAATCTTCGAATTGACCTCTTTTTCAATTCGTATTCGTTACCTAATTCTTTTCGTATTCGTTCCACGATAGTATATAACGGAACAAACACACTTACGTCACTGGAAAATGCAAGAGAGTCCCGAATAGAATTCTGAATTCTCTTGATGAGCGCATATTTCTTTGGCAGCATATATTTGTTAGTGCTAACTCCGTATTCTATATCCTGAAAATCTGACATGATTTGATCAGGATTTAACCCATCTGATAGTTCAATATCATGACTTTTCAATTTTGTAATTTCATCAATAATGCTATTAATGTTTTCAGAATTCATATTCTATTACAATTATATGCTTCTAAATGAAAAATATGACGCATTAGACATAAATAAATTGAATTTTTTGTCCGGTCTTTTTTTTAATCGCCGTTTTGGTTATTCCCGATGCAACGAATTGAACAAAAGATGAACAAATACCGAAGTGCCTACCGGCGCTAGTTATTGATTGAAATATTTTTTCTTCGTTAGTTGTTGTATTCAAAGATTTCACAGGTCTCTTCCCAACCGTTTAGCATTTTCCAGTCTTTCCTCGTTTCAAATTTTCACTTTGTGTTATAGCTTGCAGATTTGATAAAGAATTGTTCTTTGAATTAGAATCAATGTGATCAATAACAAAACCATCTTTGATCAATCCACGGTAACATTCATACACGAAACGATGATTGTAATATTTTTTCTTTCCCCCAACAGTAAACATCAAATACCCCACACCATTATCCCACCCAACTGGTTTCTTCACCCTACGGTTTCTTACAACACCATCACTGGATGCTTCATAATTTGTAATCAACGGATGCGGTTTGAATTCTTGGTTCATTATATACTATACTATTTGGTTAATTCATTGTTTGGTTTAATAATGAATCTTTCAATGTAGTCTTGAGGAGTTCTTATGATTTTATCCTTGATACTGACTTTGTCAGCGTCAAGGACTTTGTCAGTGTCAGGGTCAGAATTTTTGATTGAAAATCCATTTTTTATTCTTTTATCATAATAACGCTTCAACTCCCTGTATCGCTTTCTACCACAATTTAGACACAATTGCGATTTTCCCCTAACCCCAACCCCACATCGTATACAAGGTAACGGACCAAGGCTTCCACGACGAAAGCTTTGCATATGATACCCACAGAATTCATTTCTGCATGATTTGTTACACGGGGTTGTTGATCCAATCATTAGCCACTTGCAGTGATTCATTATACTATATTTTTCTATTTAAATGCTTGTTTTAATTATAGTATGGAGGAGTTCAAGAGATTATCGAAAATTAAGCCCTGGAAAAATGCTAAATTCAATCTCGATAGAGTCTCTAATACACCAAAACGGCTAATCGGTGATAGAATTATACTGAAAGAATTCCAGAGATTATCGAAAATTAAGCCCTGAAAAAATACTAAATTCATTGATTATACCATGAAAGAATTCCAGAGATTATCGAAAATTAAGCCCTGGAAAAATACTAAATTTAATCTCGATAAGGAGTTCCAAAGATTATCGAAAATTAAACCCTGGAAAAATACTAAATTCAATCTTGATAGAGTCTCTGATACACCAAAACGTCTAATTGGTGATAGAACTATACTGGGTAAAATCAGGGAGTGTTTTAATGAATTCTACCGAAACGGTGCAGTACACTGTTGGTCGACATTTCGAATTATACATGACGATGTCAATGTACCCAACATCGATGCTACCATGAACGATGAAAGAGCAGCTGAGATAATCTCAGACCTTGGCTCGCCAAGGGGCTGGAAATCCAAGGGTGTAAAATCCAAAGGATTTTTATGGAAAATCAAAGATTTTCAACAAAGTAATTCCCAACAAAAGTATTTTTTCAGAATAAAATTTATTATCGAAGTCGAAGGCAAATGGATTATCAGGGATAAATTTGAGCCAATCCTCAAGGATAAAAAAGCTGTCATTGTAAGTAGAGATTCCAAACCAGGAATTCTAACTGGAATTGACAAACCATACTACGAAAGATCTTATCCTGTAACAGCAATTGTTTATGGGATATATCCGTTAAATGATAAACCCGATATTGCAAAACTAGCTCCTATGAAATATTCTAGTTCACTAAATTGTGTAGCAACACGGGTAATGGAACACTTCACAAATTCATCCCGAGGAAATAAACTAACTGATCTGCGACGTAGGAAAATAACCTAATGGGAACTGACAGTGAAACAGCACGGTGCAAAGATTTCTGATATAGCTAAATTAGAAACATCATTAAGATTCCCAATAACCGTTATGACGATAACCGGAGAAGTTTTATACGAACCGAAATATAACAAAAATGGAGCGCCAATACAAATTATTGATCATAACAAACACGCGTGGACACCTGCAGTAACAATATTTCCACGAGATAGAACCGTGAGATATATCCCTAAGGAGTTCGTCGGGGATGTTTTTTATAATGAGAAATTATTCGATGCTATTCATGCGTTGTGTAAAGATGATCCTGTGTCAGTGTGGTTACTTAGAAGTGATGAAGATCCCGAAATAGGATTTGATCAATTTGTAAGACCAAATGGTGAATTATATCGCGTTGAAGAATTGGATAACAGAATGAGACAAATCGCTAGTGATTTTTCACCGGAGAGTTCCCGTGAAAAACTATTAACGAATAGTTTTACTATTCCATCAGTGGTAGCTCACTTCGCAAGAGAAAAAAACTCATGGCGTCCAACACAAAGTGATTTTCTCGATGACGTTAAATTGAGTTGCATCGAATTTGGTCATGGAGGACTGTGGAATACGAAATACCATCGTGGCGGTATGATTTCAATTGATATATCCGCGTGTTATCCTGGAAGTTTCCTCGGGTATGGAGAATGTAGTAACTATTTTAAACGATTTGGACACCCCACACATGAAATGACTCGTGTTGCGATTAATGGGCCATTACCTGATTTTGATTTAACTGGATTCGCTCGTGTGATATCATTTAAACTCGCTACAGGGTTACATCCGTGTAGTTATGTTTGGCTTGGTAGACATATATCTGAAAAGGCCTGGATGCCAATAGTGTTACTACGATATATGATTGATTGTGGTATGCTAATATCGTTGATTGTTTCCGAAGCTATTATATGCTATCGAGCTCAGAAAGAAGTTTGGCTACCACAACCCGATCTAGATCGTATAATTAGCGAACAGCGAAAACAGTTTCCAGATTTCAATGAAGAACAAATCATGAATTGGTCTAAGAAGTTATTTGAAATTAAAAAAGAACAAGCAAAAGATTTTGGACGAAGAATAATCGGTAAATTTACCCAGGGTGGAAGATACGACAATGCAAAATATTCTTCGCGGTTGATCATAGACATCGCTGAATACGATTTTATTGTAACGGATTTAACGAAACAGGGAAAACTTGTAAATCGTAAAGACGCTTTCATATACGATGGAAGACGATTAGGTACAATTGTTACCTATTGTGATGGATATATTAAACAATATACGCATTTGAGAAGTTCTATGCTAGCTTATGCTTCTATCAATTTATTTTCGATGATAAATAGATTTCCTAATACCGCAGTTAGAGTAGCCACTGATTCTATGTATATCCACGAGAAATACAAATCAGATGTAGCTAAATTCACAGATCCGGAGGCAAATTGGGGATGTTGGAGATTTAAAAAGGAGACGCTACATGAGTATTGTAAATCGGCAGATGTTACCATGGATGAAAAGTACTTAAAGTGTGATGAGATTCAATCCGAATTTTCTAATGCACCACCGGTATCTGATCCAATATGTAGATACAAGACAGTTTATTTAAACGGTTGTGGTGGGTCAGGAAAGACAACACGAGTAATTAATTTATTTAATAATAAAATCAACATGAATGTGTTAACGCCAACTCACAAACTTGCCAGAGACATAAAACAACGAGATGTAAACAATTCTGGTACTTATCACAGCTTCTTCCGATGGAGCGGTGATAAATGGACCCTTGAAAGAATGGGACAGAAATTTATTCCACCGGTGATATTATGGGATGAAATATGCACGGTACCGTTACAAGTATTAAAAACATTTCTTGAATGGTTGTCAACGAAAAATACAAAAATTATCATGTGCGGCGATCAAGGCCAACCACCACCATTTGTCGGTGAACCTCCTCATGAATTGTTAAAATCATACGTTGATTATTACGAAGAGATGAATGATGACATTAGATCATTAGATGAAGCATTACGTGAGTTTAAACAACTAATCAGATTACAACCGGATAGAATCCAATGTGAAATAGCACGTGAAATAATTTCAGAAACTCCCATGAATGATTTTTGGGAGTTGTGGAGACCAAACGATTTGATAATAGCAAGTAGAAAAATAGTCAGAGATAAACTTCAGATGAAATTATTTGAATTACATAAACATAAATTTGCAACACTTCCAGTACCGTTGTGTTATAGACCTTCGGATACACGAAAGCAGAATATTTTCGTTGACATTCCTGGACAACGTGAAAAGCAGAATTTAGTATTAAATGATATTGTGCTGGTTGATATCAGCGTCGTCGAAGATGCATTGCGTGCTGATAAATCCCCATGGACGTTAGGTTATGCAGCAACAATACACTCTTCACAGGGATTAACTATCACAGACACATTTATTTGGATAGTAGATAATCGCATTGAGTGGTCGAATTTAGTTTATCTTGCAGTATCCAGAGTACGAAGAATAGATCAACTTCGAAGAATCGTTTTAAATGATGATGACACTACAATAAGTAATATTGTCAGCGTTGATAGAGTCAAGGACATAATCAGAAAAAAACACTCTGGTTATAAACAACAAGATAAAAAAATTAATAGAAAATTTGACATTGATGCTGAATTAATAATTTCGCTGAAGCAACAACAGAATAATCACTGCGCGAGTTGCAATTGTATAATGCGTTGGAGTTGGTCGGATAAAGATCCTCGCCAATTTACCGTAGACAGAAAGAATAGCAGCGTAGGTCATACCAACGATAACGTTATGCTGACTTGTCTTGAGTGCAACAGACGCCGGGGTGCCAGAAAAATGCCTCTGGGGGGTGCTAGTTAAGACCACGCGGTGGTAATTGAGTATCCTCGGGAATTACCTGTAGTTGTTGTCGAGTAAATCCTCGCTGAGGAGCAGTTGAATCCAGTTTATAGATTGCTGGTCTACCAGTTGATCGTGTTATTCTAGATATTTTATGTACGGTGACACTCCAAATAGGATCAGTAGCTCTTTTTTTACCACCCTCAAGCTCTCCTGGTTCGTATAAATACCTTACAGTGACATTACTACCAAGAATTTGTTCTCGGAAATCTTTTTGTGGTTGTACGGGTATATACTTCTTTTTAATAGCGTTGCTAGGTTTCATGTTGATTGTTCTAGTAATCTCATTATTGATTGCGGTAACTACACCTGGTAATCTCTTAACCCATTCACGGGATCTTTTATCCTGAATAAACTCCTTCGCGTATTGATATCCAAATAACCGCTCAGCAAGTGTCCGATTAAATCGTTCAACAATTGCCTGATCGTGATGTAACGCAGTATGTCCTCGTCGTAACGTGGTATTATGATGTTTCATCGTTGTTAAAACAGCACCTTGAAATTCCTTGCCAGGATCGACTTGTAATAGATTTGGCCAGCGTAGTGGGCCTCGTCGATAAATCTTTTCAAATGCAGAAGCAACTTCAGGTGATGATTTTGTTTTTAGCGGTTCTGCTTGTTTGTATCGACTCGCAACGTCAACTACGGTTAGCGCGTATTTGTAACCGTTGTCATGTGGTAAAAACAATAAATCAGCTTGATGAACTTCATTGGGTACAGTAATATCAAAATGCGAGAAATTGATTTGTTTAGGACGCGGTAGATAAATTTGCCATATAGCCTGTTTGGATAACCAATTAGCCGCAGTAGCCTTTTTCACTTTTGCGGCGCTGGCGAGTTTACTGATTGCTGCTTTACCCTTCCAGTATCCTCTCGGAGAATAATAAATAGATTCCATGTTGTTATTAATTACCAGCACCTAACATCAATTTGCTTTTCATTGCCGATTTTATAAAAAATGAAGCTAATTTTTCTTTAAAGGATTTATCAGGAATAGCATTTAATGCATGAATTAATTTCACATCTGCTAGATGCCTGTGTTGCAAATTGCTGCTTTTATAAGCAACATCATGAAAGTGACAGGCCTTATCAATAGCGTTTATTTGTTCTCCACCACGTCGAGGTTGGTTTTGATCATCAAGTCTGATATCAAGTCTTGTTCCCGGTCCACAATAACTATACCCTGGAAGGTGTTTTTCTCCTGAATACTTTGCCCATGGGGTTCCAGGGAGTTTAGTTAGCTTGGCTGCGATATCACCTCCTCGTTTTTTTAAAAATCATCTCCGGATTTCATAGACACAAATCTAAATTTTTTTGTACCACATTGCACGCATTTACCAGTTAGCGCTGATCGGTTATTTTTAGTTGTAATCGTCGTCAAGACATCTGTGCCAGTACGCGTTTTACACTTCACACAATATAGATCCATAATTTATGTATAGAAATATGGATATAATTGATTTTTCAGCGACTAAAGCAAGAGAACCGGTTAAGCATCATGCAGCGCTACCAAACTCTATCCGGATGATTATAATCGGGCCATCTGGATCCGGCAAGACTCAATTGTTGCTCAATTTAATAATGAGATGGATGAAGTGGGATAAGTTGTATTTAATTGCCCCTAGCGTAGATGATCAACGATGTTGTGAAGTGTTAAAGGATTTTAATGAAAACGCTTCAGAGATTGCCGGTGAGGGTATTATTGAATTTATAACCGATATTGACGAGGCACCATCAGTAGAAAATCTTGATGGAAGTATTAACAATTTAGTCGTATACGATGATGTAATGTTAGATAAACAAAAAAATCCTGCTAGAATATTTTCCCGAGGCAGGCATAAAAACACCGACGTGATATATGTCACTCAACGCTACACTCAGATTCCAAAAGTGATAAGAGATAACTGTAATATTCTTGCTGTATTCAACGGAGTTGATACTCATACTCTTAGAAATATTTGGCAGACATGATGTTCTGATAAGGACTTCAATCAATTTAGAAATTTCTTTAGTAATGCTCAGTCAACCCCGTACGGATTTGTAACAATAAATTTACATGATCCTCGGACACGATATCGTATCGGACTTGATCAAATATTCGGTTAAAATCATTTATTATTTTTTGTTAACTTGCAGCAGCAGAAAGGGTGAACGACAACAAGTTGCGACCAAAATTGATTGAAAAATCGTAAAGTCTCCGTTTGCTAAATGGAGACTTTTTTGGGTTAAAATATGAGATTTCGTTGGAAGGCTCTTTTTTTTGTTTTAAAGATTCAATCGATTTTTTGTCTGAAAAGGTTGTAGGGTTTCCCCTCTCTGCTGCTATTCTTTATACTACCCAACGAGGGGTAAAGGCACTAACTATTGTCAGAAAAGAGTAGTTTGAGAACTGTGAAAAGATTGATATACGGATTGATAATAGGTGGAAAGAATTTGAAATTCATATCGTAAACAAGCTTGGTTTAGGCATCCTTTACCAAGATGTTTAATATAAATGAGATATTCGAAACATACGGTAGTCTTGTTTTCCAAATTGTCATGCGTTGTTGTTTATAACTACGGCTTAAAATCTGCAATTTAGTAAACGACGGGAATATCCAGATTTCTAAAAGTTGTTAATAACATCATTTAGTGATAGAGATATAGAATCGAAACACTCAATGGTGTATGAATAGGATAATGTTCGCGTGACTTTGTAACACTCTTCATCAAGATTGTAAGTACTCTTTACATATAATTATACCCCGAGTGGACGAGTGGTCTAAAGAGCTCTCCGTTGCGGATCACTGCCATCTCACCTCTGTCTGCGTGGGTTCGAGTCTCTGATACGGCCAATTTGGGAATGTGAGAAAGCTTGCCAGTAGCTTCTCGTGGGTCTGTGCTTCTCTCTGGGGATTTTCTCGGGTTCTTCGTCCACTATTAATACTGGCTGCCATGTATAGCCTATCATGTGCTGAAAAATGGCGTTGAACCCGATAACAACAACAACAACAACAAATGTCATTTTCAGATCTATGAAGAATTTATCATGAACTGTGGGAGGATGGGTAAAATGAAATTTAGAGACTAAAAACGTGAACATGATGAAAAGAGTCAAAGAAAGATATATATCATTCAAATACAAAACGCGGTTAGCAGCTGCCTCAAGCCTGTTACGCGATGTCAGCGATTTTCAATATAGACTAATAATACAAGTATAAATTGGACATAATTAATGTAACACTTTTGAATATGTTGGCACAATCAAATGTTTGTAATTCGCTGTGCACGCGATCATATCCACCAAATGTGGTTTTGACAATTCATTGTTGAGACCAGAAGACGTCCGATCTAATCCATGAGGAATATTATGCAATGACACTGGAAAATTAATCGAGTTCCAAAATCAGCTACAACGTCGCCAACCACAAAAGCAGGTTACAAGAACGACAACAATAATGACGACAATCCATAATTCTCTTAGTTGTGCGTTTGACCATGTAAAAGAGGTTATAATTGTCCGTTTCATCATTGTTACATAGGTGTGTGGACCCTATATAAGATGCAATATCTTCATTGACTGGTAAATATTGTTTGAAATAATTTTACTTGTTTACTTAGATACTATGCATTAGCTGATAAAAGACACTTCTGCATAATTAAAACGTTCAGAAGTCCCAGAATGAAAAGGTGTATTGCCATTTTAAACTTCATTATCATTTGCTGCTAACAGTTTGAATGACTATCCTTTGATTAAGTAGAGCTCCCGGTAGTAGAGAGAGCATTCTGTGCTACTACTACTACTACTACTACTACTACTACTACTACTACTACTACTACTACTACTACTACTACTACTAATTATAATGATGATGTTCATAATAATGATAATGATAATGATAATGATAATGATAATGATGATGATGATGATGATACACACAAACCTACCTACCTACCTACACATGCACACACACAATATATACATACATACATGTATGCATGCATGCATACATACATACATACATACATACATACATACATACATACATACATACATACATACATACATACATACATACATACATACATACATACATACATACATACATACAGTTCTAGATAGGAAGGTTTGCGTCTATCTTCCTATCAATCTATATATAACTATCTGGCTAACTTGCTAGCAACGTAGATGGACGGAAAAACATAGGAACTGCGTATGGTCATTTACTACTTGTAATTTTCACCTTGATCAGTAACATCATTAATCAACGCAATCAATATCTGAACAAACGGTACCTCTATCCTAACTGGGCGCACTGATCCGTTTCTATAGAAACGGCTTGCGATGAGGTTTGTGTATCAGGTGTGCTGATTATAGTTCAGTATTGACTTTGGCTTGGAAAATGTAGCAATTATTGATTTCAGTCTACTTTCAATGGAAGGCATTCGTAAATTATGTGTTATGTCAAATCAACAGCCTAACGTGGCATCCGGAAATTATCTGCGACTGTCAAGTCAACAACCTAAACTTTAATCCTGTGTTATTATCATTCTGATTGGACGACAATTATTTTTAAAAAAATCAAAAGGATATTTTCATGTTGTCTTATGATACTGTTGACATAAAAAAACGAAAATAATCAAACATGGAATGTAAAAAGACAAGGAAACGAACAAATTTAAACAAAAGGTTGCAATTAAAGTTTGACTAAGAAAGCTGCTGCCTTGTTTTTGTTACTATAATTGAACAAAGGTGACCATATTGTTTATTTTCTAATGGAAAAGAAATCAGTAGAGACCAAGCTTACAATTCAAACTCAGAGTAAGCAACAATAACGGAATTTATAATTTCTTCCATCCTTGTTTTGAACTACAGCATATTCGTCACTCCAAAATGTTACAACGCATGAAAATAATAAAAGTCTGTAAACTAATAGATTGATTTCTGAATCATTTTACATTCTTTTGGAAAAATACTGGTTATTTATTGTTCTTTTCAATCAATGCATTTTATCTTTGCATTTGGCGATATAACATAAGGGATCATTGCTTACGTACCTTAATGAAATAAAGTAATGCAATTTAAATTTTTTTTAAAAAAAGGGTAATGGCGAGAAATCTCATTTACAATATGTTTTATAAGATACTCTGGTTTGTGTTGCAAAAAACAGAACAAGAAAGTTTATACATAGTACAATAGCAACTAGTTTGGCAGTTATGTTGAACATTGGACTGCCCCAGTCTCAGCTTCCCCTAGGGTGGAGTCATTACTATAGAAAACGCCCATTTAAAGTGTATATTGCGTTGACATTATCTGATATAAACTCTAGCATGAATACTTAACCGTCATACTTTTGAACGTTTCTATCAAACAACGTAAAAATGAGTTGTCTGAGAAAAAGAAAAGGGATGTTAACAACATGAGGACAACACATTGTGTTTATAATAACTGCGAAATCTCGCGGGCATTGGTAGAAAGCACGTGCGCATTCCACTAGTGCTATATCTTTAAACCATTTATTCCTTGCAGTGCTTCCAAGTACTTTATCGGTTTTTTTTTTCTTTCCCTTGTACTCATGAAACTTTCTACGATAATTATTTTGAGATTGATTTTCAGTCTGGTCTGAAAGAAATGAATATTGTGTCTATAGGTACCACATCTCTCAAAAAAAACATTTATGTTAACTTATACACCAACACCCTATACAATTTTAGGAGCGTTGCAAATTCAAGACGCAATTTCTTACCAGTAAATTTTCAATAACAATCTTAGAAAAAACAACAGTAGCACTGCGTCTAATAGTTGTTGCTACTTCGTTGTTGTCACTTTCAGCAACCATCAGCTCATAAATATGTTGCGACTTTTTTTTACATCTGTTGATTGTTATTAACACAGATTATTTAGTCTACCTGTTACTCTGAGATTATTGATTACACTAAAAAAAGAAAGATTTGCAGTCAAAGAAAAATAGTCCACTTCAATTTCCATTAGATGCTTGCAATAAATCAAATCAATAATAAATAAACATTGAATGTGACCTATTCGTTGACCACTGCTACATAAAATTCATACAAATGGTTTAGTCATATATCGAAGTTTACAAAATATTTTATATGACATATTTTATATCTACGAGTAACTTTCAAAGTTTGTGATCATTCAATAAATGTAATAATTAGTAATTCTGATAAAAGGAACAAAAAAAAAAAAAAGAAAAATAATTCGAATCAGTGCAAAATTATTTCTGCGAGAGTAACTCAAAGTTATTGCAGTCACGTGACATTTTATTTCGCATTCTCTTTTCAGGTCATTTGTCAACAAAGTCAGGAAAAATCAGAGGTTAGTAAGATCGCGATTTTATTTAAATTTGACGTGCTTTTACGCATTGAAGAAAATTAAATAAGTTTTTAAAACAAATAGCACACACAGATGTGTTAGCTCTATGCAAAGCCCACGAACTACTCTTTGCAGCTATACCCGCTTTGAAAGCTAGCTGTAACAAAATACACATAGTAATTAGCACTGTGTTTAAAGGAAAAACCGTACAAATTATTGAAATTCTATTAGAGAATTTACCGTCTGCACTTGTTTATAATATGAATTCATCTGCAATCTGCGAAGAAGCAAATCTGCTCTTGTATTGTGCGGTAGCATATCTAACTCTGTACTTTTGGTAGGAGTAATCAGTAGAACAAAGAATATTCACCCATTCTGCGTAGGCAGATCGGGTCCATGTTTTGCAGCAGTTGGGCTGGACTTAAAACCGAGTATAGATAATGCATTAATAATACCTTGATCACTACGTTATGACAGTGATGAAGCTTTTTTCGTTTTAATTTCTGATATTACATCATTATCTAAAATAAACAGAATATAACAAACAAAACAAAACCAAACAACAGAGGTTATCGTTCAGATGAAATCTGTTGTAATATCACCAATATTCAAATGAGATTTGTTTCGTCTTCCATATTATCTTCCATTGTATCTTTGTCTTTTATATTATCTTTGCAACTGAAAAATACATTGTGTTGCACCTGTTAAGACACATCGAGTCATTCTTGACGCAGCAGATGATTGAATACCAGGATATCAACACATATAAGCTGTCATTTTCTTGTTTTTTTAGTGATTACAGAGGTCGGGTCGATTGGTGGAGAATTTCCTGCGTGTGGAACAGTAGCCTGGTTACAGTTTCACTATACATCTCTCAATATCCCCATAAAACTAATTTTTTTAATAAAAAAATACGTATTGAACTTATTGATAAATACACGTTTTTCACAAAATATTTGACGTGCGCCAGTTATTAAAATACAGTCATGCAATCTTGAAAATTCCTTAAAGGCGCGTTTTCTTAACTCTAAGGAATTTTAAAGGATTTCTCCAGATTTGCTGAATTTAAACGCTAAAACGTAATTTTGCATCTTTGTCATTATCTCTTCCTCTGAAAAAATATTTAGGAAGCCTCAGAAGTTAGAGTAACGTGGCATCAGTTAATAATAATAATAATAATAATAATAATAATAATAATAATAATAATAATAATAATAATAATAAATAAATAAATAATAATAATAATAATTAATATTAACAACAACAACAACAATAATAATAATAATAATAATAATAATTGTAATAATAATATTGATATTATATAAGTTAAAATAATATTCTTTAATGAAACAAATAAAAAATATATTAGCAATCCCAGTCAAAATTACAAAGTCTTCATATTTGCATTTTAATGATTGATTCATATAGAGCTCATTCCGACCTTTTCAGAACTTGTTGTTTAATTCAGAAGTTATGACTATTTGAATATTAGCAAAATATTGTCTTTTCAGTAAATTTTTGCCTCATTTAAATGCATGTTTATTATTAAATGAAAGATTCTAGACCTTATTCTTCTGTGATGACCTACGAAATTTAGCTCGGTATCGGAACACAGCATCTTATTTTGTTCCGGAAGTTGTAGCCATACAACATGGAGGAAAAAGAAAGCAAAAGTCCATCGTGTGATCTTCTGTACCCTGAAATTCTATCACATAGTGACATCGTTAACATTCTTAAGCAAGTAAGGAACACAAACTTGTGTTTATATATTAATGAATATTGCAAACAATTGCAGATTCAAACTTATATCACGCTAAGCGGTAAAAGTGACCGATTGATATATGAAACAGTACTGTAGAGTTTCGGTGCACCGGCATTTTAACACTGTCGACACAAAGGTCTTTGTTATTATTGTATAATTTAAATTGATATATTGTATATTCTTCATAGCAATATAAAAATGCCAGTGCATTTTATAAAATTGTAGAATACAGACTTAATGCTAACTTAGAATCATGAAAATATTTTGTCCAGAGTGTAGTCCTACCTGTAAGACATAGCACATGTTGATTTTGTTTAAGTGCTATGTCTTACGATCCGAATAACGGCCTTGTGTAGTCTGTTCCGATGTCGTTGACATCGGAACAAGTTGTCAAAGTTTCAGGAATATCGCACATACGTGGCAACCTATATCGACACTCTTCCACTAATTTATGTTTAATTAATATACTTACTGTGCTGTTTTTATCCTGGTGGAATCAATATCTGACACTTGCAAATGGATGTATTTTCTTGTTCATTTGACATACATTTGAATTTGTTGAAATGCAACAGTAGTCTACTGTCTAGGTATGCCGAAGTATGTTCAAGTAGGTTCCAATCGAAAAATATTTGTTGAACGAAACAAAATGTTGCTTGCTGTTCAAATACTTGATACTATGATATTTTCGTTTCGTTAAAATAAAGCGGCCATGTTGAATCCTACTATGGCATTCCTCAGCCACCATCACATTGCAACCAATTGAAATGTGTGTCAAAGGAACATAAAAATGCATTTATTTGCTAGTGTCAGATTTTGAGTCGATTACGATCAAGACAACAAAGTAAGTATACCAGTAACTCTGAATGTTGATATTTATTGCCAAGTATGTGATAATCATGAAAATTTCACCTTTTATTCTATTGTCGGTAGAGTTCAAAATACACTACACAGCGTTGTTCGTTAGGCAGTAAGACCCTGACGCCCTATACATATATATCAGCATTGAGTCTTTATTGTCTATACTGGCTACACTGTCTACACTCTGGACTAGTAGGACTAGTCCAGAGTGTAGACAGTGGGTTTCAATCTCATGAAAGTCTTTAACTTCTTTGAAAAACATACTATGATAGTCCTGGTTACTTTAGTCCTACATGTAAGACCTGGAACCTGATGTTTATGTTTTGGGTGTCAGAAGTTAATTCAGAAGTTATGACTATTTGAATATTAGCAAAATGTTGTCTTTTCAGTAAATTTTTGTCTCATTTAAATGCATGTTTAATTCTTTTAAGTTGTGGACCTGGCATGTTTAATTAAAAAAAGTATTTCCATCATAACCTTTGATCTAAAAAGATATCATCATGAAATTTGGTTGTCTTATACTAGCATTTTGTCTGTAGAATTCAATATATATATATACAGTAAATTAAACTAGGTCCACTAGATTTCAGTGTAGGAAAGAAACTAAATGGTTAAAATCTTTATTTCACGTCTACCAGACCATTCAGATACTGGACAACATATTTCTTAACAAGTCATTTCATTCAGAAGAAAACATTTCGGATACATTGTAAACAGTTCGTCAAATTTTCTTTGCTCATAGAATGCCCACTGATGTTCATAATTAAGACATTCTGGAAGCATTCTAGTCACTAAGACAAATTCAGTCTTAACTTCCTGAACATTGACTCTGCTGGGCCAGATAAAAATTCCCACTTTCCTACATGAATTTAACTATCAAATTATTATTATTGTCACTTTTTGATACAGCTTCAAGGACAGTTGTCACTTTCTCCAAGGCACCCTCCAGACTGCCAGCTGGATGACATACAACCTTAGTTTATCACTTAAGAAGTTAAGTTCCATCTGTATGTTTTGTTTTGATTTGATTTACATTTCTCACAAGTCTTCAATTTATCCTGCCACTCACACAACATTATATCTTTTTCTGATAACTTATGAGTCAATGTAAGCTAGTTTCATATTTGTGTCTCTTTTTTTAGTGTCATATTTTCACTGTGTTATCATATTTCATCTCAGATATAGCCTGTTTCAATAGAGACACATTGCTTCTGAGATAACTGTTTGATTTTTGAGACTTTTCATTTTCCATTGTTTTGGTGAGCAGTTAATGCTGCTCTTGAAGTTCCTCAAGATTTTTTCTTAACAATTCAATTTCCTCAATGTAATTGCGGCAGACACCTTCGTTTGTGAAGCTTTGGTGTTTTTTGGTTAAGTCACTGAAGTTCATGAAATTGATGAATATTGTTTTTTGATGTGTAATCTCTTTTGTTGACATTTTTTACAGAATAGTTAACAATTTGATTATTGAGTCTATGTTTTTTCTCTATTGAGCTTCCTGGTGGTTTTGGTGGTTTTAATACATGCAGTTCCCTTGATTGATTTTTGCACAAAGATTTTTTCATGTTCTACTGTTAAATATGATGCCACATTGTTAGATCTGTAAGTAACATATGGCAAATGAAGTTAATTCCTTTGACGCGCTGTCTGACTCTTTGATTGCAGCATCTGTTTTCTGTAACATGATATGACTTTTTTTATTTGATCTGTTGTCTTGGGTTTCTTTCGTTGAAGTTCATTAATGTTTTTTTACACTTGGCACTAATTTTTTAAACCTATAAATTTGTTTTTCTGGTCATGTACACTCTTAACTCTTTTGGAAAGAGTTGATTGGTTATTTGACTGACACCTATCATTTGGTAATGTTAGGGTGTCACAAAATTCAGCTAATACGTGTATTTGAATTTATTCTTCTTATAAAAGTTGAAAATTTAAATCACATTTTCATTTAACAGTTTATATATTTTTTACGCAAACTTTGGAAGGTATTGAATCAACAACTGTTCCTGCTTTTTTGGCAGTAAAGACCAGGTCAATCCATACTTTCATATTGCTATACTGAAAATGAACAAAATGTTTCATGTACAATTTTTTAAAAAGTTTCATCTAAAATTGCAGAGTAGTACTTTATCACAATACGAAACGTCGATAAATCACGTTTTCATACTCTATTGGTACCACCAATCTTTCAGAGTTATTTGGTTGAATTTTGTTTATCTTTTTATTATTAAAATGTTTAACTCTCTCAGCCCCATCACTGTTAAAAGTTATATTGCTGGTCTGCCCCAGTAGCAAGAAGCTGTGTCAAGCTGCATGTGCCCCATATAGTTGTACCTATTTTGTAAAGATCATACAGTCACATGCATTCACTCTTTCCTTAATTTCTCTTCGTATATCCAATACAAATCCATGAAGTTTTCACCAATTATTCCAAATGAATTTGTCTACACACTGATTTATTTATTTTTCTATTTGTCCAAGTCTTTCATTTTTATACACTATTTATGAAATTATTAGGATCGCTAAAATCTGCTAGATCTTGTAGATCTCTATCATCATCGCTATCAGCATCCTCTTCTGATGATGATTCAATCTCAGAAACTTAAATGTCTGATTCTAAATCTCGCAAACATGGGCCCAGAGTAGCCGAGTGGTTTAAAGCGCTCTCCGTTACGGATCACTGCCATCTCACCTCTTTCTGTGTGTGTTAAAGTAAGATTCTGCTAAGGTAGTTATATGAGAAAGCTCGCCAGTAGCTTCTCATGGGTCAGTGGTTCTTTCTGGGGGTTTTCCGGGTTCTTCCTCCACCATTAATACTGGCTGCCATGTATAGCCTATATTGTGCTTAAAAATGGCATTAAAACATAAAAATAAAAAAATCTTGCAAATTATCCAACTGCCAAACACATCTTTCCTCTTCTTCTTCAATATTTTTGAGATAAAACTTGAGAAACTCCTCAGTTTCTCTCTCACCATCATCAGGTCTTATATAAACCATCATTTACGATTTTTCAAGAACAGAACACATATAGGGGGTTTCACGGTTACAACGGAGTTACTGATCGTAGCACCTAAAATTACCTCCCTTAGCTCCAATGCGCATGCCCACAAAAAATCTCCAGTTCCGGATAGTTTACTGTTCTACACTTGATTAGCGAAACATAAAGTTAACAAAGGAAAACCAATAAATCAATTATATGTCAAACTTATTTTGTTTTTTACTAGGAGAATAATTATAGACAATAAATCAGATAATTAGATTCAGTGTCCATACTTACATTATATCAGATAATTAAATATTTCCTTTCCATACTTTAAGAATGTCAATTAAATTAAATACACTGTCCATATTTATATTATACCTAATAATATTGATTCACTATCCATAATTTGAGACACATTTGTAGGAATATTTCATCTTGCTCTCCAATTTTAAACATTTGTTGCACCTTTTTGGTTACATAACTTTAAAGAAATATAATTTCAACAATTTGCATTTTTGATATGTTGATATATCCTTCTTTCTCAGTTACTTTGGCAAGGCTAATAGTTCGTTTATAACACGAGTTAAGAACGTTATTACACAAGTTCGATAAAAAAATTATAATACGAATTCAATCCAGCAGCTGACATGTAATGCAAAATATTTTAAATCCGAAACGTTGTTGTTTTTTTTTTAAATTTTAAAAATGGAAGAGTATATTATTGTATTCAGATGAATTTGACAAAGCAATAATTACATTAGCTATCGATAAAGGAGTATAATTAATGCTGATTGAATATTGTTTCATATTTGGGTGTACAAATTATACAATTTTCGGATTAATGATGTTTTATCTTGTTTCATTTTCGTTTAGAATTTTGAACATCAAGTATCGGACGGTACATGCAGTAACTTTCAAATCTGCTAGGGTCTTTAACAAGATTTCAGATTGACACCTGCACCTGCAAATTCATTTAGAATAACCTTATTAAAATTAGCTTAATTCTGTTTAACTTTCCTTGCATTAAAGATGTAAGTTTTAAAAATACAATTATTTCATAGATTTCATCCTACTACTTTGGTTCAATATTAATCCACGTGACCGGATGTAAAATTGCAAACAGTATTATTTTAAAAAATGACACTGCCCTACAAGTCAATAATAAATAAATACTCAAAAATATTCATCTTTGTTTTTTTTCTGTCGGTCACTCCTTCTTTCTTAGTATTAAATTATACTCATTTTTCACCTGAAGTACGTTTATGTAATATACGCATGCAAACACATTCATTCGAGGATATACATACCCAATGCACCGGATGAAATGTGATAGACACACATACATAAAGACATGCAGAACAGGTGAGAACCACAAATGTCCTTTATAGTGTTGTTCCGATTATCGATTATAATCGATCATCAGTTGGTTGAGCAAACCGATAAGATAATCGATTGTGAAACTACATAATCGATTGTGTGTAAAGGGAGACTACTTTTTAAGTGTATGCAAAGCACAAAGATTAGTAAAACTCCCAGCCACTAAAGTTGACCTGAAATTTATTAATCCCTTCACAAATACAAATAACAAATCTTAAGATTTCATTATTAGGAACATATAGTCTTACATGGTCAAGTTGTTAAATTGTTGAGTTTATAAATTTAAAAACATTTTGTTGATTTGTTTAAGTTAAATTGCAACATCTTTTTTGTAGTATTTATAAACGATGACAAACAAGAAAATCATGTCCTTCTATACTTTAAATTATAGACACATCACATATGAACGAAAGAATTTCAGGGTATTGTAGCAGTATTTCAGTTACATATGACTGATCAACCATAAAAAAGTTGAACAAAGTTGTAGAACAAAAGTAACACAATGTACTTTTGTAATATTATTGTCAGGTTAAAGTATACATGTCATTAAAATAGATTATTCCTGTATATTTATAAACATATTGAATTCTTGATCAAAGATATAACTGTGTAACAAAAATTAAAATTTGCTCTTAGTAACCGATTATAATCGATGATCAGTTGGTACAGGGGAACCGATTATCGATTATGATTTTCTGACCGATTCCCATCACTAGTCCTTTACATGCATAGTGGGTCTAACATAGATATTTCTCCACATTATATACTCTAAAATTTCCATCCGTTCCAGGAAATAAAATTAGAATAATCATCTAGGAGACTCGTACGTGCGCCTGTCTGTTCAAGCACGGACGACATATGTGCATTTTGAAAGCAACTCAAGTTATTTCATTTAAAATATAATTAACATTAATAGAAATGCAACAGTCTAAATCAATAATAAAAAAAGAACTTTAAAAAGTTAGAACTTTTTTGTTGTCGTTCAACATAAATTTACTGCTATGATTAAAACTGTGAAAAAAAGTAAACATCTTTGTAATATTCTTTAAGCAAGATAAATTGCAAGAACTTTTTACGCAGTGATACACTTTTGCACAATCAAATAACACAAACTAGTACATAATTTAGTAATGGAAAGATAATGAAGATCTGAAACGGGCAGAAAACATTTATTTAAAAGCTGGCTGCAGCGCAAGTTAGTGAAAAAAAAAAAAGATGTAACAACAATTTATCAAATATTGATAGAATTTCATTTTAAGAGAGTGAGATATCGGTCTTGTTTGCAAAATGTGAGCGCTTTGTCAAATTTTCTTGATCTACGTCTGCCATCTCTAATTATTGAACTATCCGGAAGTGAGCTGCACCGATACGCCCTCTGGTGAGCTAGTAACCGTGAAACCCCCTATAATGAAACTGCTCTCAATTAGTAAACCTTGGTTTCTGAACAATTCAAGTTTACACAAAAGAAAGTAAAATCATTTCAGATTAGTTCATATTGGTCTGATTCTTGGAAAAAACCAATTTGTAACCAATCAGAGACATATCTGCCACACATTCAAATCAAGCAAACACACGATCGGCCATTGAAATGCAGTAGAGAAAGTTCAAGCTTTGACGGGATCGACTGAATGAGTTAAACACCATTTGCATACAATAATTTGGCATTAATTTGTATTTAGAGAAAGGTTTGAAGAAGAAATGTAAACTGTAAAATATTTTGCAAGTAAATCTGTCAAATCTACATATACATGTCAACATGAGGATGATCATGTATATGATTAAATGTACGCTATAATTCATAAAATATTTAATTAATAAATATGCAAAAGAATTTGACTTGTGATTGCTGATTCATCACACCGATGATATGCAAAACAAATATGGCAACTTCACCAGCATGTCTTATGGAGTTCAACTTTGTTAAAGGCGTACATTGGAAATAAGATGTGGGTACTTAAATATAAAAAACAAATTTGGTATTGAAAGAAAGATTAGAATGTGTATTTTTAACGGTTTAAAATTGAAATATAATGCTCATGAGTTGAAATAAATTAGTGAGACTTTAGGGACTAATTTCTCAGCGCAGGGTCATCAAATGTAAATTTTCAAATCACTAGGAAACGTCATTCATTCCCCATTCAGTTGATTTCTACCTCATTAATATTCATGAGGGTTTAGTGATTCGCATTTGCAAAACAAACACATGGGTGTCAATGTGTGCATACAAGAAATAGGAATTAACAGAGACAACAATTTTGATAACTGATTGATAATTCCATGACCATATGGTTATGTAATAAAATGTATATATTGATGAAATCTTTTGTAGCTTATTTAATGTCCTTTTAAAGTTTATTTCATAAAAATGTTGTTAATAGTATTGATTTTAATACAAATTTAATGCACACAATAGAAGAAAAAAAATGATTTTCACTCAGTGTATCGATAAGGAATAGGCACTGTCTGGGGTTGCTAAATACATATGCCTATTAGAACTGTAAGCAATGTTTCGTTTTGTTCAAGAATTAATATCCCCACATGGACCTACTTTAACTGGGTTATTACAAACAAGTGAGAACCTCATTAACCATTCAAATCTTTACTGAGCACATCAAAAAGTGCCATTTTAGTGCCATTATCATCAAAATCCCTAATACAGACATGTTATATAGTTCATGAAAATAGAGAGATTCTTGAAATTCGTTCTTGTCATAGGACTAATGATTTTATATTGAAATACAGTTGTAAATGGAACTGTCTACATGTACAATAAAATCAGTCTTATTTTGATACTGTACACTGTATGTTGTTGGAAATGTAAACACTGTAGAAGTGGATTGTTTATTGGTTTATTAAATGGATGAATATGTTTTAATTATAATGAATGAGGTGATACATTTTAATTTTTACCTAATGATTTCTGGCAGGTGGGTTTTCATATCATTCAGTTTTTCTGTTGCATGTGTGAAGCGACTACCTTGGAGTAGTTGAGAAAAATGAAACAACAAGACCAAATCAGTCACTGATGAGTTACAAAGATAACAAAATGAGTTGGAAACCTTGGAGTGACTAGACCTCCCTGACATATAATGGAATGCCTCCACATCCTATCAGGCAGCATTTAAACCTTTTGCACCTCTACTTGGTTTTGGTAAATTCCATGTTTTCAGTAGGGAATGTGAACTTTATTAGTTTCAGTCATTCTGTTTTTGTTTATAGTGTCTTTGGTTAGGTGACTGCTGGTGTTAGCTGATTTATAACCTAAGCAAAATATAATTTTAAATTTTATAAATTATCATGAGTCTTGTTCAAACTCATGTTTTTTTCAGGTGATTGTCAAATCATTCAACAGGTATGGCACATAGCATGTATCGTGGTAGTTGTTGCAAACCTAACATACCACTGTGTTTGTGACATTGGTCTTACTCATGGTGTAGAGGTCACACACTGTTTTGATGATCAATAGCTTTTGTATGTGTGAATTGTAATTTTAATGGAATTTTTTTTTTTTAGTTTATGCAAAGAAAAAAAAAAGAGTTTGATTTGCTGTTGCAATGATATTATCAATACATGTATTGCTTCTGAAATGAGACTGAATTGTAATGCCAAGATATTTTGTAGAGTCAGCAAATTTTGAAAAGAGCAACTATATAGGTTTTACAATATATACACATTATTTAGAAGAGTCCAACTACTCTGCACCTGCATATCTGGGTTTGTGTGGTTTGTTAGGAATAATAAGTAGAACAGAAAGCATAAATCCTGATCTGCATATCTGGGTTTGTGTGGTTTGTTAGGAATAATAAGTAGAACAGAAAGCATAAATCCTGATCTGCATATCTGATGCATTATGTTTTGGCAGATCAGAATCTGTTGTTTGCAGTTTGAATGAATTTATCAGCAAGTATATATACAGTATCTGAAAGAAATAATTTTTTGTGTATTAGCCTACTGACAAAGCATTTAATTGGATGGATGCAATAGCCTCAGGTCAGATGAGCTTTTTCAGGATCAGAAACAATGTTTATACAGATAAATGCTCCCTGCAGATGATTTTACTGCAGATGATTTTACTGTGATGTGTTTGAGATATTCTAGTATTGTATAAATTTGTATACAAGTAGAGTTGAAGTGCAAAAAACATGGACCCTGGTCTGTCATTGCATGATGCACTGGCAGAGCAGGGTCTGTGCTGTTCATCATACTGATTGTTCCTAACAAACTGCATAGACCATGGTCTGCTGACATGTTGAACCATATCAGATCTGGGTCCATGCAGCTCACTTTTGAGCTAGACATGTGAGTATATATAGTAGTTTGATAAATGATTGGACCAAAGATTTTGGCTTTGGAAACAAGTAATGGAAAGAGTTTTTGAGGAATACTGAGAAATGTAATGTCAGAAAAAAGTCAAGTAAGCTTGTCAATATAAATTCAACATCCGTGTTTGGGAAAATGGAATTGTCACATAGGGGGATAGTTACAGTTCGATTTTTTTGCCCACTTTTTACAGATATTTTTAATTTTGCGATTGCTGATTATTCTTAATTGCTTCAGAATAACATTGATATTAGTTTTACCACATTAAGCTCCATCCATGTTAATTTGAGTCTTGAGCTCAGCCAGTATAGGTATGTGTGAAAGCTTGTCAGTAACTTCCCATGGGTCGGTGGTTCTTACAAAAATTTTCCTGGGTTCTGTCTCTACCAGTTATTCTGTAGACTCTATAGCCTATCTTTTGCTGAAGAATAGTATTGAATCAGAAAACATCAACAGCTAACACATTTAGTTCCATAACATGATAATATTCCTGTGATTTGCAAAGCAAATATTAAATAGTTAACAATTATTGTCATTCGTACAATATATGTAGTAAATTAGTAATTACATCTATGTGGTCCCCCTCTAGCAAGGCTACTCCTCTTTTAAGGCCACTTTCTTGCTAGAGAAGAAAAATATTGCAATTTATACAGAATAATGTTTTATGGTTTAATGCCAGTTTTCAGCACATGATAGGCTATACATGGCGGCAAGTATTAATGGAAGTAGAGGAAGAACCCGTGAAAACCCCCGGAAAAAACCACTGACCCATGAGAAGCTTTTGGCAAGCTTTCTCAATAACCACATTGGTTGAAACTGAGACTCGAACCCACACAGACAGGTCAGATGGCAGTGATCCATAACAGATAGTTTTAAACAACTCTGCCACTCTTTGCTCCTCAGAAAAATGTTTACCTTATATTTCAAGGATTTGATTAATTTGTATATTTGTCATTTTGAATGTCTGTTTTTTACAACATTTATAGAATTAGCTATTCTCTTATGGTGTTAGTTTCCTTGTGATTTGTGATTGCCAGTGTTGCAGAAGATCTTTTGCCCTGTACTCTCCAGCTACTATTGTGATGATGTACAGTTAAACTAGGGATGTTAATATTGCTTTTTTTCCAAAACCGATTATCGTTTGTAGAAATCAGATTTTAAACCGATTATCGGTTTTTGTCCTACATTGAAAATTACAAGAAATATATTCTTATAATTCAAGTTAGTGAATGCCTCTTGCGAATAAAAGATATTTATTACATACCATAATGTATAGACGCGCATCGTCTGACGGCATGGAGGACGATATTGTGGCTCCACCAAAGCCATCGAATCACGGAAGGAATTGGATTCAACAATCGAAATTGGTAGCATGTTTTCAGCGACAAACTTAGCTACAGCAGCAGTAACTATTTCTTGATGACTATCAGGACAGTTTCTTTGTGTTCCAATAAATGTTGTTAATCGCGGCTGAACATTTCAAGGAGCCGCAATTCCGGGATGTTTGCTACGCAAATGTGCATGCAATCCAGTAGTATTACCACCGCTCCGACTTATTTGTTGTGAACATAGTTTACAGCGAGCCATGCTTGATGAAATTTTTTCAAAGTTTTCCCATGCATCAGATTTATTTATACGACCAGCCATATTTGTAAACTTGAAAAGGCACAACCAGCAGAGACCAGTCCTCAACAACAGAGATTGTAGCTATTAACAGTCTATTGTTGTCAATTTCGGACATCAAAGAACTTAGCGACCGGTCGGTCGACTAACTATTGACATCCTTCAACAATAAATGTATTCAATTACAAACACGCTGCATGGAGCGCTCACAAATTTTAAACAAACACACCTTATCTGCTGGCCATATTGTATTAAAATGTAAACACTAAACAAATGCATGAATTATTTTTTTCTGGAATTTTTAAAAATTTTCACTACAAAAATGGTAAAAAAATATTGAATTCGATTATCGTTTTGTAAAAACAAAAACCGATAATCATTTTCAAAACCGATAATCGGATTTCCGATTTTCGTTTAACAACCCTAAGTTAAACCTAATACATACATACATACATACATACATACATACATACCATATTTTCGCACATATAATGTGCGCGTTATGTGCATTTTTACAATCAGCACAAAACCCCCACCCCCATCACGGTATATGCATAAGCTCATTGTCCCAGTTTTTTTTTCATTACAGCCAAAATCGCATCAATGAATTTTGAGCAACCACCCTAGTAAGCCGGTGACAATTAATAAAAGATTTCTTTCATAAACATACAGTATAAATAAGGTATATTCAAATCTTTAAGTAGGAAATAAACAATTCTAAGTTGATGCCGTGTTGCGCCGCTTGCGTGTCTGCATGTTATGGTATTAATGAATATCTTTTATTCGCACGAGGCATACACTAACTTGCATTTTAAGAATATATTTCTTGTAATTTCTATGTAGAACAAAAACCGATAATTGGTTTAGAACTGAATTTATACAAACGATAATCGGTTTTGGAAAAAAACACGATATTAACATCCCTATACAGGTATGCGTGCATTCCAGCTGGAAATTAGCGGAAACCAGTAAATACATATAGTTTTATAGCAGTTACTATTTTGCCTGTTTACGCGAAAAATTATGACGTGGCATTTACGACTGTACCAGTAATACCGGTATTTATTACAAACAGAAAGGGATAAAGGCACCGGCATTAAATTGCTGGGTGGTGAGCAAGATATGATAAACAGCCTCATAGCGCATATCAGATGAGGCACCTCTGGCAGGCCTGTGTTTGATTACCACCTGGTATATGCATGGGCGCGCAATCCAATATATTTTTACACAAAGACGTAATTTCCGTGCGTTATCAGCATGTAGGCGCATTATATGCGTGAAAATATGGTACAGTCCTACCCGTTTATCTCGACATCCTCGGGCCCGAGGAAATATTGTCGACATAGGCGGATGTCGAGATAAGTGTTCGGGGGGGGGGGGGGCTAAAAAAGAAAATAATTTAAAATTCGTCAGCAAAGGGAGACCCGTCGTCAGTGAATAGCATTTACAATTTGAGAAAGAAAAAAAAGGAAATTTTGAGTTCATGAAGACAGAATCAGTGTGAAATACACTTGTATATTGACAAATTACATTTTGGTTACCTTTGTGTAATAAAATCCAAATTAAAATATTGCATTGATCACATCCTGATACAAACAACATTACGATATTCAACGTCGGCATTAGCACGTGGTTGGGAAGTTGTCAGTTACATGCTTCATGTACATGTACTTATATTGGCCTCGATTTTGGTCAGTCTGTACCCATCTTATTGAGGCTACCAAGGGGATGGGGCTATTCACAGGGAAGTGAAAAACTGTCAACAGTACATGTATTCTCCACAAATACTTTTGTATCCAATGTCATGACGAACATTAAAGCAACTGAACCAACCACTTGTTGCAGTGAAGTTCTCCACAATAAGTTTTTTTGATAATGCTTCATTGAACCATTTTGATGCTTCCTCCACGTCTTCAAATGTAGCAGTCTTGCTTCTTCCTTTGGGGAGCGCAGTTTCCTTCAACTTAGTCTTTTTTTATAGACTCAGCAGCATTCATCCTTCCTGGACATGTGTTATTTTTAAGTGAAAAAATTTCACAGACCTCTTTGCGAGATGTTCATCCCTTAACTTCCTTAACAGCCAGATATTTAGTTTCCAAAGACTGTAAATTTAATTTGTGTTTTACCCTGCTGTTGGTAGCCATCGTAAATATAAATAAAGTTAAAAACGAAACTTTCACAGCAAAAAAAAACAAACTTGTTTTAATCACCGATCACTTTCATAGGTCTCTAAAACACGCATAATCCGTATTTTCACGCAATTTTTATATATGGGATTCAGAAAACTCGCGTATACAGGAGCCCTCTGTACGCATCGATTTCCTGGACGACTTGCTAGTCCTGCTTCGACCACCTGTTGATTGGGAAATTGTGTTCATCAATTGATCCTTTTAGCTGTGCTGATATTTACACTCAGAAAATTCAGTGGCTGAAAGACCTAAAGATGTACATGTTGTCATTGTAAGAGTACATCTGAAGAACATGACCCACAAGCTAGGCAGCAAGATCACAGACTTAACTAGCTGCAAAGTGGTGAGAAAATGTGCTGCTATGTTTTTTTATCCGACCGCGACATCAAAAGTCTGGCGGCAAGATCAACTAATTGTTGAACAAAGTATTTGTCTTAATTGGCAGCTTGTTGACATAAACGTTTTGAAAATAAAGGATTTGTTCAAGCTGGGACCAAGGGCTTCTGTCGACATATACATTTTCCTTTTATCTCGACGTCAATATAAGCATGACAATTTGATAGTAATAGTAGACCATGGGACCAGGACTTTGCCTTTTTGTTGACATAGGCGGCTTGTCGAGATAAGCGATGTCGATATAAATGGGTAGGACTGTACATACATAGAGACACACACACATACATACATGCATTTGAGTCTGACAGACAGTGGGACTGCGGGATGTCAGGTTTAGATATTAAAGAGGTAGTTTAAAAAGAAAAGATGCCTGGGAATTTGCCATCAGTTCCTATGGAATTTAAGTAATTAGCTCTAAATTTTAACATCTGCCAGCATGGGTCTTTCATTTAGCACATGTAGAGGAATTCGTTTGAAGCCTAATTTCTGAATAAGCTTTATGCAGATTTCATTGTCTCCTGATTTCTTGTTTTGTTTATTTTACTTTTCAGAGGTGTATTAAGGTGGATGGACTGGAGAAGCTGGAAAAGCACAAATTGGTGGAGCTGTTCTATGAATACATCTTGCCCCTTCCACAGAGA
Organism: Unio pictorum; assembly: GCA_030141615.1. NCBI lineage: Eukaryota > Metazoa > Mollusca > Bivalvia > Unionida > Unionidae > Unio > Unio pictorum. Next base: position 96,062 of record JARLTB010000161.1, on the reverse strand, counting down.
AAATATCGCCTCAACCGACGAGGGAGATTGATGACAAAGAACCAGATACAGTTAGCTAAGAAACGGAAACTGTCCAGTACCACTACACAAGATGAAGGAGAACCAGTTCTTAAAAAGTGAGAAGAAAGATTAATGAAATATGGTCTCACAATATCATATACGGGATCACTTGGGGCAAAAATTCGTGTTAAATATAATTTAGATGGAATTCAACTTAAGTCATAAGAACATCTGTCTTTCGCAATTTAGGCCTGATCCAATTTCTGCCCAGATTGACCAATATTCAGATTCCATTGCCATTCATGTTAGAAAGGATCCTTACACACTAATAATTCATTCTGTGTACACAAGACACAAGGTATAACACAAATAATCAGCAAAGAGTCTTGAAATGTATTGAATCTTTGGGGGTTTGCCATATGTTACATGACTGTGTTAACTTGACAGTATAGTTCTGATTACAGACAAATGTTAGACCTATTTGTCATGATCCAGTCTTGTCTTTCTCTGGTTATCGGTTGATAGTATTTATCAGGAACATGTTCCTAGATAAATCTCTGTCATTACAGAGTTACTGGTATGGAGAGATTAAGTCAAAAACCCTCCTCTAATTAAGATTCATTGCTTGGTGTTTTTGAGACCCATTTAGTTAGTGTGTGTTGATAGAAATTTGTTTGAAAGAGTTTATGAACAAGTGAACGGTTAAGTTTTTGATTGCCTGAAATAAAAACAGATGTTAATGCTAAACTAGCATTTCTAGTTGCGATACTTGTATTAAATGTAACAGCAATATGATTTTCAAACCCGTATAAAGATACTATATAACAGGCATAAGCAATTAAATTCAGTTTAAAAGTAATAGTTTCCCTCAACAACTCCATAACTCTCCATTTTCAACAAGTAATTAAATTCATTATTAAAGAGGAAATGCCTTCATCAGTTCCCTGAAATTGAGCTTGGAACTGGCAATTAAAATCAGTTTAAAGGGAAATGCCTTCACCACCTCCCTGCCACTCGGTTGGAAATAAGCAATTTAGTTCAGTTTTAAGTGGAAAATACTTCAACTCCATGTTGAAAATATAATTGTACTTTTCTCAGAAAGAGTGTGGTTATTAGACATCACAGTTGAAAACAAAATCACTGGAGAGGAATAATTCTTTTAAGTTATGTTACATTCTGTTATTACATTTGATACTCTTCTGGATAATCCTTTATCTCCCTCCCATGTTGTTGTTGTTGTAGTGTTTAATGCCATTTTTCAGCGCAAGATAGGCTATACATGGCGGCCAATATTATTGGTGGAAGAAGAGCCTGGGAAAACCCTCGGAAAGAACAACCGACCCACGAGAAGCTACTGGCAAGCTTTCTCACATAACTGCATTAGCCGAATCTTATACTCAAACCCATGCAGACACAGGTGAAATGGCAGTGATCTATAACGAAGAGCGCTTTAGACCGCTTGGCCACTCTGGGCTCCGCCCTCCCGTGTTGCATATGCTGTAGGTCTTATTCTTCTGCCTTGTTGCTCTAAATCAGAATCCAAAATTCTGAGTAATTCTTTTGATCTTGACCATGCTTTCAGGGTCACAGGGTGACATTCTCTCTCTGGGATGTCCATCCATCAACCAGTGAGTAGGAAAGCAGGTTTATGATGAAAATTCAGAACCAAAATCAGACCTGGTTAGATACAATGGTATTTTGAGAGGATTCCAGGCATAAATAGGTCTTGGTTGTTGTGTGGCTTAACGCCATTTTTCAGCACATGATAGGCTATACACAGTGGCCAATATTAATGGTGAAGCAAGAATGCGAGAATAACTTGGGAAAACCACCGATTCATGAGAAGCTACTGGCTTACATACCCACATTGGTTGAATCCTATACTTGAACCTTCGCATGCAGAGGTGAGACAGCAGTGATCTGTAAAGGACAGCGCTTTAAACCACTCTGCTGAACCGGGGCCTTTGAATAGGTCTTGGTCGTAATCTATACAGTAAAATTTTGAGCCAAAGAAATGCATCAGCTTATAATTGGGATGTCTATAGTACAATATTGTAGGACCAGACCTGACTTGATAGTTTATATACATGCATATTTGACCAGAACCCTTTTAGATTTTTTTGGAAAATTTCAGTTAGTGACTTTTTTGTGCTTAAAAGTGAATATTTCATGGCACACAAAAGTATTACCATAACCTTCTGACTTTACAGTTACAGTTTTTTTTCACCCAACTTAGTACTCCTTTCTCAGAATCAATTGTCAGTGTCACAGGATGCCATTGTTTGTCATGTAGAGACCTGTTTTCATTGGCAATAACAGTTCTTCCAGTTGATTTATGAAAGAAATAATTTGCTTCATTTATGCCTGTATTTTCTTTGCAGGAAATCAAGTGGACTTCTGAATTCTTTTGACTTGGGAGATAGCAGTAGTGAATGCATCAAGGTTCCTGTAACTTGCATCAACATGGAGAGAAAAACTATTAAATTAAGCTCCACCAAGAAAGATATTTCAACAACATCACTTTCTTCCTCAGTTTCCAAAATAGTACTGATCTCAGATAGTTCAAAGAATGAAACTGAAGAGACAAAGGAAAGGAAGAAAACAATAAAGCCAGTTAGTATTTCAGACCCAGACACTAAGGTAAATTTAAGTAAAACCATTAGCATTATCAACAAGCACCTGTCATCATCAAATGCAGGAAAAGGAAAGTGTAAAATAGACGAGAGGAATCATGTGTCAGAAAAATCTCCGTCTTCAGTAGAATCAGAGACCAAAATGGATACTTCACTGTCTGTATTATGCAGTAAAAATCAGGTAAATTTTATCTTAAGCATACTCAAACTTCCAGTGTTAAAGATACTTGTCTTAGCTTTTTGCAACAGCTTTTGAGACATTATCCTTTATTATTTGTGGAATCTGTACTGGAGCCTGTTTGTCTACCCATCAATCTTTTGTTTCTAATTACTCCTGAATTCATGGAGATATTTTCATTGAACTTCACGTGCTTTCTATCAGGAATAGATAAAGTGCCCATTCAAGGATTGAATTCTGATTTTCAGAATTATCCTCCTTTGTAATTTGTCCATAAGTATGTATGTACAGAAATTCTAGTTTTTTTAATACTTAATAATTCTTTTACTGTTTGAGATATTTCATGAAAATTGGTATCATTTTGTATCAAGACTAGACATTTTGCCCTTTAAAACTGTCAAAATGATATCTGCTTGCTAAATATTTGAAGAATTATCCTTATTTTTATTAAAGATTATGACCATCTGACCATTTCTTCACGTCAGTATCCCCTGAACCATTTAAGATCTCGTCAGGAAATTTGATATGCATTTGTATCAGGATGAGTTTGTCGCATAAAAGATTAGATTTCTTAGATTAGTACTTTTAAAGTTATCTCCCTCTGAACATTTTATTTATACATTGTGTATCAATAACCATTTGAGGTGTCATCATGAAACTTTGTACGCTTTTACATCATGACTAGTCAATGTGTTTTGTAAAAGAATGATTTCTCTCTATTGAACATTTTAATAGTTAGTCCCATTTTTAAAATTGTCAAGTCCATCTGTCTCACATTCTTGATAGTAATTACTGTACATTCATGTTGTCTGTATCATTTTCATAATTTTGCAATAGATGGCATTTGCATTTATACCTAAATTCCTGGTTTGGGGTCATTTAATTTTCAGACATATCATTGTTCCTTTTACCTTTTGCTCTGTAGTTTGTATCAACAATGACAACTTAAAAACTTTGTAGCCCCCTGAAAAATAGTGAATTTACTGCTTCTTCTGAGATAACTTAATGAAATTTAGTTCAGTCTCAGATATTTTTGCTCTCAAGTTGATGCACCTTGTTACAGTATGTACGAACATTCAGAAAATTCACACGACTAAATTTTCATGAACCTTTTCAGTATAATCCAGGAATAAAAGATGCAGACAGACAGTATAGCCTTTCAGAAATAAAAAATTTTAGGTACAGCTTGAGCTGGGTTCAAACTAGGATTCAGGAATATGGGGCCAATGACCTTTCTATATTTTCTAATAGTCTGTGTGCTTTCACCAACAACCATTGTATTCATCTTTGGTGCAAAAAGTTTCCTCTATCTTGCTATTAAGGCACTTAAAAAAGGACTAAAGAAAATAAAGATAAATAAGCGCCCATCATAGACTGAGTACATGCCAAGTGTATTGAATAGAGTTTGCTCATTTCTATAGAAACTCTAGGCAGTCACTGTAAGTGGCAGTCAAAAATAGCTTGAGTGCCAAAAGCTTGTACTGTTGGATCATTGATATAAAATTAAAGATGAAAAACTCAGATTTACCCCAAAACAGTGTTGCAACTTTGGCCATAGTAGTGGACAAGGATGAAGAAATCTAAATTTAAATGTTCGTAGTAAATTCTAAAGAGGATTGATGAGGAACTCGAATCCCAGTATGAGAGGTTTATGATAGGAATGGCTTATAGTGATAACGGTCATAGTTGTTGTTGTTGTAGGGTTTAATGCCATTTTTCAGCACACGATAGGATATACATGGCGGCCAGTATTATTGGTGGAGGAAGAACCCGGGGAAAAAAATGGAAAAAACAATGATGCAGGTGACATTAAGTTCAAGCGAAAACTTTGATCTTTTAGTTCATGTTATTTAGCTAAAATAAAAATAACAAAATTTGAAGAAAAAAAAAGTTTAATATAAAGATATTGTATCATTGTTTTTTTAATACTTGCCACTGACATGAGGTGTTATCTATACCCCTGTAGATAAATAATGGTGTTTGCATATATCAGGACCAGAATCTGCCTGTCATTTAATGTGTTATAAAGCCAATCAGATTAATTGGAATACCCACCTCCCCCATCAAATCAAGAAGACTATTGCTGTGTACTTGCACTCACTTTCTCTAGCTTGCATGCACACACACACACACACACACACACACACACACACACAACTTTTAGCTCATTATCAGTTGAAATGGCTGCTAAATAAAATTACTAATCAACAGCATACATATAATTGTGAAAGAGAGGACTGACTATTTGTTACCACAGTTAGTATAATTTAGCATGACAACAAGTATTCACACTTGAAACAATTGATGGATTATACAGTTGCTTAAAATCACTGAAATGAAAAGACAGTCCGCTTTTGTTTTGTGACCGTTGATGACTAGGTAATGAAAAGAAGCTCCCTTTGTTTGATTATTAGTAGCATTAAGACTGTCCAAGTTTCATCTGACCCTTCTCAAGCCATTTTTGATACTTTGACATGTATGTTAGGGTATGAGGTCCTAGCTTAATGTCTATTATTTTTTTTATGTCTTTAATCTGCTGACAAATGAGATGAAACTACAGCATTGATGAAATTTGACCTGGCACTCACCATTTGCATTTCTAGTTACATGACTATACTAATCTCACAACCTACATGTCAGTCACATTAGAGGTACAGTAGACGATTTTTGTCAGCAATAAGCCCCTTTCTAAAGTTGTTGTACAAAATTGTTAACTGAATGTCAATTATTGTTTATAAAAGAATTAATGGACACATGTTTCTCAACATAGTTTCCAAGAACAATTTCCAGAAAGCTGTTGCTGAGATTGTCAAACTCGTCAAGAATAGAGTATGTGTCTGTGGTGGTTTTGTTGTATCCATTGACTACCAAGTAGGCATGTGCTCTCTGTTTTATGAATCTAGTCAATCTCGATCTGTTTTAGCTGCGTGAAATTCCATTATTGATATAATACTGATTTAATAACGAACACACTACAGCAGTAGAGATGGTGACGACCAACAATGTGTGTCTTACGGGTAAACAGACACACCAAACACACACCAAACACTAGCGTCAAAGATAAAATAACAAACTTAGCTAACCCATTTAGAGAAAACTCGTTCGGCTAGATATGTATAACAGAGTGCATGTAAACAGTTATAGTTTTCTTTATTTGATAGATGTGCAATTAAATTATCCGATTGATTTTCTGAGATGTTAAACAAAAAACAGTGTCTGTTACAGATAAATGCAAAGTTGTTTCTATACACGAAAGAAAACAACACCTCCTGTCCATTTGCGGATATATTATCCTTGTGTTGAACTAGTGTTGTTAAATTTTATTATTTTTCCTTTTGCTAAAATTGTTTTAATTTCTCATTATTTATAGGAGAAGGAAGATGATAACAGCAGCCCAAAGAAGAAGTTCAAGATGAGTAAAATCTCTTGGCCGTAGCTTTTGATGATTTTAAGGCTCTTCATTTGAACGCTTATATTAAACACATGATCTGACAAACTGGTGTGAATTTTTTGAATATATAATTTTTATGAAGTATTTCTTACAATTGTAAGTTTTCATAACAGAGTTTAAAATGACCGCAAGACATTACGAAACAGGAAAAGTTGTGTTCCCATCAGAGGTTTGCAACAAAATATACTGTTGGTTTTGTTTATCATACAGCTAAAGCTTTATTATGTTCTAGGACCAGTCACTCATATATAGGAATGGCAGGTAACATATTTTCATGAACTACCTTGCGTAGTATTGTCTTTGAGAGCTTAAGAATGGCTTAATTTTAAACACTAGTAATACCTGAGAAAGAAATGCACACAATTACTTTTGTAATTGCTTTACTCTTTCAGGGTTTTGTGATTTAAAATTCCCATAAAACTTCATGCAAGTCAAATAAATATAAGTATGAGGAAGATCTAGAACTAGTAAGAAGAAATCTAAAAATATATGCTCTGTAAAGTTTCCCATGTTACTTAATTCTAAAATGGCAGATTAGGTCCAATTTATTTCCATATGAATGGAGACAGTTCCTCGTAGGTACTGTATAAAAATGTAACTCATGAAAAGTTGTAACATAATATATAATGGAATCTGTCCTACAATATTCCCAATATCATTAACATTATCATTAACATTATCCAGTTAATGTTGAAATTGGGTGATAAGAGAGACACCAAAGAAATTATCTTTCTTATTTTAATGAGTATTAGGAAAACAGTGGTTGAAGATTCAGTTTTTACTGTTTCACCAAATATTATCATAAACATTAGAGGGCTGTCCAAATGAAACATCATGAGCTTAAAAAAATTTCATTTGACAAGATACCTTTATTTTGCAGGTGTTTTTTAATTTAATAATTAAATTTTCATAATTTAAATTTTTGCTTTTTTTAAAGGATTTTTTAAAACCATTTTATTGAATCACCCATAGTCTTATTACATCATCTAATATAATTAATGTTATGATTGGTCATCTTCATCTCCATTTTCTGTTATTGTAACACAAGTCAATTACCATTATATTGTTATTTAGTTTAGAAGAAATAAGATATCAAACCCACTTGCACATGATCACTCCATGTTCAGGGAACAGTGGAAAACATGTTACATTGTGGTTATCCAATATAGGAAAACAGAATATTTTTATTTACAGAGGCTCGGAAACACTTAATTATGCATTTTTGGATGCAAATATATGGTCTGTGACGCAGAAAATCACCCATGTAGGAGTCATCCGTACAAATTCAAATATTTGCCAGCCCTGCTTCAACAACCTACTGAGTAAGAATATGTTGATTACATTATCATTTTAGCTGTGCTAATATTCACAATGAGAATTCAGTGGTTAAAATAGCCCCCAGACGTGTCTGTCAGCTGTATTTATGAGTACATCAAAAGAACATGTTGCAATAGCTGGGCGGCAAGCTCAAAGACTTCGACTAGCAGCTTGGGTTGGAAAATGTGCTGAAATTTACAACGACTGAATTCAGAGACTGAAAGATCCAGAGATGTACATGTGGTTATTATAATATTATACGAGTACATCAGAAATTTAGCTTCCATTATTGTGTACATTTCTGATAGTAGCCAAATAAATAGTGCATAAGACCTCAAAATCAAGACATATCAAGAGTTGGACAAAACGTTTGCAAATCTGGTATTTGGGGTTAAATGGCAAACTGAAAAAAAAGATTTTAATGAGATTCAGAAGAATGCTGAAGTTTCTAGAACTGACAGTTTGGATGGAATAGTAGCCAAGTGTAAGAAAGTGTGTGATGCCTGGCATAGTGTTTGGAATACGACCATTCATTGAATTGACAAAAATCAGTCTCACCCTGAAGGACTAACAAGAGTTACACCACTGTAACGCTATTCTTTGCATCTAAAGTCACCAATTTTGACGCAAAACCCATACCGAATTAAATTGATGAAAATAAAATTCTGCAATGCTTACCAATTGAAAAGCTACAATTATCACCAGAATATTATATTCAAAATATTACAAAGTTTGGACAAATGGGATATCACCCCTATAATTCTACGACTCAAGATATTGCATCCTATTCTGCGCATAGCTTACAAAAGATGTAATGTTTATGCATCAGGCTTTGGAAATGAAATACATTACTTTGGACTCTTTCTGGCATTTCAGCCAAAAATTTAATTTTCAACCAAAACAACATGTGATCCATTGTTTACAGAAATAACATATCCTTGAGCAGAATTACCAGACACTGAATACGCAGACACAGCTGTTCATGTCAGTGTTATAAAGAATGTGGATATTAAACGCAATGGCAACCATCAGTTCTTCTAATCTGCAAAATTCAGCATTGTCTGGGATGGGACTGCAACTTTTGCTTGTGGGACTCCAATTATTACTAAAATGGGAGTCCTGGACTCCAAGTTTTATAATCCTAGTGAGACCTTTGTATTTTGTTTTTTCTTTGTTATGACACAATTACTCTTAAGAAATCCTTGATCCAGTATGAAAATGGTTATTTAAACTTGAAATGTAATGTGTACATAACAGTGCATATGAATGGACACTGGTTATCCAGCAGGAACAGAAACAGAACAAATAAAGTTCTTGATAATGTGTTGCAACACACCAACTGTTTTTGCATTATTTTAAAGCAAGATACAATGTAAATTCAATTTGTTCAATACTTTACGTTATTTATATTAACTTTGATTTTTATGGAACAATAATTCTGTACAAATTATATAGATATGACTTTAGTGAGAAAGTAGGCATAGTTGTCTTTCATCTGACAATATGACATGTTCTATGAGTGATATCAGGCTGTTGTTTTTAGGAAGCAATATCATAATTGTAACCTTATCTCTGCTGACATTGTGACTATTTTTCCAGCGCTGGCAATATTTCATATCAATCTGAAATGAAACATTCTGGCACAAAGGCAGTTTATAAAATTTCATTTGGTGCAGTCCTTGTACAACTTTTGTCATGATATATATACACATATATTTGCAAGGTCAGAAATTGCTAGAAACTTGAGAGATCAGCATAAAATGAATTAGATATTTTGCATGTAACATTGTGAAAAATAATGTTACAAAGTATTTTCTTCTGATGATCTCTGCATAATTTCAAATGTATATAGTTATCCTTTCACTGTCATTATGACGGCATTTATTCATTGCAGATTTGATAAGACTTTGGAATGTCCTTAACATTTTGCTTGAAAATTTTAGTTTTAATATATATTACTAGTAGTAAGCTAGATATGTACCAGCGTTATGTCTTTATTATTTACTTTTGAAATGAAATGTGCATCAACATTTCTTGACTATTTCAGGAAATACTGCCATATTTTGCAGACATAACTATTATTTTAATTCCAAATGTATCACAGTTTTTTTTATTTGATTGTTAATTTCCTGGAGAAGGTTCGACCTTTGTAAATTCCCATCTCAGAAGCTACAATTTACTGTACCGTGTTTTGATTTGTTGGCATCCTTTGGATCTTGTATGTTGGATGTGGAGACTTTGTCAGATGCTTTGCCTGAATTTTTTTGGTGCTTTAAAGGAATGAATATCTACATTAATTTAGTATCAAAGATACATGATTGTATGGTATGTAATACAGTTTTTAATTAACAGAATATTTTGGTATCTTTTTTTGTAGTAATGTATGTATATATATATATATATATATATATATATATATATATATATATATATATATATATATATATATATATATACATCATAAAGGTGATTTAAATATAATTATTTAAATCTCCATGAAGTTTTATTATTTTCAAGGACTTGTACATCATAGGGAATAAGAGAACATGTAATGTATTTAACTTAGTCGAACAAGATGTGTCTGTTTTATGAGGCCCTATAGGGGCAAGATTGGGTATTGTTAGATTTAAATATGGTCATAGATAATTAGTTGTTTATTAGTTGTGCATTATCTGGGTAAACATAATAAACAGTTAAACTTGTGACATCAAATGCAATTACACAGGAATTTAAAATAATTCCCCATGTCACATTAATCACGTGAAATATTGGGTACTAAAGAGAGTTTATTTAATAAATCATGAAAATGAAACTTGTTTCTTCTTTTTAATTGACTCGACAAATTCAGGAGAGAAATTGTATTTTTTTTTGCCATTTTGTATGGAGAAAATTTCCATCCATTGGTGTCATGAAGATTTCTTACTTGTCATGATATCTTCATGATTGCTATTTTGATTCGGGCAAAGATGTCTTTTAAATTTATGTATTGCTCCTACCGGTAACTTCTTCTTGACCATAGAGAATATTTTTGAAGCATTGAATGCTAAATCCAGTTGATGTACAAGGTAAAGAAGATATGGTCACCAGCTCATGCTGAAAGTTTGTTTGGTGAACATTCCATGTGCAATACAGTTTTGGTCCATAATACTATATGACCCTTACCTTATAGCAACTTAATATGTCCATTCAAGATAACACCATTTTCTTTCTTTCTTTCTTTCTTTCTTTCTTTCTTTCTTTCTTTCTTTCTTTCTTTCTTTCTCAGATTATAGATGGCTTTATTTATTTAAAGTGTTGTGTATATTTAAACTTCCTTTCATTGGCCAAGCATGTATGGCATGCTACCAGGACATCACCATCAGAGCTTAGTTACATCAACCTGTTATCATATCAACTCAGTAACTAAAATAATCATGCTTTGCTTCTGATACATTTCATTATATAAGGATATTTGGCGCCCAAGGCAAAACACCCAAATTTGCACCCCCGGCTGCCCATGTTGCGCAGTTATGTACCTTGTACCCGATTTGGCGCCCCCAGTAACCGGTGCCCGTGGCAAATGCCCCCCCCTGCCCCCCCCCCCCCTCGCTATGCCACTGTTTATATTTTCAAGGTTCACATATGCAATCTTCAATCTTGAGCAAGTGAATCAGAAATAAGGAATGTATTTTATTCATACCACTTCAAACATCATGTAATCAAAATGAACTTTTAACTAAACATGACAAAATCTTTGTTCCTAACTTGATTCAAAAGGGCTTTGCCACTGGCACTAAGTAGAAAGCACATCAGGCACTGTTATTAGTCAACATAACTTTTTTATCAGTGTCCAGTCAAATGCAAAAATATTATTGACCCTGTGATGTTGATAATGATGATGGTTACCATTATTATTATCATTATTCCTCCTGAACTTCTTTGGAGGGTTGCCATGAAACATTTCACACTTATCCCATGGTCTTCTTAGTCCTTAGTGAAAAATCTTGCTGCTCAGACATCTAGTATGATCACTACAGTGGCTATCTTGAAAATTGTATCACTACTCTTCCTGAATGGATGTCCATAAAGAGTTTTCACTGAAAGACTTACCGGTATGATGTCTCATTGATCCTAAATGAAAATCAGGTAATTTCCAATAGAAATGAAAGTCATGTTGCCATGGGTTGCACAGTATACTTTTGTAATGTCTAGTTAGTCATTATTAATTTCACCAGTAGACTTTATCTTGTTAGTCCTAAATTAAAATAGTGCCAATCTGATTGATATTCAGTATGACAGCCATGTATTTCCTACTAAATGGATGGTCATATCAATAATGGGTTTTCACTACAAGACTTCTAATTAATACTAAAAAACATAGGGTCAATCTGATGTCCATTATGGCCACCACAGTGACCATCTAGAAAATCTTGTTATTGCTACTCACTCTGAAAAGATACTCATAACAATGTTGGGTTTTCACTGAAAAGAATTATGATGTTTATTTAATACTAGTGAAATGGGGTCAATCTGTAGTCCAGTCACCAATGACCATATTAAAAATCTTGTTATATCTACTTTGGAATAAAATGTAATATTACCATTGGGTTTCCGCAGAAATTTTTTCATGATGTTTAGTTGATTCTAAATAGAAATGGTGCTAATAAGATGTACAATACGATCACCACAGTTAATGATATTATTTTGGAATGAAAAGCAATATTGCTATGGATTTTTCAGTAGAAGACTTCATATGTATATTATTGGCCAAAATGAAAATAGTTTCAAGATGTTCAGAGTTGAAACTGTTTTTTATCACCAATTGTTCTGAATTTATGATCATTATCAACATGTTGCATTTACTCTGTGTATGTGAGTGTGGTTGTACTGTAGCTTTAAAATTTGTTAGTCATATTGCTATGATTCTGCAGTGTGGCAGTTTATAGTGATGTCTAGCACTGGGGCATCATGTCGCAGACATGTAGCATCATGTCCCCCACAGTCACATTATCCTGATACCAGTTGACTAGTCCCAACATTAAACTCTTGAGCACCAAGCGAGGCAGCTGCTGGTACTATTTTTAAAAGTGTTTGGTATCTTCTGGATTTTGAAACTGTGACCTCCCACATCAGAGGGAGATGCTGTAACAATTTCAGCCACCCAAGTTTTTTCTCAAGAACTTATTGTGCCTGCCACACTGGCCATCTTGGAAAAATGAATGGTCATATTAGCATGTGGTTTTCGCAGAAAGGCTTCTTGTGATGTCTACATGGTCATAAATGCTAATCTGACATCCAACATGACTGCAACAGTGGCCATCTTGAAAATCTTGTTATAACTACTTCTTCTAGATAGCTGGTCATATTGACATTGTCCTTTTACCAAAATACTTATGATGATGTATAGTTGATTATAAATGGAATTGGTGCCAGTCTGAGATATAATATGACCATCATGGCATGCATCTTGAAAATCTTACTGATGCTCCTACAAAACGGAAAGTCATATCAGCATGGGAGTATCCACCAGAAGACATCTCATGTCGGCCTAAGTGAAAATAGTGCCAAGTTGACACCCAGTATGTCCATCACAGCACATTTGATAATCTTCTTGCTGAGGTGTATCAAGACTCTGCAGATAAGTTGAAGAATTTGTCTTATCTTTAATTCCTGGAAATTTGTTTCAACCAGTTGAGGGTCATATCAGTCCCTTGGAGGGACTCTAGTTGTTATTGCCATAGGTAAAACGATTTGTATACGAAGCTTATTACTGCCAAAGGTAGTCAGGTTTTCACTGGCCCCAGTGGTTTGTCATGAGCATGGTTTTTACTCTTCATCCTTGGTATAAGAATAGCAAACGCCATAATGAAAGGTAATCCTTGTATTAGTATATTAATATTTAATAAAATAAAAAAATTGCTAAACGATAAACTATTTGGCGATCTACATACATGTCATGTCAAGAAGAATATTACACTGCTACTGTGTGGTACAATTTTATGAATTAAAAATGGCTGTATCAAATTACTGTAGACTCCACGCTATTTATTAGTATTGCGCATCAAGACAAGTACATGTTGTAGGTGTAAAGATGGCGGGTGTAGAACTTAAACGTTTAGTAGACTAATATAATCTTGATAAAAGAGTGGAGTACGAGCTTAATATACTCGTTAGTGATGTTTTATTTGCTCCGGCCGCTTCAACACTACAACGTATATCCTGGAACGATCGAACCTGCGGCAAGCGAAACAAGTATTTATAATATATACAGCCTGGCTGGAGCACTGCTTCAGGTGTTGGGATTGCTGTGTAATCGGTTCACCCACTGTTTGACATGATGTTGCATTCCACCCCGAATATTGCAGTACTTGTTTCCTCTGTTGTTTGTCCGTAACTCCAATTTTTCGACAATGATGTCGAAAATTTTTATATCACACACGCAGACAGCTTAAAAGCCGAGTTCTATGCGCCCTGCTGGTCTCTTGGATAGTGACAACGTCACTGTAAAGCATTTCGTTTGAGATGCATTTATTTGCATCCTGTGCACGAGTCCGAACCAGCACAGCCGTCTTTGTTTAATTAGTGACAGAATGCTTGGTAGATCAGCATGGGCATGGGCGTCAGTGTTGGTGACCTTATTATTTCGTGTGCATGTAGCGGGGATGCAAGCTGTTGAGTTTCTTTTGTCAGCGACTATTGGTAGTCCAATTTTAGCTGCAATAAGCAGGATATTGCAAACAAATGCCGGATAGACTGGATAAATTCGAGATCAAGGATATACATGAACAAAGATGTGCTGATGATTATACTCATATACATATGCGTAAACATAAGCATGATATGCTTATAACATACACATGAAAATGAGATACATTTGAGCGTGCACATGAGTATGACATAATTATTTACCATGATATTTGTTGTTGTGATTGGGTTTAACGCCAGTATATATATATATATATGGTGAAGCCAGAACCCGGTAAGGTCTCGGGGGGAAAAAACACCAACCCACGAGAAGTTTTCTTTTGTACCAACATTGGGCGAGCCTGAGACTGGAACACACGTAGAGGTGAGATGGCAGTGATCCGTAATGGTGAGTCTTTAAACCACTGGGCCACTCGTGGCGCTTTAACGCGTTTGTAAAAGAGCATGAAACAAGATACATGTTTAGTTAAATAAAGATGTACACTGAACAATTATTTTTTCAATAGATCACATGATGTTCGTCATTCGGTGTCGACGATGACCATTCCATGTCAACGAATCACTTGATTGGGGGGTGGGGTGGGGGTGCGGAGATGGCTGATCAGTATGATCCAGACCCATAAGAGTCTGTTGCAGTGGTGACATGGATGTAAAAGAACAGACATCCATCAAAACAATGAAAATAAGACAGGGAATAATATCTTCCGCATTTGCGCGATGAGGGATGACACATGTCCTTCGGTTACCGCTGCATTCTCCGCTCATTAGAGAAAAGGCTGACCGCATTGTATGCAAAGAATTATACGATCCATGAATCATTTATGATAAAGTATTTCCGTGTGATCTGATTCACATTCAGTAACAGACGTCGTAAACAAAACATCATCATTTACATTTATTTAAATCAATAAAGAGAAAACCACGTGCCCTAATCATAGCAATGCAAATATGTCGGTTTATACTGACTGGTACATTGATGTTTTGCATGAAAAACTATCTTGCCAAAGACATCACAAAATATAACATGTCAATCAACAGTCATTACAGGAAAATGTTTACAAATAAAATTAAAACAATCACCAAAATATCAATATCGAATTTAAGATAATCATATACATTTAATTAAAAACGCATTTTCCATTCAAAATTTAAATTTTGCACACAAATGTGTTTTTGATTATTGTGTTAGGCTATGTTTAATATAATATAGATGTTACATTACAGAGGTTATGTCCTTGGAAATAATTTCTTAAACAATTCATGTTAACGAGTGACTTATAACATTTTCATTCGAAACGTGTTGGTGAATTCTATGAAACCGCATACAAGTATCTACCATGAATCGAGCATGAAATTTTGGGCGTTATGCATGGTGATTCGAATTATATGTAAAAGAAGCAACATATACAAAAATTTAAGATTTGTTTCAAAACTAGGTTTAAATTATCTTGTCCACGTAGTATTGGAGTAAATTAAATTAAGTAATTTTGTCCTGAGAAAACAATGCAATCTAGGTTAGATTCTTAAATGTGAAATGCCAAAAACTCGCCATACAGTACATAGTTAATATGTCATGTTTTGTATGTCATTATTTTTCGATTATATTGAGCCAACTGCGATATGTAAGCGTTGTAAAGAAATTAAATTTCTTGCCTTTATTTCATATTTGCATTATTTTGAGCAAGTGTAAATATTTGTTACGTAGGTTAATAATTTTTTGGCGACATCAAACAAGCCACCGTTTCTGATAATATTTGGGATAACAATGAATTTCATGATCCTTTAGGAACGACATTTGCTTGGTGACATGCAAACATTAGTCAAGTTTGCGACACATTCAGAATTCTAAAACAAAACAGAAAATTATATTTGATACATCTGTTATATTGATCGAAACAATGTCACTGCGGAAAACATGAGCATTTTATTTAAAGGGCGCCCGCACATGGGGAGGGGGATTTCCGGCCCCTACTCCACCCCACACCGATTTCACATCTCATCACGTTTTGGCCTACAACTTAATAGTTAACCACTACAAGATTGCCCACCCCCCACCCCCACCCCCACAAAATTAATTCAAGCAGTCTCTGACGCCACCATTTATTTCTAATTGCAATTATTTTCCGAAATCACTCGGCCATATTCATACAAAGCTATCATGCCTACTATAAAACCGTCTTGTCTTATACGGTACTTTTTTGTCTAAGTGTGTGGATGGCCATCAACAACATGGGTTGACCAAACTGGGCATAATTTGGTATACAAATGCCACGGAAACTTCTATGAGGTGCTTAAATTTTCCATAGCTTGATCGAACATTTAAAGACACAGAGCGACATTATGCTCACCCGGTGGGCGGGTGGAGTTTGCACTGTTTTTGTGTATTTGCCCTAACGGTGTACCTTGATGCATTGAGGTCCGATGACCCGTTATCTGATTATAAATGTGGCCATGTTTGTTAGTTCAAAGGGGCTCTACTTTGCACTTCGTGTTTAGTGTTAGAATCAGCTTGTTAACAAGTACAATACCCCATGCTGTCAGCAAAATATCTTCAGTATGGTTTTACCAGACCAATCATGACACGCAGATACCTTTTGGGAAGGAAGTGAGAAAAAAGATATGGTAAGATTTCGCTAGCACTAAAAGTATAAGCAATCTCGAGAACCAAATCTGACCTAATTACATATATACAGGTGCCTTTTAATGGATCTCATGGACTTGTGAGGTGCTGGTTACCGTAATATAATTATCAAGTACATGAGACATATTTGATTGATACTGATTCCGTTCTTTTGCACTCTTGCATATTGTACAGGAATATAAGTGAATTTTGGCTATATCGTTTTAAACCTCTATGTAACCTACACCTGTACATAAAGAACAAATGTATGTGATCCCTTGTGAGTCCTTTGTAAACAGGTTTTACAATAAATAGTAACCAATTATTTGCACTAGTCATATTTGGACAGAGTTTAAGATCAAACAGGTTTGGTATAATGATGCTAGAAAAAAAATCTTCGTTACATGATGTCTTCGTCATTAAGGTTATAAAGATTGCCGTTTGTCATTAAACGTCAACGAGTTGCTGTACCGCACTTCTAACAAAATGTTATTTCCTTTTGTCAATTACCAGTGCTGCAGATTGACATTAATTGATACAGTAGGTACCTCTGTAGTTTGTTTTCTTTCCCAAACATATCCTTGTACGTTTTCTCTCTCTCTCTCTCTCTCTCTCTCTCTCTCTCTCTCTCTCTCTCTCTCTCTCTCTCTCTCTATATATATATATATATATATATATATATGTATATATATATATATATATATATATATATATATATATATATATATATATATATATATATATATATATATATATATATATATATATATTGGTTTAAGGTCTAGATATTGCACGCTTGTAATGACTTGGAAGTATAAAATTGTTTAATGACTTTTTCATATCAGGCAACTGTACTAATTTATGCCGCTCTTGTCAAGAATTGTAATATATTTTGACCCGATCAACTATACTACTCATTAAAGTCATTTGTGCTTTTAATGCTTGTCAGTCGGGTTGACAGGTAACAATGCTTTGTCTTATTTATGTCAGCCTTCTGAGAACAAGAACTTCAAAACCTAAATAAATAAGGTTTGTGTTATCGAGAAATGTATGTTGCATTCGAATATTAGCCCTTTTGTGTATTTTTCTTAAAATGCAAAAATAAAGCAGGACTTCACTATAAGATTTTCGAAAATGCTTAAAATATTACTGTATCAAACCAAAAGGGGTTTCTTTACGGAGCAATTTCAACCCTGACGTGAATCACGCTAGAAGTCACTTAAACTGGATGACCATTTATATTTATGTTATGCAATGCTTCTATCAAAATACGCGTGCCTCAAAATTCAAAATGAAACATCACTCAAAAAGACACCGAAACACACATAGGCGGGCAGTATTGTCTGTAAAACAACAACGTAACTCTCATATGCTAACGTATTAGAAGGAATTAAATGAGACAAACCTTCAAGTGGACATTAATAACAGAAAATGATGACATTTGCAAGCTCACCAAATGTGATCCACGTTTACATGCAGGCAGCGTTTCTACCAAGATGAGCAGGCAATGAAGCAACAATTTCAATTAAAGTTCAGAGTGCAACTACCAATAACCCTTTCAAATATCATTCTTATCTAATTCGTTCACGGAATGTAATTTGGCTATCCTGAGTTGAGGAATAGCTATTTTATTTATTATTTTTAAATTACCGTAAAAAAGAAAAATGGGCAAAGTGCCAATCTATTAATATTCACCTAATTTTATATACTATGCTGCAATTATGCGATCGCTCCAATAAAATTTAGTACCGAACAACAGTTATTCCTCGACCTACCATAAACTGGCCCATATTGTTTCGATTGTCCAAATTACTTTAAAGTATGGTGTGCGTGGCGTCCCACTCGCCAAAGCATCTCCTTTCCATGTGTAGTGATCGCCACGGGACCAATGTCTGGCTCTGCTGTGCAGGAGGTTACTTGCATGTAGCCTCTCCTACACTATTGTGACCACAGCAGCAACTTATCGCTAAGCCCCCTGTTTTCACAGAGCATGCTTTGTTTCGCCACCGAGTGCCCGGCGGTATAAATGGGTGGGAAAACTGGGCTTGTTAGCCGTTGCGGGCAGCCGATCTAAGAGACGGAAAACTCTGACTTCAAATCCGTGCAGATGGAGCTCATTAACCTTGTTAGGCAGTTCGTCAAAGAGAAGGAAACACTGATTCCAAACCAACGATGTCGGAGTCATTGGATAATGTCACTGCTGACGTGTGGATATCATCGAGAGAAGGAAATGCTACGGAAGTTAAGCAAGACAGAAAATCCGAAGTGGAGCCCCTAGGGCGGCTGGGTGTCAACTACCACTTTCTTGCAGCAGCTCATACATCCGACCTGTTGCAGAATGCCATGCTCAGCATTCATTTGGACCACACCAGCAAGAAGAGGGTGATTCTGACATCTGGGCAACCCATGATCTCTATACTCCACACCCAGGCTTGCGCCCTGGAGAGGCCACTCCAGTCGCGCTACTGAGTGAGGAAAAAACACTGAAGCTGGCACTCTTCGGGTTATAAGTTCAACCCAATTGGCGTAAGGAAGGGGCGCTACGGGTCACCGTCGACGGTGGGAGTTAACTTCGTATCCACTGGCCAACTACCGCTCGCTTCAAACCGGGTAGGCCTCTGTCAGTAAGGTGTTGACCCGCCAATGCCTGCCTGCTCCAATGTATGTCTGGAGCTCAGTGTGTTGCTTAGCATGACAAATAAATGGAAATTCCACACCAAACAAAAGAAACAAGAAACCAACAAAGAAGACTTCTGCTTTTCGATCCACAAGCTGTAATGTGCACAGGCATCTTTGACAACCTAAGGCAGGTGGACGACAACATGAAGACAGCCATCATCGATAGAGAGTTCACCAGACTAAATATCAGCTTGGCTACCCTCCAGGAAAAAAGCTGCTTTCTCGCGGAACCCTCAGAGAGGCAAATTACACCTTCTTCTGGACGGGTAGAGAACCCATGGAGCCCCATCAGCACGTAGTGGACTCCACCATCAACAACACCCTCGTGGCCTCCGTTGAGTCTCACTCGGGGGCACTGAGTGTCTCTTGTCCATCCGGCTTGCCACTGCTGAAAATCCCGTGAACAGTTTCAGTGGCTACCCTCCCCACCCCCTTGCGTCTTTAGAAGACACAAAGTATCAGTTTTACGGGCAGCTGGACGAACAGACCAAAAGATGCCCCAAAGATGAACCACTATTCCTCCTCGGCGACTTTTATGCCCGAGTAGTTGTAGACCAAGAGTCATGGCTTACCTGCCTCGGACATCATGGCAATAGAACGACCAACGAAAACGGTCAGAGACTGCTGAAGCTGTGCACCTACAATGACGTGCGTTAAAAACACCTTCAAGTGTAAGACACAACACAAAGTGTCATGGAAACACGTAAGTTCTTATCGCTGGCACCAGCTTGACTTGGTCATCACCAGGCGCTGTCCTTAACAGTGTCCTTTCCACCAGAACCCATCACCACTCAAAGATGTGTCCGCCTTGGACCTGGCTCTCCAGGACCTACCAAAGCACGATGACACAGCCAAGTGGATCGCCACGAAAGGTGCCATCTACAGTACAGCCATGTTTACATTTGGCAAGAAGGAGCGGCCCAGCCAGGACTGGTTCAACACCAACTGTTCAAGGATGGAACAAATAATCGAGGACAACTTACATACAATTCCCCCCAATGAACGGACGCTTACTGTCCTCAGAAGTGGATGAAGTGCGCTTCACGACCAAAGTGATGTCGGTACTCATCAGTGAGATGCTCTATGCAGATGACACAGCTCTTGTGCCCCACACGGAGGATACCCTTCAGAGACTGGGAGACCGATGCGCTGATGCCTGTGAGCATTTTGGCATCACCATCAGCCTGTAAAAGACAAACGTCATCTTGCAAGATAGTACCATTGCCCTTCCATCAAAATCGACGGTGTCACTCTGGAAGCAGTCAACAACTTTACTTACTTGAGGTCAACCACCAGCAACACTCTTGTTCGATGTGTTGCTGGACAGTCGGCTTGGAATGGCAAACACCATCATGACTAATGAAGTGGGTGGGGGAAAACATCGCGCTGACAGGGTCGAAGTGAGACTTGGAGGATACCTACATGATAAAAGAACGCCGGCTGAACTTATTCCATATACTGTGCCTAAATTGCATCCTGAAAATCAGCTGGCAAGACTGCGTCCTACACAGCGAGATCCTTCAGCATACAAGTACCGTACCCTCTGCATGTACTCCTTGCTGAGTAAACACCGCCTTCGATGGCTGGGACACATCCGACGCATAGAGGATTGGAGGCTGCCAAAGGACATCCTATATGGACAGCTCGCCACTGGCACCAGAATAGTTTGTGTGCAAGAGGGACATAAAGGTATGCTACATTTCACCTTACGGCTGGGAAGTGCAGGCCGATGACCGAGGAACCTGGAGACTTGCAGAAGGCAAAGACATAACAGTCGTTGATGTGAGGAGAGGCAGCTGAAGGCAGGAAACGTGAGAGAAAGAGGAGCGCAGCAGCAACCCTAGCAGCTCAGACTTCTCAGTATGGCTCGCGCATAGGCCTGCACAGCAACAGCAGACGATGCCGAAACCCCAGGAACAGACGACACTCCAAGGGCACTATTAGCATGGTCTCTTGAGACTGAACCGCCATTGATGATGATAATGATGATGGAATCGAAATGCAATTATTACACCTAGAATGAGGTAAACAGTAGTTGTTGCAATATACGATTTTTGCGAGATATTGATGAAGGTAAAACAATCATGGTGATATGCTTGGATGATCCTTAGCCAATGTTAGGGATACGTCAGAGACTGACAAATAACAAAACTGTTTGGACACACACACACACAAAGTGTTGCTGTTATTCTGAGTTTATAACCATTATTAAGCACATGATAGGTTGTATATGGCGGTCAGTAATACTATTGAATAAAGAACCCTGGAGAATCCAAGAACCACTGACCCATAGGATTCAACTGTCAAGCTTTCTCACACACCCAAATGACTCGAACCCAACGGGCAGAGTAAGAGGTAAAGGCGAGCTATTTATACCACTTGTCCCCCATGTCCACCATATATATATATATATATATATATATATATATATATATATATATATATATATATATATATATATCTGTGTGTGTGTGTGTGTGTGTGTGTGTAAGTATGTGTGTATGTACATATGTTGTTATTATGAAACCTCAAAACAAAAAAGTATTTACTGTTCAGTTCACATTATGTGTCACTAATCTTGGATGTATCTTGTGATGACAGAAGATAATAAAATTACTTTTAAACAAAGCATCTTACGTTCAGGTTTGCCACGCTTGTCAACACATGTCTTTTACATATATGTGTCTGTACAATGCGAACATTAAAAGTTGAAATGTGTAACTCGGGATATCCTAGTACTTTCATCTGACCTTGAATTAAATTGTATCATTCTTCTTCTTCTTCTTTTTCTTCTTCTTCTTCTTCTTCTTCTTCTTCTTCTTCTTCTTCTTATTATTATTATTATTATTATTATTATTAATATTATTATTATTATTATTATTATTGTTTTTGTTGTTGTTGTTGTTATTTTACTTAAACATGCTGGATTCCAAATGTATGTTTATTTCCCAAACAAATAAATTGTAAATAATTAATGTAATATGTACAAGTTAAATCTATTTATTATATATTCTTGCAAGATAATATAGAAAAGTTTGAGCACGAACAACTTGAAAACTGTTTTGGTTTACCATCGTCTGTCTTTTCAAAGGTGGCTGAAAGATGAATTTTAAGGTCAATCAATGAACACAAAAGAACAGAACAGTATTGCCAGTTTCGGTCTAACAACAGACAGATGAGATATGAACAAATACGTTGGTTAATGGCTACGTCTTCAGATCATATCAACAAAAAGCAGTTTAATCCAGTTTATGAACACGTGACTGTTTAGCACTCGAATATAAACTGATTTGTGTTTTTATAATCAGGGAACAACAGACAATACAGTGGTGACTAGACCGTCTCAGAAGAAATGAAAAGCGCATACGTGATTTGGTTTCTACTGATTGTGGCATTGGCATGTAAGTACAATGTGTGTGTGTGTGTGTGTGTGTGTGTGTGTGTGAATCTTTCAAAATTTTATACAGAGTTTCTTAAATTTAATTTTAAATCATTACCCGTATGAGATTATGTTAGTTAAATAGAAATAGTTTTGAGAGAAAGAAGAAATAATTTCCATCATTCTGGCGAAGACGATGCAACGATAATTTGTTGCGCTTAAAACTAGTCCCAGACTCACTAGTTGAATTAATGAGGTGCAATTCTATAATCAGTAACATTTAAAAGTAGATCTATTTGACCAGTTGTAAATAATAGCGCAATTGCAGAAAACATTTTTTTTACATTGAAAATACCTGTGTGATGTTAGTTTGTTACAGCCTTGACTCACAATAGGTAAGGCAAGCCGTATAAATCAATTTAACTGTTTCCTCCAAAAGAGTGGTACTTTCATAACTAAGCATTCTAGTTGTTGAATATTCGTATGACTTGATCATTATTAGATGCAGAAATTCCATATTTACTGTAATGTATTTGTGATCGGATATCTGCATTATTTAATTTGGAACAGTAGACTTATAGACATATTTTATTTAGAGTCGGAATTGTATCGACTAATAAGAAACATTAGAGCTATATATTACCACATAAAATGCTGTGGTTATATAACTTTCGGTTAGTTGTGAGACCATTCTTTGCTAAACAGTAGTGCCTTTGTCAAAAGGTGGTTACAATGTTACGGGTATCGCCCCCGACAGCCTTCAGCATATGGACCAACGCCCTTAGTTTTATTTGTAACTAGCCCCTGCAGAGCCAGTTGTCCATACTCAGACAGCTGTAACATTCATCCAGCAATACCCTTTGAACAATGGCTGTCATAATGTTGATAGTAATAGTAAAACATAAAGTTGCAGAAGGCAGTGTAAGAAAAATAGGCAAAGAGAATGTTGGGCAAGAATTTCACGGGCTTAGAATCACATACAGTTAAATATTACAATTTTATCACATCAAAATTATGAAAGTACACATATTGTATGTAAAACGCAACATCTATGTGATAACAAAGCATTAAAAACCCGACATGTTTCTGATTTTGCAAGTACTCAAAACATTTCCTTCTTTTTCAGTTTTTGAAAAAACCGTGGAAGCTACCCCAAGTTTCAGAATTTCTCGGCCAGGTTCTCTCTCTCTCTCTCTCTCTCTCTCTCTCTCTCTCTCTCTCTCTCTCTCTCTCTGTTCATCGCTCCGGTTGCATAGTGGTTAGAGCGTCCGCCACGGAAGCGGGAGGTCATGGATTCGATCCCCGTCTGAGTCATACCAAAGACTTACAAAATTGGTACTAAGGGGTCGCTCATAAATGAAGTCACGCGATTTTGGTCGATTTGTAACCAACAACTCCCTCGTCACACGTCGTCACAAAAAGTCAGACCCCTCAAATATAATGTCACAAAGTTCTGCTCCTCCTCCTCAGAAAAAGCCGTATTTCCTATTTTAAAATTGTAAGCAATAAAAAAAAATAAGAGCTGCTTTTATTTAAAGTTGCGCATTTTGATGTGACGTCACATTTTTTAAACACCTTTCTCCGCTTCGTCACACATCCCTCCCGACTAGGTGTCTGACGTCATTTATGGACAGTCCCTAACAGCTGCCTCGCTTGGTGCTCAGCATTAAGAGGTTAGTGTTAGGACTGGTCGGCCTGATGTCAGGATAATGTGACTGGGTGGGACATCATGATACATGCCTGCGACATGATGCCCCACTGCTGGACATCACTATAAACATCCTCACTGCAGACATCGTAGCGATATGACTGAAAAATGGTCGATGTGAGGACCTTAAAAATAGCACAATATGAGTGATCTAGCACTCTCAGTTAAAGACAGAGATATGATTGTTCGTAAGTCTCTCTCTCTGCCAGTCAGTGAATGGGAAAGGTTTTCATTTCATACACTCCTACACCATTTCGACAACATTTTTGACACTATAGGCTGAAACGGTGGGTGATGCATGTGCTCCATACAGTCTTACTTATTTCCTCCTGTTAAGGTTTTGAATTATTTCTAGCAACCCCGCCGACAACATATGGTTAATTGGTGACCTCAGCTCATCTCCTTGACTGCAGAAAAGATTCAGAATTTTCAAAGAAGCAATATATATATATGGAACATGATATGTTTCATGGTATGCCTCCATGTACTAGAGTATGCATCAGTCCTAATGGCTGGATTGATTTAGAGCTCTTTGAAACTTGGGTTATTGAGCACGTTGTAAGACACATTCCACCAGCAAGACCAGTATTGATCTTCAGGAAAGATGGCCGCTATCGCTTAACTGCTTGACGTAGGTTCTGCTGTGTTTGTGCTATTTCTCATGATATATGTGCTTGTTGTCTATCTTCATCTACATTCTTGTTTCATCATGCATTGGCTGTTCAGTTCTTATGTGTTTCTTCATCTACTTGTTTCGGAAACGAGAACAATTAGAATTTTTCTTAGCTGTTTTGTTCCACTGTTAAGACGTCCTTTGTTTTTGAATAAACCGCCATCACATGATCTCCAGTCAACCCGCTTACCCTATGATAGACCGCCATTAATTGCATTAAATGACCACACCTTGATACTACATTTTGCTCAAGACTAAACGAACTGAGACTACATTCATCATTACTTAAATGTAAACGGAAGCTATAAAAAAAACGTTGTTTCAAAGCTGGCCGGCGTGAAACAAGAAGAAGAATTCTAGTTATATTATTTTCGCCCGTAACAGATAAACAATTTAAAAATTCGGCCATTAATTTTGATAACCTGCTTCAAATTCATCTTAAATCCTCAACCGTTGTGTCAGCTGTCTCAGGAATACCACTACGGATTGCATTATTCAACGCTCAATCAGTAGGATCACCAGAAAAGCGCACATAAATAGTTAAATTTATCAACGGCCAGAGTATCGACGTCTTCTTCCTGACAGAAACATGGTTAAAAACATCAGGCAATGAACCCAAGTGTGCGGATTTAATACTTACTCCATCAAGTCGTTCCCCCGCAACTCTCGCGGAGGTGTAATTGCTGTCATCACAAAAAATTCCATGATAAAATGCCTTAAGTACAACAGAACCTTCAATTTCTGCCACACATCGTTTGAACTAGTGCAAACAACACTCACACTGGAACAAAGGTCAGACCATTTTTTCTGTCTCTACCGCCCTCCTCCTAGTAGATAAAACAAGCTGACTGAATCTCTCTTTTTCTAGCAGTTTTCGAATCTTCTGGAGTATGGAATTCGATAGGTGGCAACCTGATCATTCTTGAAGATTTCAACTTTCACTTTGACTGTCCTGGAAACCCATACACTTCAAAACTCATAGATTCTATTCATGTTTTCAACCTTAACAGTCAGTTAACCAACCAACCTATAAACTTGGTCACATTTTACACTGGTTTCTTCATAGACCTGATGATATTGTTCTGCATTCCACCCTTGTATCCCACGAACTTGCATCAGATCACCTCTGCATTATATACCATCTCGACGTATCAGTCCCTTCACTCTTTACCTTTATTTGCTACTAAGAGAAACCTCCGTATGATAAATAGAACCAAAACAATGCATGACATCCAAGCAAGCCTAGCAACTTTTGTACCTCCTAGAGCAAAACAACTCGATAACTGCCTGCGTTTATTTCTTGTAAAATATGTTCCAGACACCAAGTGCAGAGTATTAATTCAATAGTGTATATCGTGGTACTGCAGTGTTAGGGACCAGCTACGCACTGCTAACAGAGATCGCTGTAAAGCAGATATGCTTTGGCTTTCCACAAGACTCACTATTCATAAGCAAATCGATGAAGCTGCTAAGAAAAAGTCAGGAAAATATTCCATTTAGCCAAATTATCCTACTACAGTACTAACATCACGGAGAGTTCCGGCTGCAAAGAGCTCTTCGAGATAACTAACAAACTAATCTCAAGGAACAAATGTACACAACTTCCAACTATCTTCACTCCAGTCGACCTTCCGGACCTATTTGCAAATTTATTCCGTGACAAAATACAATATTAGAGATACGCATGATAACACAATTTCAATTTGACTCGTCATCACCATCTAGTTACG
The DNA here is from genome assembly GCA_030141615.1 of Unio pictorum. NCBI lineage: Eukaryota > Metazoa > Mollusca > Bivalvia > Unionida > Unionidae > Unio > Unio pictorum. Next base: position 69,010 of record JARLTB010000161.1, on the reverse strand, counting down.
ATACAGAATTTCAGATTTATTATGGACAATCTTGATGAAGAGTACATCAAAGTCATGTGATCCAATTTCAACATCACTGCTGGTTAAGTTCCTAGGCCTAATATTTCCTATTAATACATTTCGCTCATCCGGTGGATTCCCATCATTTTTCAAGACTGCTATTGTTAAGCCTCTGCTGAAGAAACCAACACTTGATCATAACGATTTAAAGAACTTCTTATCTCCAATTCATATAAAAGATTTAGAAAAAGTTGTCCTAACCTAGCTTGTACTCATTTGAATTTAAACAGTCCTTTCAGCAATGTATAGTCTGCAATTCGCCCTTGCCACAGTACTGAAACTACTCTTCTGAGAGTAGTTAATGACATTCTCTCTGATTTGGATATCGGATAGATTACAGTCCTCACTCTACTTGATTTGTCTTCAGCATTTGACTCAAGACCATGATATATTGCTTCACCGTCTGCAGTATGTATTTGGCATTCCCAATACAGCCTTACAGTGGTTCAAGTCATACTTTCACAACAAGACAAAATTGTATATGCTAATGGAATTCATTCCATCTCAGTTTGTCATATCGAAACTGAGACACATCAGCTCCATTTGCAAATATCTTTCAGTGCATGCCACTAAAACAACTTGTGTGTTCATGAGTACTTTCAAGACTGGACTATTGTAACTCAATTTCTGTCTGGTTCGTCTCAATATCGACTCCAGAAATTTGAAAAAGTTCAAATCACATCTGCTCGGATCATCTTCAGAGTACCAGGGTCCAGCAACATGGAACGAATTGCCCATTGAAATTATACACAAGGGCACAGTAATCTATTTCAAGAGTGCTCTTAAAATCCACCTATTTCTACTTCAAGAACAAACCTAAAGAACTAATAATGTTTCTTACCTTATATATTTTCAGCATTTTTTTTTATGTTTTCTAATTTCATGGTTATTTTTGACTGTTTGTTTGATTGGGAATTTTAACGTAGCTTTAACAATTTTTCAGTCATATCGCTACGATGCCTGCAGTGATGCAGTTTACAGTGATGTCTAGCACTATGGCAGCATGCCGCAGACATGTAGCATGATGTTCCACCCAGTCACATTATCCTGACACCAGGCCGACCAGTCCTAACACTAACCTCCTAATGCTGAGCGCCAAGCCACGACCGCCCGCTTCCGCGGCGGACGCTCTAATCACTAGGCCACCGGAGCGGTCGTGTTTTTCTGTCTTCATATCATTATAGATGTTGTAAAGCGTTCAGAGCTTCTAAAGATGAGGTACTATAAAAGTATAGTTATTTTGTCTTAAAAAATTAACAATACAAAGACATAGAGTAATACAGATATAGAATACGCGTTTTCACAATAATCGTAGGTTGCTAGTACGTGACGAATCACCATTCGTGTATTTTGTAAAATAATATTACACCAGGTTAATTCAAGTATCATTAAATTATATTCACTATTTATTATAATGTATCAATATAGGCAGACAACTGAAATTTGACACAATGTCTCATTTGAAAAGGCTGTTGTTTTTATAAAAAAAATATACTTAACGTACTAACAATACATGCCTTAAAACTAGATTTTGCATTCAGATATGGTGTAGTACTAGATATTGCAATGAGACATGTCTTAGGAATAGATTGTATTGTGAAACAGAGGTGTAGCAATGATATTTTGCGCCCGGGGACGAACTATAAAATTGGCGCCCCAGCGATCTTGTTACCGATTTACTTGTTTACTTATTGTAATGTAACGTTGTTGGCCTCATTTTGGCGCCCCTGTACCTTGGCGCCCGGGGATATATGTACCCCCTGCCCCCCCCCCCCCCTAGCTACGCCTCTGTTGTGAAACATGCCTTACCACCGTATATTCTACTGAGACATGCTAAATTTTATAGCGAGACATGTCTTAGCACTAGATATTATAGCAAGATATTCATTAGCACTTGATATTGCCTGAGACATGCATTAGCAACAGGTACTGTCGTGGGACATGCATTGGAATTAGATATTATAGTGAGAAGGATAGATATTGTCGTGAGACATGCATTAACACTGGATTTCGTATTGAGACATACATTAACACTAGATATTATTGTGCAACATGCCTTAGCACTAGAATTTATCGTGAGACATGCATTAACATTAGCAATAAATATTGTCATGAAACATGCATTAGCACTAGATATTATATTGAAACATGAATTAGCGCTAGATAGTATTGTGCGTCATGTGTAGATTAGATTTCTCTGATACTAAATTGGTAAATACTTCTTAAGATCAACATAAAATGAACATTCGAGGAGAAAATGACATTCACCGGCAATAACTGAGTACAGTCTTATTCTATTTTGTTTCTGTGGCAGTCGTAATTAGTCAATAAAAAATTAAACATAATTTATTTTCAAATGATCTGCTGATGATATTAATTCAATTAAATATATTACCTGAATATATCTCCTAAATATGGATCATAATAATTGTATTAAAATGCTTTATTGAAACCAGTTCTTGATAATTGGTTAAAACAGTGTTCCAATTTTGTAAACATATCTGAAAACATTTATTTTAGAACAGATGCAAACGTAATTATATCACCAATATATTGATAAGGCCAAGCATCATAAACTTTTCATTAGACAGTAGAATTGTAGCTACAATAAGCCAGCTTCATTTACCAGGTACAATAGTAGTATTTTTAATATTATACAGTGTATTGTCTTTTATCTGCATGATTATCCAATATTTCATGACATTCTTCCATCTTCACCAAATGAAAAATCATTCTGTGTGATGTATTTGTGATGTATATATATATATATTGCTTTCATAATTTTACCATGTGATAGCTCGGTTTCTAATTCATCACATACTATTTGGAACTTATCGTTTAAAGAGCGAATGTTACAATCAATAATATCACCATCACGAGTATAAAACCGATCTAAAGAATTATTAATCGGACTGAAATAATGAGCAAAAGATGACATCGAAATATTGCCGTTTTGAAGACAAAAGCATTATTTAATAACTTTCAATATTTTCAAGCATTTCTGAATTTGGCTTCACCTAATTTGTTGGCATTATGTTTTTCATAGTCTCACAGACGTTTCCTTGCAATATTTTTATTATTTGTACTGGTTTGTAAGCTTGTTCATCAACTAACGTATGATTTTCAATTTCTAAACTCATTTAATCTGGATAATCTGGATAACATTATCTTATCTTTCATAACATCATCAATCAAGAATACTCATAAATTTAAAAGAGGTATTTTGTCAATATTTTCTTTAGTTTATTTAGTAAGTAAGAGTATTCGTTATTTTCAATCGATAACATAAATTATCTCCTTCGTCCTTCGTAAACATTGTTGACTTTTTAATTTTGCCTACCACTTACACATCCTAATGACCAGTTAAAGGATCGTGTGACGAAAGTTTTAATTATACCTATAGGAGTGCAAATAATTAATTAACGTTAAAGCTGAATTTCATCTAAAAATTATCATCGACGTTATTATTTTACAAGAAGACATTGGTTAAGACTGATAAGAGCATATAGGAAATAAAAAAGTGCCCAAAGAGCAAATTTTATTTTTCATTACATTTCAAGATATATTTTTTTAAATGGTGGTGAGTTTAAAATAAAAAGAAATTCGAAGAGAATCTTCCATCGCTTGTTTTAGCTGGAAAGCATTTGCTTTATTAAAGTTAATTACGTCAAATCCAAATATTTAAATACGTGATGCTCTGATCACATTTGGAAAAATACAATTACGGTAGGTTTGTGGGTTGTTTTTTTGGAACAAATTTAAATGAAGCATATATTACAAATAAGCGTCATTTGTATCCTGAATTTAACTTTTTCGTAGTTAAATCCAGGGACGTCATTTAACTTTTTCGTGGAATGGAGGGCAAAACTTGATTCAGGAGCGGGGGGGGGGGGGAGAAGGAGGGCAAAACTTGATTCAGGGGCGGGGGGGGGGAGCATAACTTGACGGGCTTGTTAATTTTCGTATATAGGCTACAACAGTGTTACAGCAGATGCAAATGGGGGGGGGGGGGGCAAATACCCCTCGCTAAATCCATCCACCCCCGATTACGTCCCTGGCTAAATCTCTTAATCTCTTTGTTATTTTTTCTTCCCCACCCCATTTGTTCTCTGCAGGATCAGCAGGAAGCGTACGATCGGTTGGGCAATGACAACAACACATACTTTTTGTGTGGCTTAAACAGTCGTTAGTTTAATAGTGCTGGAATATCTCTCTCTCTCTCTCTCTCTCTCTCTCTCTCTCTCTCTCTCTCTCTCTCTCTCTCGCGTGCGCGCGCGCGCGCGCGCGCGTGTGTGTGTGTGTGTGTGTGTGTGTGTGTGTGTGTGTGTGTGTGTGTGAAATTCCGGAAAAATGCTCAACGCTGGAAATAATTATAAAATATTTGTTACTATGAATTGTAATCAATGTTAAACATGTAGACATACTTAAGGGGCTTGATATAGTTGAATGGTCTTTAAAATGTATTATTTGTTGAAGTAGAATAGTTGGATCCATTCATGCTCGGATTTTTTCTGCTATGCCCGAGACGTGGAGATATACGTACATGTCTGCGCTGTTATCTATCTATCTATCTATCTATCTATCTATCTATCTATCTATCTATCTATCTATCTATCTATCTATCTATCTATCTATCTATCTATCTATCTATCTATCTATCTATCTATCATTATTATTATTATTATTATTATTATTATTATTATTATTATTATTATTATTATTATTATTGTTGTTGTTCCAGGATGTATCTTAGTGCAATGTTTAGTTAACCCTTGCATAACAGCGTTGTGCCCTAGTGGGACGACATGCAGGTATCCATTTCTGTCTGTCTGTCTGTCTGTCTTTCTTTCTTTCTCTCTACAGCATACAACTAAATACAACTTCAATACAAATACAAACCTATTACAAAGAGGTTTATAAATATTTATGTTGCATGACTTAAACGATTTATTCTTTAAAAAAGAATAAGATAATCCAACGAAGTAATTGCAGATTTGAGGATATAGCGAGAGACCAATGACAATACGTTATTACCATTAGGCCCTTAGTAGTTATCGTCATATTCAACCTCGTTGTTATCTCTCTTATGAACTGAATCTGGTACTCTTTTGAGAGTCGTAATATGACTGACTTATAAATGCACTTGTCCGGTCTGAAGCTTCTAAAATCCTTTCGGCAATAGTATTTTGTAGACTTTGGAAAAGTTGATTGTACTCCGAGTTTCAATTTTATGTAAATATTGAAATCAGAGGAAGATAATAAAACATAATTTTTTTTATTAATATTACCACACTCTCTGATTGCAGTCGAGATCTACTTATGATATACAGTTCTAATAATTACTGATAAAGGTTAATATTCTGCCTAAGTTTGGAATGTCGAGTGCATTTATTTTAGTATTCTACTTAATAAAATATTGCATGACTTGTTAGGAAAAAAATCACCGTTTGAAGCGAAGTGTTCCGAATGACGTCTTTTTACTTTTGTAATCGCGAAAGCTCCAGTTTGATTTGGGGATTCAAAAGTTAATCATAACATGACCTGGAATCGGTGTACGTCAAATTGTCGATGAGGCTGCCATCTGATTTTAATTAAATTGATTACCGATATTACTACAACTATTATTACAGGGCCAATTACTGCAACGGTTGCAACGCTGAATGTATTCCAGGAGGAATATGGTAATAAAAAACTTAGGAGCGAGAAGGGACAAGCTTCCATGATTTCATTTGTTCACTTTTCACAAATAAAGATGTACTTGTTAAATTCGATTGTCGTTAATTAACCATGCATGTCACGCATATCGAATCATACATAACTATGTAATTACCTTCCTTATTACCTACATATAGATGCATATATACACCCATACATAAATAAATACATAAATGAATAGATATATGCATATCTACACCCATAAATAATACATGCATGCATATATGTATGCATATCTACACACAAAAAGAAATACACCATGCATGCATATATATATATATGCATATCTACACACATAAAAAAGTAATTGCATATATATATATATATATATATATATATATATATATATATATATATATATATATATATATATATATAACCGGATTAAACCATGCTTAGGCAGTCGAAAACTTGAAGCCCCCATCGCAGATTATCTCCTAATGCGTTTTATCAATATTTAGAGGATCTCAAATGGGTAAAGATTTATTGAATTTATGAAGCGAGTCGAATAATGTGCGAGCCTTGGCGAGCAAAAGCTGGATGTTATTCAACGAGTTTCATAAATTTAACATAAAATAATTGCCCATTTGAGATTATCTTTATCATAGTTTATACTTCCGTGGAAATTATTTAGATAAAAAGAAGAACGAATAATTTCGTTCATTCTGACAGACGGCGCATCTTTCATTTATTGTGCATAAATTATAGTCCAAAACAAAGTTGAACTAGTCATCGTAGATTGTTCTTTTTTTAAAATACAAACTATAAATCAAACAAAAGCTTCCATCTAAATGAACAGAACATTTTAGAAGGACAAAATGATCTTTGAAAACAGCATAATCAATGCAATGTGATGCCACATTGTTTGATAGGTAAATAGTAGGCCTAGATTACATGTTTACCCTAAAATGTCATTTTCAGAACAAAACATTACATTGTTGCGATCTTTATGTGAAATAGGATTAACGGATGCAGAAATTCTATCATTTACTGCAATGCATTTGAGACCAGATATTTGCAGTATTTCACTGAAACAAAAGACTGTACAGAGAACTAAACAAATTTATTTTTCGAGTCGGATTTGTATCCCCATATATACTGCGAAAAGATGCTCTGGTTGCATAAAGTTCTGTCAGTTAGGAGATCCATTTATGTCCATATTCTTCTTAAAACTGAGGTGAGTTTTTTTTATTTCTGTAGGTTAACATTTCAACCATATTTGTATATATGTTGGACTCTTTATCTATGTTACAGATATATAGCTCCCTCTCCCCACCGGCCATTAAGTAAGTAATACCCTTAGTTTTACTTAGTTGTTCTTGTCTTGTAGTTCTACGCCATGTTTCTCAGCATGATATTGTTATACATGATATAACAAACCCCTGAGGGACCCCGAGTGGTCTAAAGCGCTCTCCGTTACGGATCACTGCCATTTCACCTGTCTGCGTGGGTTCGGGACTCAGATTAGGCCAATGTGGTTATGCGAGAAAGCGTGCCAGTAGCTTCACGTGGGTCGGTGGTTCTTTCGGGGGATTTTCCAGGGTTCTTCCTCCACTATTTATACTAGCCGCCACGTAAAGCCTATTGTGTGCTGAAAAATGGCGTTAAACCGAGCAACAACAACAACTTCTATATTCGGTTCGTGATAATTCGAGCTCACATGTTCCCTCGTGTTTGATATATCTCATATAATAATCATAAAATAACTTTTGCATATCAAGGACGTCTTTTCAATATATTTAAACGTTAAGCGTTAAACCCCACAACAACAACAACAACAACAACAACAAATCCCTGTGGGGGTAACATATTCATATTCAGACAGTCGAGATAATTTTGTTACCCATTTTCCTTTAGCTAGTCGAGTTAAAAAATGGCCTTCAAAAATGTTCATTCAAAATCAAACATTCCCGAAGGCGGGGTAAAATATATTTTCCCGCGATCACATCCAATTAGTAAAGAGGATACTGCATATGAATTCAATGGGCTTATTTGGACCAATTAATTACATAAAGTGATATTTTAACGTTTGGTAATATAAAATAATATGTAACTGCACATACTGAAGGAAAACAATACCTACTATGTTATAGTATTTTGATCCTTTGTCGCGGAGCTCCTAAAAGGTGTGGGACACATATGCCGGTGCCTACTCTACCTCTTTGGTAATCCGGCACTATACATATACGAAACTGTAGTTTATGTATGTGAACATCCATATGCACACATATTTAAAAATATATTTAATTATATCATTAATTATACAAAAAGGAGGATGTGTGTATAAATTAAGAAAAAAAAAAAGATTTATTACCGCAAGAATCAGGGCATGTCTATAACGCATCAGGTAGTGACACTGACTTCCAGTCGTGGCTAACGTATGAGAGCACATGATTTCACCTGGGATCCTTTATATATTGTTAGAAGAATTATAGCCTCTATTAAAGGATAATTATGTGCCATGTATTAAATTATACTGTCAGAAGTTCATAAAGCTATCATTATTTATATTGATATGTTACTGTTTCTGAGTGCCTAGGCAATATAAATAAAAAGTACTTTGCTCAAGCGCGATAGCTTACCCAGTTCAGATTGGGTTGGAGAAGAACTTTGATGATAGTGCCATAGTCCATAATCTCTCCAATACATACAGTACGACCTGTTCCTCTCGCGCATTGTTGATTATGCTGTTCCACATTCGGTTAGAAACAGCAATTCGGATTGCTGCAGCATTAACAAATCTTGTAACGAAACTATTAACATTTACCTTGGTAAGAGAGAAGGGAACCGAGATTTCCCATTTAGGAGGAATCTCCAAAATGTGCTGATACGAATCAGAGTGCAAAGATGTGATTGGCTTAGGGGTTTTTTTTCAAGGCGTTTTGAAGAAAATGCCGGATGATAAATATTTGGTCTGAAACGATTCCTGGAGTTCATCATTGAACTCCAGGGTACTGTTAAAAGTTATCGATCTGAATTATGCGCAAAACTGGTATTTAGAATATTTATCCGTCTGTGTATACACCTCAGTCACACCTTACTGACCAATATGTGTTGGCATACACACGCATGAAACGTTGGCCATTATGTTTGCAAACATGTACACGAATACTGTTTTAGAACTATAGACATTTTCGTGGTGGATGCATGGACCTTTGAGCCCGTAGACGCCTTCGATGTGATGTACGTTGTACATTGATGCCTAAGAGTATGGGGAATACAGATTGACTCGAGGTGCATGATATTATGTGAACAATATCGCTAATTACAATAGAGGGTTGCTTGAATAGTTCATGATGAAATAAACATGACAATCCATTAATTGTATACAAGTGGTAGTATTATCGATTTGATTTCATACAAGCAGACATACAGAAATTAAAAATGGTATGGTTTATTTTGTTTTGTCATATACATCAATACGCAGTCACACATGCAAAGATTTGCAATCACATACAAAAAGGAGTAGGTCTGTTAGCTTTTTCCAGCACCTTTATATACAAAATATATTATTTTATGTTCATACAAACATACGCAAAGATATCAAAATTAATACTTTATTTGATAAATTAAAAGATGTGTTTTAATTTTACTATTCGTCTGTGGCCTATATTACGTTCTTAAGCATACATTTTGAAGGTTATTGGCAAAATAATTTTTTATATATCTTTTCATTCTTTTAATTTTATTTGTAAACCATTTATTCTTATATTTTCACACGTAGTAAAATATGATTCCCATCATCATGTGACGCTTGCTTGTGTGTACCAGCAGACGTTACATTTGCAGCATCATAGACTAGCATCGTGTGAGACAGAACACATAAGCAGAAACTGCATTGTGTTTCATATATGTAAATTAATTTTTCCTCAAGAAATTTGACTCCACGCTGGTCACCCTTAAATTAAGTTATTTCCCTTTAATTCCTTGACAACAATGATAAACCCACTCACTCGGATTTGTTTTGGTGGCGCTCACCAGTTATTGTGTACTTTTGAGAGAGTAACTTATGTAAAGTGAAGTTGGTTGCATTGGAAACATGCACAGTGGAGAGAATATTGGCATAAATCCATATTATTTTGATGTAATGTGGCTGACATTTCTAGGGATTGTACCTTTGGAAATTGTAGATTATCTAAGTACACAGCTAACTAAAATGACTGCTCTCTTGTGTTGAAACAATCAGCCTGAATTTGTATATAGTACACAAACTTTAGCAGTTAATACAAAAGGGAAAATTGTTTTTGCCAACTTAGACAATACCAGATTCTGAAAGTGCAATTAGTGACTTGCCAAATTTATAAAATGTAAAAAAAAGTTATCGGCTATTTTTTTAAAATTTACATTTAAGTACAGGAAGTTAAAATGACCAAGTGCAGCTAGCAGTGTTTGGAAAGGTGCAGGTCTGAGATAAGGCCAAGCTGTATGCTTTATAACCCACAGTACACCCATAAATCACACGCCAAAATAAATGAAATTAAATGTTCTTTGAACTATACCTAATATATGCATTGTCTTTTTTAAAAAGCTAGTACAGAAACGTAGGTAATGTATATTAGTCAAGAGTGAATGCTGGATAGTATTTAAAAAGTGAGTATTGGATAGTATTCAAAAAGTGAGTGTTGAATTGTTAGCAAAAAGTGAATGTTTGATAGTAATTAGGAAGCGAGTTTTGGATAGTAATCAAAATTGGTGTTTTGGTCTCCAAAACATTGTAGCATTACCATTCCCGTAGAAAGTCAAACCTGTCTGGCGTTTTAAAATTCTTCATAGATTCATAGGTTACATATGGGGGATTCTATGAGTCCTGTTTTGTTCAATATATACACATTTTTACCTTTTTTCTTCTTTGTTTTGGGGTGGGGGTGGGGGAGCACCAGATAGATGCCCCCACCCCTTTAAAAAAACCTAAAAAAATGTGTGTTTATATATGTGTTCCCCCTGATGTGATGTAAATGTGTTTTTTATTATTTCTTTAAAACTTTAATCCTTGACCTTACTTTTTTCCCATCGGAATTATGTCATTGAAAAGAGTTATTTTTAATTCCTAAATGTGTCTATAGAGATGGAATTTAAGAGATCGTATTTTTAACTTATCTTTCCCTCCTTCTCTTTATTTAATTTTATTAGCCCTGGTTAGGGGTTAGCTGTATCATGTGTATGCTATAGCTATTTGTGTTGTGCTATCTGTATGTTGCTATATATTTAGTCTGGGTCACGTTTGCTCGTTAGGAAGTATTCGTGACTAATAATCAGGGGATTGTGGGGTCGAATCTTGCCTGTATCAATCCAACTCAGATGCAGCGGTATGCTCATGGGTACAATAAATTTCGTAAACAGATGCACAGTCAAAGGTAGAGTTTGAATATCGTTCGGTTTGGATAGATAGCGTACGTTTTACACACGAACTGTGGTTGGTTAGAGTGAGTATATACAGTTAGTGCAAATTATCTATCTCCAAATTAGTCTCAACATGTTATCAATTTACATCGAAATCATTTCTAGCTATGACTGGGTAAACGATTTTGATGGGTAATGCAATGCAAAGAAAAAGTGATTTTTTTTAAAAGCAAGTATTCACAAGTTTCTAAAAATTTTATACTATAGGACGTATTGCATACTGACGCAGTCATTAAAAATCGCAATCGCCTACATATATATAACACTATACAATGCATATGTTCACACAGCTGGCCTAGAGTAACGTGTCCAACACTCAAGTCATCAACATAAAGGAAATAACTTGGATTCGTTAAATGTTGTAAACAATGATTGTATATTTAAGGTTGTTTTTATTTTTCCTTGTCATTTTAGTAGTAGCCGGTAGTATATGCTTTGACACCTGATAAAACTGTATTCCAAGAAAGTGTTGAGAAGGAAACTCGGATTCTCATGTCAGTTTATGAGGCAGTAATGCAGATGTCGTGTCTACATTAGAAATAATATGAGATATTCTGTATTTTCATTCCTATGATGTAATATAATCAAGCTAGAACAACACTTACGAATCAGAATAACAGAGCCGTACGCTTTAAGTTACGCGTAACACCCTATTCTTTATCAGCCGCGTGACTAATTGTTCAATGTTTAAACTCACTAGCAACTTTAGCAGGGATACCACTACGTATTGCATTATTCAACGCCCAATCAGTAGGATCACCGGAAAAGCGCACATAAATTGTTAATTTTATCAACGACCAGAATGTTGACGTCTTCTTCCTGACAGAAACATGGCTATAAACATCAGGCGATGAACCCAAGTGCGCGGATTTAACACCCAATAATTACTCCATCAATTCGTTCCCCCGCAACTCTCGCTGAGTTGGAATTGTTGTCATCACAAAGAATCCATGATACAATGCCTTAAGTACAACACAACCTTCAATTTCTGCCACAAATCGTTTGAACTTATCCAAACAACACTCACACTGGAACAAATGTCAGTCCATTTTTTCTGTCTCAATCGCCTTCCTCCTAGTAGAAATAAACAAGCTGACTGAATCTGTCTTATTCTAACAGTTTCAGAATCTTCTGGAGTATGGAAATGCGATGGATGGCAACCTAATTATTCTTGGAGATTTCAACTTTCACTTTGACTGTCCCGGAAACCCATACACTTCAAAACACATAGATTCCATTCATGTTTTCAACCTTAACAGTTCGTTAACCTGGTTTCTTCATAGACCTGATGATATTGTTCTGCATTCCACCCTTGTATCCCACGAACTTGCATCGGATGACCTCTGCATTATATGCCATCTCGACGTATCAGTCCCTAACCTTCCACCTTTTTTTGCTACTAATATAAACCTCCGTATGATAAATAGAACCAAATTAATGCATGACATCCAAGAAAAACTAACAACTTACTTACATCATACAGGAGAACAACTCGATAACTGCCTGCATTCATTGCTTGAAAAACATGACCCAGCCACCAAATACAGAATATCAATAAAACAAAAAGTGTTCTCCATGGTATATCAAAGTTAGGGACCAGCTTCGCACAGCTAAAAGATATCGCCGAAAAGCAGAGAGGCTTTAGCTTTCCACCAGACTCACTATTCATAAACAAATATATGAGGCCGCTAAGAATAACGTAACAAACATAGTCCATTTAGCAAAATTATCTTTCTACAGTACTAAGATCACAGAGAGTTTCAGCTGCAAAGAGCTCTTCGAGATAACAAACTAATGTCAAGGAACAAGTGTACACCACTTCCAACTATCTTCTCTCCAGTAGACCTTCCGGACCTATTTGCAATTTCTTCTATGACAAAGTACAAACCATTAGAGAATCGCTTGACAACACAATTTCAATTGACTCGTCACCATACAGTTGTGACACAGAATGTAAGCGACAACCATTATGAGCATTTGAACCTGTCTCTATTGATTTAGTACCGCAATCGTGATGGAGAGTGCCACAAAGTCTTGTGAACTTGATCCAATTCCGACATCACTGCTGCTTGAGTGCTTAGACCCAATATTGCCTTCACTAACTGATGTTATTAATATCTCTTTTTCTCTTTGGGGGATTCCCATAATCAAGTGTTATAGATCATCGCCCAGTCTCTCACCAAATATATAAGTCTACTCACCAAACTAAAGTTGATGCTACCATCCATGGAGTTGAGAGGTGCATTTCTGCTGTGAAATCATGGATGATATGTAACAAGCTGCAGATGAATGATGATGAAACTGAGGTCATTCTGATCACAACACAAAGACGTTCTCACTCAGATCCTTTACCTCAGACAATAAATATCAGCAACACCAACACTAAATTCACAGTCAGTAGGAAACCTAGGTGTTACCATAGACAGTACTCTCACATTGCACCAACATGTCCTGAACATATGCAAGGCTGCATATCTTGAACTGAGACGCATTAGTTCCACTCGCAAATATTTTTCTGTTGATGCCACTAAAACACGTGTGTTCATTAGTATTTTCAAGACTGGACTATTGTAACATAATTCTGTCTGGTACGTCTCAATATCTACTTAAGAAACTTCAAAAAGTTCAAAACACAGCTGCTTGGATCATCTTTAGAGTACCTCGATCAGAGCACACATCACCACTGCTCTGTACCCTACAATAGTTATCCATTAAAATACAGAATCAAACACAAAATTTGTTCTCTGTGCAATGTTTCACTGACAGACTCTAGTATAATATACCTATCCGGCCTCACCAATGTGTATACACCAGCAAGATACGCTCCTCTTCTGACAATCGTACACTTATTGTTCCCACTATGAAAACAAAGTCATATAGACAACGTTCTTTTGCATAAGCAGGGCCCGGCGATGTGGAGCGATTTGTCCATTGAAATTAAACACAAAGGCAAAGTGGTCCCTTTTAAGAGTGCTCTTAAAACTCAATTTTTCGACTGCATGAACAAACTTAGAGACCTAATAATGTTTTGTATCTTATATGTTTCAGCATGTTTTTATGTTTTCCAATTTCATGGTTTTTGTCTTTGTTTTTCTGTAGTGTAGTCATATCATTATAGATGTAAAGAGCTTGGAGCTTCTAAAGATTAGGCGCTATACAAAGTCTTCATTATTATTATTATTATTATTATTATTATTATTATTATTATTATTATTATTATTATTATTATTATTATATCCCAGAACGACTAAGAAAGTAAATCTATGAGGAAAAAAAAATGACAGGGACACAGAAATGAAGAGGAAAATGATATAAAGAAAATTTACGAGGTAAAAAAAGCTATTAAGACTGCGGATTTTCATCTGAAGAAAAAGTGAATTAGTGTCGAATGTGCTCTAAGTATTTTAATTGATTCATAGATGTGTTAATAATGTCCAACACTGTAATGCACTAGAAGTGATTGTATGTAAAAACGTGTTATCAATTTACACCGAAATCATTGCCAATTGTGACCTGGAAAAGACTTTGAGCGTAATACAATATAAAGAAAAGGAGTGGTTTATTTATCAAAAAAGAAAGTATCCAAAAGTTGTTGAACTTTCTTAGCAGATAACACGTTTTGCAATGTCGGCATAAGAATAGAGACAATATTTTGGGCACTTTCATTTTCTTATACAACGATTGCATATATAAATGTGTTATGTTTATTTCTTATAATTTCATAATAAAGTAATTTTCACTTTATGTTTCTAGTGTATAATCGCGTGCTCAAGCAGCATTGTATTAAACAGAATTTGTCAGCTGCGCAGAATTGTTTACGACGGAATCTTAATTTTCTTGTCATTTTTAGGCGAGTAATATATTTGTCTTGTTTACATTAGAATTACATATGCGAAATTGCTAAAATATAAAATATTACACATATATTTTTCAGTTTAGTGATGTAATATGTAACTTAAACTAGAACAACTTGTATGACTCGGCATGTCAAATCTTTACGCTTTTTATTGCACATAACAACCCTCACTGGTTGATGTCCCAACCCAAACAACAACAAAACCTGGCCCGATTCCGCCAATAACAACAATGCCCCAGGGGCATTACATATTCTATATGTACTGTGATATAAATGCATTACTCCAGTTTGTTACAACAATATGTATAATGTTAATGTTGTTCAAGTTCTTGTGTATATTATTTTTACTGGGTTTTATTTGGACATGTATATGTCAAGTACATCTGGAGAGAGATATTAAACGTATTCAATAAATGTGTAATTTTTGTAATGATAAATACCAGATTCATACCTTCATACTGCCTTCATACCAGATTGTCTAAAACATTCTCTTTGTCAATCAAAGTTGGGTATAATAAGTATTAGTTCTTTGGCTTAAAATACTATTTCATGTATTAATTATTTGGCTTTAAAGACTACTTTAGGATAATAAAAGAGGTTATATTTCACCCCATCAGATAATGAAGCACCAACACGGACCCAGCCCTCCGCCACTGCAAACTGAAAGCTTAAAAGAGATCATTGTGTATCCTAAGTAATGCAGTCGTTTAAAAACGTACAAATAATTGATAAAAGAATTTTAAAAGTCATCAGTGTATAAAATAGTATTGACCGATATCTGTTTAGATCATAATTTATTTCATTTCATCCCTTTTGATTGATCATAAATGTCAAGTGCCAAATTTTTCGCCAGTGAAATTCTTTAATTAATTCTTAGTCTAGCCGACAATAAACTGTCTTGGAGTAGAGTTTTGAACGGAAAGAATGTTAGTTTACCTCGGTCAGACTGTTACAATATTTAGAGTGAAAACGGACTGAGTGTTTGACACGCTTAAAATAGGTGATTCCTCACGTAGAGCTGTCAGAGTGATTGGAAACAAATGATAAGGTGATATTTCGACCCTAAGTGGAATTTTTGGCATCTTGATAGACGGTTTTCAAAAGGTCCGTAGGAATAGCATTTATTCCGATTGGTCAAATGTATAGGGAAAGGGGTGTGTCGAACCCCAGAATCGGGGAAATATATACTACGTATCAAACGAGGTTAGTCAGTCTAAAAATTTCTCTGCAAGAGAGAACCATTACCCGAACTCCGAAGGTTCGTTGCAAGAACGACTTCGTAAAATTGTGGTTCCAGGGAACTGAATGTGGAACGATTGTAAGACGCCAAAAACACAAGGTATTTAACTCAAATTCACCTTTATCATGATGTAATGTATATGATGTTTTTCTTTGTCATAGATGCATAATGTATCGATACAATGATACAAATAGTTCAGTATTACATTGATTTAATAACGTACTTTGATATGATGTTTCTTTGTTACAGATGCATGATGTGTTCATATTTTTGTATGGATAGTCGGTTTTACAGTGATTTAATAATGTATTTTTGAATTCTGAATTAGCATTTTTTACCTTATATACTTAGGTAGATAAATGGGTGGTGTAGAAAACCCGCCGGGTACATTTATGATTGGAAAGTGTTACATTAATTTGAATTTATCATATTAGTGAATATGGATTGTGTGTTATGATATATTGCTTCACTTTACTTAATGATTTACGGGAATATATGACTTTTCCTAATTCTAACGTCGATAATTAGCAGTATAGCTCTAGTGATCTGAAGACTTGTGTAGTATTTGTTAGCCGTATAAATGATAACACTGATAGTAAGATCTGATTGTTCGAACCTGAAGACGGACGGACAATCTCAACTCTTAAAGTAACGAGATACTTAGGGCATTTTACCCTTTTCTTTTACAAGGAAAATAGTTTGTTTGGAAAGAGTGAGAATCAGCGAGGAGTCAAAGGAAAAGAGGGAAAAGAAGTCAGAAGTCAGAGTGTGGAATTCCCGTTCAATCCAAGGGCAAGCTGAAGTCGGACGCACGCAGGAAAAAAAAAGAAAAGAAAAAAAAGAAAAAACCAGTCGACGAACAAGGTGATTGTGAATCACCCAACAGTCCAATGTTAATGAACATTCGATTCCATGATGAAAGTACTATCAGTCATTAACGGTTAAATTCATCTATTTTATTAGTGTTCTGAATTTTAATTAACGTACCTGCTATCTTAAAGCTTCGGGTTTTGAATTACTTCTGAACGAAGAATCGTCAGAAGGAAAGAACATTGTAATTTATTGTGTCATTCTTCTCTTAATTGTATTGTAATTAAATTCATATTTTATCTTTACGGGGGTCGTGTGTTGTCTTTGTTCAAGGTACCATCTCAGATTACCATATCCATTAACCGGGCATATTACACCGTGGAGGTCATTCCTTTAGATAACGAGAATTAGCGGGAGGCGGTTCGAGTGTTGTTTTTCCAAGTTGCGCAATACCTCTGACCAGGGCTTGTGCGATATTGTACTAATAACCCTTGATAGCCGACAGCACCTTACAATAAATATACCCAAATACAAATACTGAGTTAAACAGAGAGATCAAAAATCGTACTACCACTATATTTAATGTGATTAAAGTACACACTGTCAATTTATCTAGCCATTATCAATGTAAAATGAAAAGCGACGACCTTTTTAACTCTTCAAATGTAGTTAGATATTTCTACTCAGAGTTATTTTGCCATATCTTCACAGATTTTCTTAGTATCCCATGACACTTCTTAAAAGTCTATTATCTATCTTTGGTGGGGACTGCAATGTCTTCGAATATTTTGTTATTGATCCACACTATCTTTACTCTCTAGAGAACAATATCATCAAAAGTCATTTCAAGGTGCTTTCTATTTTTCCGCCTATTAATTAAAAAAAATTCAATTTTGATTTACTTCGGTAAACTTCTAATATTGAAACTAAATCAGTTTAATCAACCGCCATGCTGAGATAAAAAAAATATTCTTTCTTCATAAGCGACTCTTGGATACTTTACATATTTTGTAATTTAAATATAAAAGCATGAAACGGCTTTATTGCGGATAGGTTGTGTATACGTATTGATGATATACATAGATGGTATGCTGCAACAACAATAATTAAGTATTATACAGAATTTTACCAGTGAAATTAGTATTGAGCAAACTAATAAATCAGATATAGCTATTCCTGTAAATTCAGCTCTCAATTCTCGATGACTGCATTTAGATGGATTATCCGATGACTGCATTTAGTTGGATTATCCGCATATACGATTACACAACATACACATTATCAAAAACTATATTACTATTTCTGTCTTGCTTTTGGGAACTTCTTAAGTGAATGTAAATTATCTGATTATTTAGAATGTGGACTTAGATTCCTGAAACCAAGAATTTCGACACATATCCACCGCGTAAATCGTGTTATCTAAAGATCTTATAGCACACGCTACACCATTTACACCAAACTAGCCTTGTGTCATATTTTTTTAAAACTCGAGCATATTGCGCTAGAACTTACTTTATATCTGAAGTCATTTTGATTGGACAAGAGTAGAAAATTAAACTTTGTTTCAAGATCTTGGTCTTCTGAGAAACACTGATTAGTTGTAATGGTTTGGTGATAAATAATGTTGAATTTGTATCTGGTGTTCCTTATTGTTCTTTTTTTTTTTTTTTTTTTTTTTTCTTCTTCCTCTTTTTCTTCTTCTTCTTCTTCTTCTTCTTCTTCTTCTTCTTATTATTATTATTATTATTATTAGTAGTAGTAGTAGTAGTAGTTGTAGTAGTAGTAGTAGTAGTAGTAGTAGTAGTAGTAGTAGTAGTAGTAGTAGTAGTAGTAGTGGTAGTAGCAGTAGTAGTATTAGTATCGTCCCTCAGGAACCATATACGGGAAGCTCTCTCTCTCTCTCTCTCTCTCTCTCTCTCTCTCTCTCTCTCTCTCTCTCTATCTCTCTCTTTCTCTCTCTCTCTCTCTCTCTCTCTCTCTCTCTCTCCAGTTGCAACAAGTTATGTACAATCTGATAGAGCGTCGCACGTGCAATGCAAATATCTGCGCAGGTCATTGCGAACCGGCTTCGGCTGTGTGTCCTTGAGAAATACACTTCTCTCCCATTTCATCGAAATGGTATATCCAATCATGTGCTGAAAATGCTGTAAAGCCAATGAAAATCAAACAAAAAACAAAAACAAACTCCGATTCATATATTTAAGGCATCATATATATTTTGTTTGCATTACTACGCCTAATGGAACGATTTGATTTGTCATGACTGGAATGATATAAATTTACATCAAATATTAACAGTAAAGCATATAATTTATTGGATACAATGTTTATATCGTTTCCATCGCCATTGTTATCACAGCTGGTATCATATTCAGTAGTTAACAATTGCATGGTTTACATATAATAAATATTGCATAAAAGCAGAGTTAGTGATTACTCAGATAAGAAATAGTGGCAAGAAAGAACTTTGCCCTGTGGTTACAGATGTATGGGTTTATGGGTGATGGAACACTCAACGTATAACCACTGTTGAGTTCAATTCCAATAAGTAACATGCATTTATACTGTAACATTAAGGTCAATTAACTACATGTATTTTTACTGTAACAGTAACACCGATTAGTTACATTCATTTTTACTGTAATGTTAAGATAGTTGCTACTTTATGATGAGCAATTTGATTTGAGCAATATTTGCATGTGTGAAACAGAACGGCTAGCTCTTTTGTCATCTTTTTTGTATTAAAAAAATTGTATTCTATATGATTAATATGTTTTTCCATTTTTCGGAGGGAGATCCGAAAATCTATGATTTGTTAAGTATACGCAAGCAGAGATAACAGAAATGCAATATGTAGATATTTTCTCTTTTAATTTGAATCAAGTGAAAGTAAAATTATTCAATTAATACCAGCACCCTCAATTTTAAGAATGAATCTGGTATATTTTTGTCATAGTTTGTTAATCAACTATTTTTCAACAAATATTTAAAATATAATTCATTTTTATTTTAAACTCCAATGGCTGAAAAGTGTGTTTTATGTTAGATTTTTTTCATGCATGAATAATGAGGAGATAATCCACTACTACAAGTCTTTGCTGATTCTTAGAGGCAAAGCTCCATTTTAAAATAAAATTCATATGTGATCTATATATAAAACATATTTATCAAGTACTCGGGTGAGTTATGTCTGAATTCAAATGTATGGCAAAACAGCGTCTTGAATATGGTTTAAATACGGTATCTGACATTGCCATCAGAATTATGGTAGAAATGTGCGCAACAACTGTTGCTCAAGTATTCCGGTAGAAACTATGGACGCAGAATGCCAAAATGACCAGAGCCGACATTGCATGTAAGATAATAGATACGCTAATAACAACAATAACTTTGGTCTTGAGAATGATACAGTACTGATGATTTAGTCTGGGACATTTAGACCAAGAACAAACCGAGTGGCAAGAATTACGATGACTGAGAATTGCATGATACCAGAACATGTAATTGAGGTATCTAGAATATAAACTCAAAGGTTGTTGGCAGGTAAATCTGATCTTTTAATATGTAAAAATGCAAATGAAAAGTAAGTTTCTTCTTAGACGTGACTCTGAACTCACATTTACTAAAGTAAAAGACCTGGTTGCACATTTAAGATAATAAATTAAAATTTCTTCGGATTTACTAAACGTCATCTGGCCCGAAGATATTTATTGCAGATAATGGTTAATGTGTATACAACGAAGCAATCATGATTACCACAGAAGATCAAAGGGGCCCAGAGTGGCCGAGTGGTCTAAAGCGCTTTCCGTTACGGATCACTGCCGTCTCACCTCTGTCTGCTTGGGTTCGAGTCTAAGATTCAGCTAATGTAGTTATGTTATGCCAGTAGCTTCTCGTGGGTCGGTGGTTCTTTCCGGGGGTTTTTCCCGGGTTCTTCCTCCACCAACAATACTGGCCGCCATGTATTGCTTATCGTGTGCTGAAAAATGGCGTTAAACCCTATACAAACAAACAAACAGAAGATCAGCTGGATAAACAGTCACTTGAGTCTTCTCTTACCTGATCTGTTCTTGTGTCTTATTAGTATACAACTGCCTGCGATTTATGTAAATATTCTATTACTGACAGTCACATGTATCAATTAGCTACATGTATCATCTCTAATACATTCTATCTTAATCGGTTACTGTCACATTAATAAAAAAAGAGATGTACGTGTCATCTCTGAACACCGGCTATTTCAAGAATATATTAAGTTCTTGGAAGGTATAAACAAATTTTTACATTGCCACTGTTGACAAGAAACTATTTTTGTCCTTGTAAATGATTAGTGGAGGGTGTAGAGGTAGAGAGGTGGGTTTTCGTTTTGGCTTGTAAAATACAATAATGTCTTTTCTGCTATCGTGGTAACTACCTACCTTATTATAACATTAAACCGAGGCTTAATTCATTACTATTATTTTCTTCATTGAAACTAAGTGTCATCAGTTAATTTGAATTCTGCTCTGAATAATTAGAAGGCTTCGTACATTTATAATACCTACTCACATGATCGAAGGGTTATTACTTAAGTCGAACAAATCAAATAAAACTCTTTCCGAATCAGAAACATGAATGGAATTAGGAATATAATTGTTATGTTTTCAGTCTTCCTCTCATTTAGGTGTCTCATGAACCAGATATATTAAAGGAAGTTATACATCAAAACCAAAATCAAAATCGTGTATAGAATATCTTAGCAAGTTTTGACAGCATTTCTAAGTACGAAACAGGAAAACCCCTTTTAATAATGATAACAGGATGTGGGTATGGCTGTCAACATTCATTTTTGGTATAATAATACATTTTTATCCGGTTAAAGAATACGTGCCAGTTTCCTGGAAACATATAAATTGCCGTCTATTTAATACCGAAAAACTAAGGAATAAACATAACACATTTAAATTCACCGTCGTTTCGATTTAAAAGAATGCTGAAAGCACACATTTTTTGTCTTATGTTCATGGCAGCAGTGTTGGGTAAGTATTACATATTTATTATTATCTCTGTCTCTGTATATATCTGTCTGTCTGTATGTTTTCTTGATAGATACAATCAATATACATATACGTGTCATCTAGTTTCCAAAATAATAGACGTTTCTGCATCTTATCTTTTGTGTAAAATGTATTACCACTCACTTTTTCTCCATGTCTCATTTGATAATGAACTTGAGCTGATTGAAACCAGATTTTGACGTAAACATCATAAATCATAAAATCAATTACGTTTTCATGACGGTCATGAACAAGCAAAAAACTTTACATAGTGAAAACAACTTATAGAATAATTCATCCGTTTTATCAAGATGGAAATGTCATACTTGTTAGACTAACTCATCCGTTTTATCAAGATGGAAATATCATACTTGTTCATCCGTTTTATCAAGCTGGAAATGTCATACTTGTTAGCCTACTTCATCCATTTTATCAAGATGGAAAAGTCATACTTGTTAGACTAATTCATCCGATTTATCAAGATGGAAATGTCATACTTGTTAGCCTAATTCATCCATTTTATCAAGATGGAAATGTCATACTTACTAGCCTAATTCATCCATTTTATCAAGAATAAAATGTCATACTTGTTAGACTAACTCATCCGTTTTATCAAGATGGAAATATCATACTTGTTCATCCGTTTTATGAAGCTGGAAATGTCATACTTGTTAGCCTAATTCATCCATTTTATCAAGATGGAAATGTCATACTTGTTAGCCTAATTCATCCATTTTATCAAGATGGAAATGTCATACTTACTAGCCTAATTCATCCATTTTATCAAGAATAAAATGTCATACTTTTTAGCCTAATTCATCTGTTAATCAGATATAAATGTTATACTTGTAGTTTGTTTTTCCACCGTCCTTTATTTGTTCCTACATTCTCTCTTTCCGTGCCACTTCCTTTATTTCTTATCTATTGTTTTAAAATATTTATTTAGGTATATATTTCATGGAAATGAAGTATTTTGGAAGAATATAGATACATTTATATTAAAACACGCCAAACATAATGGGTGTCATTACAGGATCAATACAAGCAATGTGTCCAGTGTTCCTCATACATTTCCAGTTGCATCCTTGAAGAATGAAATTCCAGAACTAAATTTCATAGTAAACATTGTTTTCTACACATTGTAAAGTTTATTTTTGTACTTATTACAAAATGTAACAGTTTCAAGAGTCGACTGATTTTGTTCTCTATTATTGTTTTTGATAACGTCTTCCATCCGTTTCAGCTCTTCATCTTGTCGAATCTGCGCCAGGTAGACATCTCTCTCTCTCTCTCTCTCTCTCTCTCTCTCTCTCTCTCTCTCTCTCTCTCTCTCTCTCTCTCTCTCTCTCTCTCTCTCTCAAAGCATGCCTTATGTAATTTAAATGTATCCGAAATCGTATACGTGTAATCTAAAATGCTAATCACATGTGTGGCAAAATTAACAACTAATATATCTGATGTTAGTCTAGATAAAACTCTAAAAATCAAGCATTGTTTTTATTGTGTATACATTGTTTTGGACGTTCTTGGCAATCGTTGCCGATGTTGATCAGAGTTTATTTTCTCAAGATTATATTTTGATAGAGAAAGTAATTACCGAAAAGCGAAAACTTAATTCGTAATTTAAGAGAGTTACTAAGTTTTGCACTGAATTCAACTCTCACCTCGGGGACCCCGAGTGGCCGAGTGGTCTAAAGCGCTCACCGTTACGGATCACTGCCATCTCACCTCTGTCTGCGTGAGTTCGAGTCTAAGATTCGGCTAATGTAGTTAAGTAAGAAAGCTTGTCAGTAGCTTCTCGTGGGTCGGTGGTTCTTTCCGGGTGTTTTCCCGGGTTCTTCCTCCACCAATAATACTGGCCGTGATGTATAGCCAGTCGTGTGCTGAAAAATGGCGTTAAACCCTACAACAAAAAAAAAAAAACAAACAAAAAAAAACCTCTCACCTCTAGATGAATAACTTCAATGCAAAAAGTACACTGCAAATGTACCAAATGAGACACAGGTATGATCACACAGAGGAATATGATCACTCAATCACACGCACAAGTATTTGATGACACAATCACATATACATGTATATGATCACTCAATCACACACACAGGTATATCATCACTCAATCACACACACAGGTATATGATTACTCAAGCACACACAAGTATTTGATGACTCAATCACACATACAGGTATATGATCACTCAATCACGGGTATTTGATGACTCAGTCACACATACATGTATATGATCACTCAATCACACACACACACACAGGTATATGATCACTCAATCACACACAGGTATTGGATTATTCTCTTACACATACAGATATATGATCACTCAATATTGATAAACTCCAATCTGAACTTTGCTTTATTGTCACGCGGGAAATTAAAAATGTTTAGGCACCAAAGTTTATAGTTGCAGTATGATTGAAGGCGGAAAAATGTACAATATACCTTTGATATCAATACAATTATCATCAAACAGGGACACGCAAATGTCAACTAGCCAGTATAAGTAACGTAATGTTCTTTGTTGTTAACAGTTTTAATGAAGAAAAATAATCTTCAATTTCACAAAATACGGTTGAAAGCACCGAGCCTATGCTGATAAAGAAAATGACAAAAATCAAACAAGAATCAATAATGAAAGTACATGCGCAGAAATACACCCACCAGACCTATCTTAAAATTATTTAATAGGAACTACTCGTCTTAATATCAGACAACTTATTAATTTACAGCAATAAATAGTCTACCGTTGGGAAATGGAAAATTGATCATTTTGAGATACACTCATTAGCTGGTAAATATAGTTATTGTATTTTGAGCTATTAATTTTATAAATTTTAGCCTATGGATTATAGTTGACGTCAAACATTATTTTATTTTGCGGACCTGTATTTTCGTTCCTACGGACAAAATAGCATATCGCTATATGAACTCTAGGCGCGAGGGATTGCTCTTTGGTGCCGATAAGGAAAGCCCCGTGTTTAACAGAACGGGTCACAACAACATATGGAACATATTTTTGAATGCTGAATGGTTTTTGTTAATTATCTAACTCTATTTAATAGAAGCATGTGTGGTTTGTTTGGCAATCTAGCACATAAATTATTATCATTTAATTTTTTAAATTTCAATTAAGTTATATGTAGAGATTAATTAGTAGCCCAATCCCTATATGGTTATGGGTAGTGTGTATCCATAACAACTATGTGCCGTTTGCATTCGTTTCAATATCATTAGATAATGTATGATACACTACAATGACACGGATCATTTTTAGATTAAGCTAGAAGCGACACGAAAGCTTCACTATCTGGATTAATCGTCACATTTTTAGCATCCATGTAAATTCGAGGGCCTGACATAAAACGTATGGCTGTATTACCTTCATTGTTCCATAGTGTGTAACACTTATTATATTTTATTTTACACGCTAGTTTTAAATGGCTTAATTTCTGGAATAATTTAAAACTCTTGTTGCCAAAGTATTTGGTTGGTTATCTCGCCAAGACCATCTATCTGAGCTTTTTAATCACAGAAATGTTCTTGTATTTAGCATTTATGCAAATAACAATTGACATTCGGAATTTTGTGAAGCGCGCTCTCTCTCTCTCTCTCTCTCTCTCTCTCTCTCTCTCTCTCTCTCTCTCTCTCTCTCTCTTTTTCTCTCAAAATAATGTATCTGTTCCAATAGTTTGACATTTGTATTTTGATTCAAATTTGAATTATATATTTTTTAAAACGTTTGGTTTACTTCACTTTGTCTAATGAATTAGGACATGCAAAGTAGAAAACAAATATAATGCTAATATTTGTTTTGTTTGTAAGTTTGAGCAACGATACATTTATAATTACTCCCCTTCTTTCGAACTTCTCTTCATGCATATCAATCTAAAACTCATTGAAGCTAAGTCTCATGAACGAGTATTGCATCAAATCGTTCTCTGCCTCAAGCACAGTTGTTTGCTGCTCTGACCCGTTGTAATGACTATTATTATTATTATTATTATTATTATTATTATTATTATTATTATTATAGGATGTGTGCAGGTGTTTTGCTATCAGGACCCTTGTACAAATAAGTACTGTCCTCCAGGAACCATATGCAGGTATTAATCCATTTTCTTTCCCCGACAACTTACACGCTAAATCAATGTTTAAACCTACAACGCCGTAGGGATTTAAGCACGAATTACTCCAACGTATCGATGGATCAATGAATGAATGAGACATATATATATATATATATATATATATATATATATATATATATATATATATATATATATATATATATATATATATATATATCTTTCTTTTTAACAAATTAAGAATTGCTTGTCATTTTTAACATGTTCTTGTCTCGCCTGCTTTGAATAATTCAAAGGAGTTTATATAGTAAGCATAATGCAATCTTATGGTCTCCATGTAGACTTGAGTGGAATTGTTTATAACTGTCACTGTAAATGTTTTAATTACCGGGTCAAAAGATAATAGGTTTGGTCAACAAGAATATTCGGTATTCTACTTAGAAGCAGTTATAATAAAAATGTAAAGGAAAAAGAAGACAGGTAAGACATTGTTTAAAATTGCAACTTTAGCAACGGTAAGAAGGAAAAGCAGAGAAAGAGGATACAGATTATGTCGATAATTATGATGATGCTTATTATTATTATTAGCATTGTCTTTCTGACGCTTACAACTATTAAGAACAATATCATTGCTACTAGTAACATCATCTTTGACTAATACTAATACAACTATTACTATTACAGAGCAAACTACTGTGGCGGATGCAATGCTGAATGTGTACCAACATATGGTTGAACAAACCACCTGCTTGCAACACATATTGAATAGATCTTTACAAAGCTCCGCAAGGGTTTATGATGTTCATGTAATTTAAAATACGAATAAACAAACATTTCTTGCTTTGAATATCTTTGGTCATTTCTCGACAACTTCCGAGTCACACAAACTTACTTAAATATGCATATCTGTCAATATAAATGTATGTTGACTTGTTTGTCTGTAAGTCAATCAATATATATATATATATATATATATATATATATATATATATATATATATATATATATATATATATATATCAGTATGTCCCAACATTGTATGTATGTATGTATGTATGTATGTATGTATGTATGTATGTATGTATGTATGTATGTATGTATGTATGTATGTATGTATGTATGTATGTATGTATGTATCTAAATTGAAAAAGGTCCATCGTTGTGCTTACTCTGTAATTCATAGAAAGATAACTTAGAACTTGGGCAAGAATCCATGTATATTTCAAGACGGCTTGTACACCTGACGTTTCTTGAATATGATATAATTACCAAGTGAGTGATCAAGCATGACATAATCAAATGAGTGTTTGATAACGAAATACGTGAAGGAATAAAAACAATTAACATAATTAGCTGTAATAATATATTTACTTCTGCATAACGTAACCCCAGCTGCGAACAGTGTAAGCAAGAAAATTGCACCGCCGCACCAGAGTATACTTTTCTTCATTGATATCGTTAGTAGGACACAGGCGTACACTCAGATTCTAGCGTAGAAGAACTGGCAAGCACGCGATTACAACATAAGAGTGTTGAGGAAAATGATAATTGTTAATACGGAGATGCACTTTACATGTGTATGTTTGATTGCTGATGTCTTATACCCATTTTGATTGTTACAAAATAAAATAATACGTGTTTAGTGTTGAAAAGATTCGAAGTTCTTACGTCATATGGCCATGACCCTCAAAAAATAGCTCATGTCATCAAAGATGTATTCAATGATATTGAAAATTTTAATCTGATAATATACACGATGCGCGTTAGAGACTTTGCTATTTTGCTTCTGTATCTACTTGATAAAGACATGGTTTGGCTCGAAACTAGCTTGGGAAACGGATGGATAACATACAGTATTCCCCAAAAGTTGTATCCATATGTAAAGAAAAAGCAGTATCATGTGATTGTTTATGTGATCGCTTGCCAGATAACACATTATGTTCATCAAATTAGCAGGTGTTTAATATTTTCTTCTGACCCTTCTCATCGCATGTTAGAGATTTATACCATAAAATAAGTGCGTAATTCTCTCAAATGCGGCTGAACAGTCATATGAAACAAAGCAAATGTGTATGATTAGATTGTCATGATTGGATATTTATCTGTGTATAAATTGAATCTAGTAACCAAGGAAGCAAATACTTTAAGTTAGCATTGTGAGTAAACAGCTGGGCTAGAAATTAAGGTTAATCTACTAAGCCGAGATCAGTGGTTTTGGCACTAGACCACCAAAACAACAATCATTTATTTCCAGGTAGGAAACATGGTAGACTCATATGCCCAAGACAATTCTAGAGTAGAATGTTACTTGTGCAAGAGGAATTGAAACTGAAGTCCAGGTCTATAAGGGTCGTGAAAGGGGACTCACATAATCAAAGATACAAGGTCGTGGACTTATTAATTTTTGCAGTGAATATTCTATTTTTAAGAATATTATACTTTTAGTCAGTTGTCGTTGAGTCAGACTGTAGCACGATTAGCTATAGTTTCCTTGAAAACTCTAACAATTAAGGGAGCAGTTAATTTAATGAACAGTAAATTGAAGAAAGCAGGAGGTAATCTTCACTCATCAGTGACTGATTCATATCAAATATTCCTGGAAAAGTGAATGGTGTTTGCAAACATAATAATTCTACAATGACAGAGCTTATACTTATAGGACGAAATTGAATTCTTTTCAACAAACAGTAAACCGTTGAATGCATTTGCAGCCCCAGTTTGCATTTAAATGACCTCTTTTTATAACTGGGAAGGGCAATTGTTCTCCACCTTTTCCGTTTCTGGACAGAAAACCTACGTATATTAATAATCACAGTTTATAAAATATATCATGAGTTCTAGTTTTCGAATAGAGGATGAAATAACAGGAAAGGAAATTGACTGATCTTCCATATCAGTTTGATTTTAACTCATGATTAATAGGACAAAATACAATCTCATTTTATGTTTACATTCATTCTGTGCGTCGATGTTCGTGGAAAATCAACTTTGCGTTGCATTTAAAATGATAATAAATCTGCATAGTAACATTAAGTTGCAAACACTGCATAATAAGTGTATTTTTGTTGAATTAGTAAAGGTAA
Source organism: Unio pictorum (assembly GCA_030141615.1). Taxonomy (NCBI): domain Eukaryota; kingdom Metazoa; phylum Mollusca; class Bivalvia; order Unionida; family Unionidae; genus Unio; species Unio pictorum. Next base: position 39,712 of record JARLTB010000161.1, on the reverse strand, counting down.
TGTGCAATGTATTTTAATATAAACTTATTGATAGTGAAAGATAATATTATAAAACGACTCTCAATGTTTAACATCAGTAACTACAGACAAACTTCAAGAAGATATGAAAGTGATGCAAAATATAACGTGAAGAAAATAATGTACTGTATTATAACAAAGCCTATATATATATATATATATATATATATATATATATATATATATATATATATATTTGATGTCCTGATGTTTTAATTAGTATTGGACGCATCATCAGAAAATCAGATGTTTGGGGGATAATTGAGTAAAAGTGAACTTTTGATTTAGTCCTACCATGGCTAACAGAGCAGATGGTTGGGGTCTGTACCTTTCCAGCATATGTTCCCAAATGTTCTATGTACATATAGCATGTGGCTGACCTGATGGATATCGGACAAAATTAGCAGTAGTACCCGCAAAAAATATTTAGGCCCGGAGTAATGATATTCGCAAAACGGTTTGAAAACCACTCTTAATAGACTAGTCTTCTAGGACGAGTATACGATTCAGTTGGAAGTTTGTCCCCGAAGTTGTTTTCTGATTATTAATCGGATCCAGCAAGAATTAAGTCCCGAATTTATCCAACGCACAATTTGTTCCCAGCTAGAAGTTTCTTCTCTAAAGGTCACTTACAAACCTTTCGAAATCAGTAGCATTGCTAGCGGACTCAAATCGCTAAAGAAAATAGTATAAGACATAGACCACGCCTTAGAAGAGGGTGTACTCCCATCTTGAAGCACCAGCGAGAAGCTGTAAAAACAAACAAATAGATTAATTTTGCGGCGGTCCATCATTGTATGTGCATGGAACAAGGAGCAATCCAAGGTATGGAAGGCTTATGTAACAAAATATGGGGGGACTTACCAATATGGCTCAAAAGCGGCAACAGGGACGACGGAAGCAGAAGGTGATGGAAAGGCGTCTTGAATAAAAACAAAATAAAAACGAGGATACAGAGACAAGCTTGTAATGAAATGCAAATAGGTTTGACCGTATAGTGATCCAATTGTATAAGTCTACGTTAATAATTTGTTAGAAACTATATACTAAAATAAGGAAATATAATGTCTAATAGATATTTAAGTTTTATATTTGCCTTAGAACAAATTGTAAAACTCGTACGTACTAATTGTGAATAGATTTTAGAAGGAATAAGCTAAGCCAAAAAATAATACACACATCGATGACACATAACAAATGCAAAATATCTTCAATTTTACAACGCTGCATAAGAGACAGCAATTAACTCAATTTACTATTGATGATCGATTTCTTTAGTTTATCTTCTGAAAACTTTTTCGTTAAATGGATTTGTGAAACGCACACCTAGATTGTTCGCGTATTCTTGCAGACGTAAAATTTTGAGTTTGGGTTTTGGCGTAACGAAACAAATGTTGAATAGATGCACAGCCAGTTGCATGTGCTGGATTGTAATAGCGCTGAACGAGTTTTGTTGTTATTACTGCTTAATAAATCACCAACTGTTCGATATTCCTTTTGGGAGCGTGTGATATTTTGGATTGTCATGGTTGACTCGACCGACGAGCATTAGGAATAAAAGTAGCAATCCGTTCTTTTATCATATTGTTCTTTATTCCTTTAACTCGTCTGTCTTTCATTGGTTCTTTCTCCTTGAGCTAAGGAATGGTCTTAAAAATGTGTTTGACGCAGGCAGAGTGGGACTTGGTGTCAAGAAGGTTGTGGTCTCGAAGAAAAAAGAGCAGATGATGTTTAAATACTTCTCTTGTGTGTTTCTTTCTTTTCTTACATCCCTGTGGCTGTTTATGCCATTGTCTTTGTTGTTTGCTGGTTTTCTTAGTTTTTTGTGACATACATTTCTCAGAGTAGATTTAGCTATAGCATCTAAACAGTTTCTGTCACATCACTCAAACATTAATTTACAGGAGACACGTTTTGGAAGTTACGTTTTGAGGCAATACTTCTTTTACAACAAAAAATCTGTTTATTCAAGGCCTATAAATCTTGAACGTTTCTCGGACATCCTTTAGAGGGGTTCTTTTTGTAGGACTCCAAATTTGTAGATGGAAGTCGTTGCATCCGATGTCTTCCAAATGTCGATGAATAATCAATGTCTGGCAATTTTTAACACTTTATAAGTAATATGGCTTCTCAGGGCATTTAAATATCCAATGGTGAAATAGCTCTTTAAGTTCACTCCAATCTTAACAAGGTCTTTGTAGATTCGTTCTAGTAAGTCATAATTTAGACTACAAATTCTCTCCTCGTCTAAAGTATCCACCATGAACATAGTATTGACCGACCAAATGAAAGAAGAGATAGCACGGACACCATCTTGAATGCTCAGAATAAAGCTATATCTTCATACTCCTATTCGTGAAGTTTCACTCCGCCACTGAATCATCGTAATTTTTCACCATGACAGAAGTGAAAACCTCTGCTCTGTCAAAGGTTTTGAATAATATTGTCCATCGTACCATGGGAACGTTTGAACAATTACTGCATAATATGTATGACAGTTTCCGTAAAGATTTACCACTTCTTCATTTTAACTGTCGTCCATCAGGTATAAACTCCGCTCAGCAAAATCTACTATAGTACGTGAGGAATCTCGAAATATGTGTCCACGTCCAGATGCAATGACGCTAGAACTACAACAGTGATGAAATAAAAGTTCTTGAATACAAACGCTGAAAGCGCGACGAGCAACAAAAAATTAGGAATATAATATTTAGTATCTTTAGAGCGTTCAAAGTTAAATAACGTAAAATCCATACGTGTCTTATTCTTTTTCTGCTCGTCATTCAATACTCGTTTGATTTCCTTGTCATATCTTTGGATATAGCTTTGATAATTTAACTCATCAAAGTTTTAATTTAATTAATACGGGAAGTTCCATATGTTTTCTCTAACTTTGCAAAAATGTAATTTCTTAAGCATTGTTGATTTCTAATAAATTACAAGATAATCATCGCGTTATCTTTCTGGTATGAGTTGGCTGTACTTGATTGTATAGTAATTGACAAGTTAGAGATTGATATAGTCAAAGAGGCAAGAGTCATTGATAATGACGCATTCATTTTTCTAGTACCCTTTTGGACTCATAACCTGATAATCAGGGACTAGATAGATTTGCAAACGTGTTAATTATACATCATCCAGAAAGACTATTACAGTCTCAACATTTAAACCATGTTTCCAGTGCCACCAAAACGATGAGTGATGTAAATTGCAAGAGAAAGGTTAAAAAGAAGCATTTGTTGATACACCAGGTGAAAACTATTGGTCGGAAAGATATATGTTACATTTGGCATACGGATTCCGCGTCAGTTTATCAAAAGCGAGAAGGAAAAAAAAACTGAGAAACATACTAAAATTAAATCTGTATCGATATAAAAAGCGAGATAATAAACATTTTGAGAGGTATATCGATGGTAATCAAAATGGATTAAAAATATCGGATAAAAACGTTTAAAAAACTTTCAAATAAATAGGAATAAAAAAGTTTTCAAGTTTTAATGATATCATGCGAAATGAATGGTATACCTTGAGACAAAATCAGACAAAATATAAAGAAGTTTGATGAGAAAGTTATGGAATCTGTAAATATATTGACAAAAGAGATCAGTTTTTAATGCAAGATTACATCCAAGAGATTGAATAATGTTCCATTGATATTATGAGTCTTGAAAGTATTATGGGATATAAAATATAATGTATGAAAACGATGATTGTAGCGTAAATAGGATTAGGTCAATTTAAACTGCAATCTTCAAACTTATTAAGAGAGGCAATAAGCCTACATATAACATAGGTAATAAGGTAATATCACTGCAATTAATTACCTGTGTTTAAATTCGTGTTGAAGCAACTTAAATTTCGACATCTGAAGTTGCCCCTTTATGTGTTAATGGAAGGTTGCGTCAATGGGGAGGGGTTGTTTATGAAAGTCGTGTACATAATAGCATAGTAGTTTTTCAACGTTTTTCAATGCAGACGCAACACACGTATTACGCGCTTAATTATTACATCAGGATGTGGGTTTGGTTGTCAATATTTATGTTTACCATACCAATCTGGTTTATTCCAGTTAACGAACATGTGACAGTATCCTGGTGAGATATAAATTGGCTTCTAGTTAATACTTAAGTATTAATAAACAAGCAGAGCATCTTGCATAGCTGTCATTCCGAATAGAAATGTTAAAAATACAAATTGTTTGCTTTATGCTGGTGGCGACAGCTTTGGGTATGTATTAAATATCTATGTAATTTGTGTTATATATATCTGTCTGTCTGTATATGCATTTTAAGAATTACTTCGTATACATAATTTCTTTTCTGTCAATTTTACTACCTGTTATTCTTGTTTACTGCCGTAATTGATAATGTACGTGCCTTGTGTTTTACACTAAACCATCTTTTGACGTGAAACCATACATTAGTGCTAACGCATGCTAATAAATCAGGTTTTGATCGTAGTTATCAAGAAAAAATAAACGTACATATAAAATATACCAACACAAAGTAATGTCTTCTTAACATGAAACTTTTTATTCCGTCCTTTCCTTTATTCATTTACTATTGTTTATTTTCCATTTTCATTATTTTATATTTATTTATGTAAAGTTTCGAATTTTGAATAAGCATTGAACCGTACAGTAGAATGCATTAAGCATTAGGATTTTATCACATCGAAACCTGAGAAATCTTTGCGAAATGTCGCCTTGACCATTCACCTATGTCAGTGTTAAAACCTTAAAGGTGTCAGTCTTTCGACTCAATGAAATTGACCAAATATCTTAGCACGGTTTTAAGAAAAAGATAGCTGAACTTCCAATCCATATCAAATAGACATTCTTCGAGGAGACGAGTTATACAACGTAATTCATAGATTCTGACTGACAACATAATTGATTGTCTTTAAAATTGTTTTTATAACTACTGCTTATGATTGGCCAGAGTAAAATTAATTATGAAACTTGTTTCTCGTATAATTTAAAAAGCAATTGCACACTTAAATTTCCTGGTAATTAATGTGATTTATATATTATGTAAACTCAATATTTGCGCTTATTACGAAACTTACCAGTTGATTAATCTACCGATTTGTTTTATGTTCTTACTTGTAAAAAAATATATTCCATCTTTTTCAGTTTTTTTATCAAGTTGAAGCTGCTCCAGGTCTCTCTCTCTCTCTCTCTCTCTCTCTCTCTCTCTCTCTCTCTCTCTCTCTCTCTCAGTTAATGAGTACGAATACTTTGGAGGCTGTACCTAATTTACATAATAGTAGCATGCACTCCCAGCTTCTAATTGGAGAACCTCAAATGTTGTTTTTCCAGCTGAAATCCGTAATTAGTTAACTCGCTGTCTTTCGTAGGTTGGTAATAATTCTTTTTTTTTTTTGGCTTGTCTTGAAGTTAACGCCATTTTTCAGCAGAATACAGGCTACACATGGCGGCTGGTTTATCTGGTCGAAGAAAAAAGGGGATAAATCACTGTATAAACCATCAACCCAAGGGAATCTGCTTGTAAGCTTTCTCACATACCCACATTCTCCGCGACCGTGACTCAAACCAGAGGAAACAGGTGAGATGACTGTAATCCCTAAATGCGTACTGCAGACTATTCAAGTACTCGGGGACCCATTTCTGACGGTAAATGTCTCTATCACCTCGATCAGTATATAACGGGCGTACAACGATAAACGTCATCCCACATATACGAATAAAAAGACGGAACGCAAAAGACGAAATCTACAAAGACTTTGGAACGTATCTGATTGGTAGATACAAGAATCCTGTCAGATGACAAGCACAAATATGTATTACACACATTGACATTTGAGCAGATTCTGTATCTTTAGATCTGCTCTGACAAGTGATAAAAAAATCGTTTCCAACCGTTTTCCGTAGCATAAGTCATTTAAATAAAGTACCAACTGACCTATTGCCAATTGTCAATCATGCTGATCAATTAATCAATCAGAGAGCGCAAATTAAACGCACCTCCACGTATTGCTTACGTCAGCCATTTTAATACGACAAACTGATTTTGGCAATAATAAACTGATTATGATAAACATTTATAATTTTTGCAATGATTTATTGATTTCTCGATTGATAAGTGTAAAAGAAATACAGTGGCTGCTTTGTAATTCTGATTGTCGATATCCAGCTTATCAAAATGGAGGAATTAGATGTATTCCTTGAACACTTTAACGTTGACTTGTCTCAAACACAATGATTTATCGTTTCGATCTTTCAGATACTTGAGTAACTATTTACTTTCTCGATGGGCCGAATGAGGGATGGGGATACACAATGGAATAATAAAGAAATGCAAAAACAATGGTTTCAGATAATTGTATTCCCATATATTAAGCATGGATTTACGTGTTTATATTAACAGACATAATTGATAAAAGTGCCATCTAACTAGTATAGTAGATCTTTAACATTATTATGTATAACAGTATGCTTCTAAACAGTATTAATTTTGTTCTTAATTTTTAATTCATTTACTTCCAAGGCAGCATGAACATAAACCAGACAAAATTAATGAGGATAATATTATATACTAATTACATTAACATGTTTCGGAACAAATTTCCTTGCATATGAACAAGTTCTTGAACAGCTTAAAATTTGATTTTATTATTTACTGACATATGACACTTAGATTATTACAATAAGAAATTGAACTACAAAACTAAATATTGTATACTGCAGTATACTTTATGTAACTTTTAAATATTACATTTTTAAGAATAATACAAATCGTTTTCATTAAACATTTCACTTAAGCTGAAACAGCTATTTGCCAAATACAGCAAGTTTGTCGAAGGTTAGAAGGGAATCATGTCACGTGATTTGCTAGGCGGAGCGATCTATCAATCACCTCGCGTAAGGTAAACTCCAAGACCATTTCAGAAACTCGACCACCAAATAACATGAGAGAGAAACTTATAAATATTATATTCAGACTCGTAGCAATTGTCAGAAAAATTAAAATTTTCGGTAGGGTCATCCTGTTACGATTACAAGATATATTAAAATATTATTGGCCCAATCAGGACTACTTTGTTCTGCTAGGATAGAAGAGTAGAATGGACAAATTGGACACATCCTATGCAGGATACAGTTTGTCTACTAGACTTAATACGCATAGTTTATTTTGCCCCAAAAATAGGAACAAACACTTTTCGGAAAAAGAATGATCATGTAAAGTCGTAAGAACTGCAGCAAAGGAAAGAAATTTATAATAGTTAATGACAATATACGTCTTGCAGAAACATGAAGCATCTGCACAATATTTTTGAAATGTCTGAGCATTTATTTAGAGAGCAAGTACGCATGTCAGCAAGCAATTGTCCATCTGGCTTAAATGATGAATGCTAAAATGATGGTAGAAAGAGTGAATATGATTATGGAAACGGTATGTATATGCTTGATAGACTGGAACGTGTACTGCAGCAGTTGAAATGGGAGAAAAAAGAAATTTACAACCAATCACATTTATGATAACGTCACATTATTGTAATATTCGCTGATCAACACTTTACCTTGAACGTGAGAGGTTGCATGGTGTTTTGTCTTGCTTGTTTCTTTCAAACAATGTGTTGATTAAACCTAAAAACAAAAGGCAACTGCTGCTGCTGCTGCTGCTACTACTACTACTTATAATTATTATTATTATTATTATTATTATTATTATTCAGGTTGCATACAGGCATACTGTAAGATGGACCCGTGTATACACACAGCATGTCCAAGTGGAACCACGTGCAGGTACAACTCTCTCTCTCTCTCTCTCTCTCTCTCTCTCTCTCTCTCTCTCTCTCTCTCTCACACACACACACACACACACACATTCAGTGGTGACGAATAATGTACCTACAGTGTCGTAAGTATTAAGTACGTATTACTTCACAGCGTCGAATGTGTCAATCCTTCATGAAAGGAACGCGATATTTCCACATCCTGTTTTATCACTGTTAGTCATCAGTGACATTGTCTTATCTCACCCGTTATGACTGTTGGAAACGGGATACTATATGGAGCACAATGAAATCGTATGTAGTCCAAATTGGTTTGAAAGGAATTATCCATGACTGCTACCCTAAATGGCGTAATTTCAAAACCAAAAAGAGCAAGTCCAGTCATAAAGAATTATCATTGTTATTCAAAAAAGAAATTAACAATATAGTAGGGAGAAAATAGGAAGCCAGGGAAACAAAGAAATAATAACTAGAACAGCAGAATAAAAGAGATGACAAAAGCGATGATACTGATGGTGATATTGAGGAAGATGATGATGATTAATAGTAGTTCATGTTATTATTGCAATTTCCATCAATAATATAATTATTAAACAAACACTACTTATGACTAATAATAATACAACTATTACTATTACAGGGCTACTTATGACTAATAACAATGCAACTATTACTATTACAGAGCTACTTATGACTAATAACAATACAACTATTACTATTACAGGGCTACTTATGACTAATAACAATGCAACTATTACTATTACAGGGCTACTTATGACTAATAACAATGCAACTGTTTCTATTACAGGGCTACTTATGACTAATAACAATGCAACTATTACTATTACAGGGCTACTTATGACTAATAACAATACAACTATTACTATTACAGGGCTACTTATGACTAATAACAATGCAACTATTACTATTACAGGGCTACTTATGACTAATAACAATGCAACTATTACTATTACAGGGCTTCTTATGACAAATAACAATGCAACTATTACTATTACAGGGCTACTTATGACTAATAACAATGCAACTATTACTATTACAGGGCTACTTATGACTAATAACAATACAACTATTACTATTACAGGGCTACTTATGACTAATAACAATGCAACTATTACTATTACAGGGCTACTTATGACTAATAATAATGCAACTATTACTATTACAGGGCTACTTATGACTAATAACAATGTAACTATTACTATTACAGGGCTACTTATGACTAATAACAATACAACTATTACTATTACAGGGCTACTTATGACTAATAACAATGCAACTATTACTATTACAGGGCTACTTATGACTAATAACAATACAACTATTACTATTACAGGGCTACTTATGACTAATAACAATGCAACTATTACTATTACAGGGCTACTTATGACTAATAACAATGCAACTATTACTATTACAGGGCTACTTATGACTAATAACAATGCAACTATTACTATTACAGGGCTACTTATGACTAATAACAATGCAACTGTTTCTATTACAGGGCTACTTATGACTAATAACAATACAACTATTACTATTACAGGGCTACTTATGACTAATAATAATACAACTATTACTATTACAGAGCAAACTACTGTGGCGGATGCAATGCTGAGTGTGTACCAACATATGGTTGAACTGACCACCTGCATGCAACACATATTGAATAGATCTTTACAAAGCTCCGCAAGGGTTTATGATGTTCATGTAATTTAAAATACGAATAAACAAAGCATTTGTTACTTTAAATATTGTATTTGGTCATGTTTCAACAACTACTGATTCATATATACTAGCTTATAATATGTTAATTTGTCTGTGTCTAAGTCATTGCATTTGTCTTTCTATCTGTATATCCATACATTGTAGATATGCATGCATACCTGGAAGGACACGTGCACCATGCACCATAAGTCATCTAAAGACATGCTTAGTACATTGTCTAAGTTTCTGGACAACTTGTACATTTTGTATTCTTAAAATATTTAAAATATGCAACAAAATAGCATAAGATGAATATATGGCAACAAAATAATAGGTAAGTAAAACACCAAAGAATATAATTGGCAGTACAACGACGTTTGCTCGTGTATGACCCCGAACCAAGCTACGAACAACGTGGGGCATGGAAAATGCGCTGACAGGTCAGAGTTTACTCTATTCGATTAAAATCGTTAAAAGTACGCACGTCGCGCACCGGATCTTACGACGCAACATATGATAGCATATCTCAGCCTAACGCCAGGGCCGTATTATCCATAAGGCTGACTAAGCTGAAGCCTAGGGGCCCACCAAGAGCAGGGTCCCATGCAACTTTTAGCCGTGCCATGGCAATGCTGTGTAATCTAAAATTCCACATTAATAAATTCCTACTCCATGCCACAACAATCAGACTGCTGCTAAATTCAACCTTTTTAAATCATTTTTGGTAAGTTTGTATTAATTAAAAGAGCGCGAAATTCGCGGGTGGATGTAGAGAGGCTCAAAGAAGCTCAAAGTCTAGGGGCTCTGCCATTCGCGGGTGGATGTCGAGGGGCCCAAAGAAGCTTGAAGCCTAGAGGCCCTACCATGGGTTTATACGGCACTGTCTAACGCTAATAATCGTAGAGCATGCGAATATCACATACAGAATTGACGTTATTATTAGTCTACCAGAAGTTAAGTTTCCAAGGTATATTCATTTAAAAAGTTGGTTTTCAGCCTTTATTAGGCGATATACCAAAGATCAGACTGTTCAATACATGTTGAATTGGTGAACGGTGTCCTGTTATATCGATTTGAAGTACATTTAGAAGAATACACAATCAAAATAATCCATTCTATATTTAAATCTTACTCGTCAAGATTTTTGTATATTCTTTTATTTTTATCTGGTGTCCTCTTCTAAACGTCGTCCATATTTGGATAAGCAGGCAATGGCCGTGAACCAAAGCTAGTAAAGGGAAGTAATTTAAATAAACTACTTTACAGCTATGGTCAAGCAATGTTACACATTAAACAGGGTAAGATGATTCTAGCCTCATTTATCCAGATTGGGGATGGTCCAAATTACATGGAGAGATGGGGTGTATGTGTACATATTAAATAGGATCTAACAAGCATGTCTGAACTATCAATGGCAGTGACTGTACACATTGAAAAAGACCCGTACGAAGCATACCTGCTTTATCGAGTGTAGGAACTGTCGACGTTCTGTAAAGTAGGGCGAGCCATGCACGATTTAACTAGGGTGTTGCTGTCCACATTTTAATAGGGTAGAGCAATGCATGCCTCATTTATGGAGAATTGGAATGGTCCATTTTAAATAGGGTAGGGCTCTGCATTCCGGATTTATCGAAGGTAGGGACTATCCATAGTGAATGCGATCGGCCAATCCATAGCTGATTTCTCTAAGGTGGGTACAGAATACATTCAGTAGAGTAAGACGACGTATATCCAATGAATCAAGTGTGAGGACTGTTCGTTTTGAAAAGGCAGTATGATGCATGTCTGATGTATGTAGTGTAGTGTCTGTTCATATTAAACAAGGATATTACGAACCTTGCCTGCTTTATTGAGCAGGAACACGGTCTACATTGGATCAGGTTAGATGAGAAATGGCTGGTTTATCATGGGTTTCACTGTTCACAATGAAAAGGAAGGATGCGTGCCTGATTCATCGTGGGTGGGGACTGTTTCTACTCTATATGTTAGGATGATGTAAACCTGATTTATCACGGTTGGGTACTATCCACATTAAATAGACTAAGACGATGAGATACTGCTTTGTCTAGTGTGAGAACTGCCCACATGGATAAGTTGCATAAGATAGGAACGAATAATGAATTTGTCCTTGGTGTACAGTTATCAGAAAGATATAAAACATGTATAATTGTAGCAAAACATAGGTTCATATTTCCTAATCTGTGTGTTTAAAATGGATAATTATTTAGTAGCAATGTTGATTGTATATTTGTTTAAAGTGACACAGTTTCTCCATACTAAAAAATTGTGTTAGAGTTTGTACATATGCTGAATGATTTCTTACATGACATACATTGTCTACATTAGCAGGTCTGCAAAGGAACAAGACAGTCTTCAGTAAGACTCACAACAAATTTACTTATATCTAACCCGCGTTTAAAATGGGCAAATATTTTGTATCCTGCCAGAATTTTCCAGCACTGTATATACCCCAAGGGTTAAACATATTTCGCTAAAGAGTTTACTCACTAATTGTTGGTCTTGATCTATGTGAAACTGTTGGTATTCCAACACGTGTAACAGTTTGTTGTAGTATCAGTTTTGCTGTGTGGGGTAGTTCTAAATGGAGAATGATTTGTTTTGTTTCTTTGCTTTTTTGGTGGTTTTTTTGTAATTTAATGCGCAGTTTTTGCGATGACAATTCATGAAAGATGTCATGGTTTAATATAATAATTAAAAAAAAATAAAGATTGCGTATTTCCAATATAAACATTCCAGGTATTTGCATCTAATAAATGACACCATGATATTCGCCGTGGTTGTAAATAATCATGCGTAGCATATTGTAGACATCCATTAGTGAGGAGAGACGATGTAAATTCGCCCATGAGAGATGTCCAGGTTGCTGTTTGTGCAGCGTGACTATGGCGCCCAACACGTGTGTTGAAGTCCTTGCTTCACTTGAAAGTTGAGTCTGGTGAGTGTTGGAGCTGGTTCCTCTTCCTCGAAGATCACTTTTCATCAGCTAGCAAGAATAACTTGTCGTCGCCGGCTTTCAAGCCAGTGATCAGAGCGTGTCGCCAGCTACGCCTGTCTAGAGCAAGCTCTTCCCAGCTGTCGACATTGATTTCAATGGTTTTCATATCGTGCTTGCAGACATCCTTGAAGCGATGATATGGCTATCGAATCGACATTTTGTCAGTGACCCGTTCCGAATAAAGGTCTTTGCGGATCCGCCCGCCATCCATCCTAGTACATAGCTCAACTGTCTGATGCGCCGTTGGCGGAGGAGTGTGACCATGCTGGTAATCTTGGCACGTTCAAGCACCTCGTTGGCTGCTACTCAAATACTCCATGTGATCCCTATTATACGTCGGAGACATCGCATGTGAAAGACGCTCAGTATTTTCTCTTGTGAGGCGTACAGTTTCCAGGTTTCACTGGCATACAGAAGAATGTTTTGCACACAAACGCGATATCTTAGTGTTCCGGGTAAGCATGCTGTTGTTCCACACTCTCTGCGACAACCTGTAGAGAGTTGTTGATGCCTTTCCAATCTGCTGGTCGAGCTGAGCATCGAGCGATAGGTTGTTGGTGATGGCAGAGCCGAGGTACGTGAACTGACTGACTAACTCAAGTTCGTAATTGTTGATGATGCTTGGGTGTTTACGTTATGAGCGTTCACTTCGTTTTTCTTTAGGCTGCTGGTCAGCCCAAACTCATCGCATGCGTTAACAAAACGGTCCATGAGATGTTGAAATTCAGCTTCTGTGTGAGTGTCTAGGGCAGCATCGTCTTCAATGAGCATGTATCTGATGGCTGCTTCACGTACCTTGATTTTTGCCTTTAGTCGTGCCAGCTTAAATAGTTTGCCATCTGATCGCGTGTGTAGGTAGATCCATTCTGTAGACGTCGGGGGTAGGACGTGGGGGCTAGGACGCAACCCTATTTCATTTCGCTGCGGTTGTTAAAGGGTTGAACATTGAGCCATCGTACTGCATTGTGCTTTTCATGTTATCTTGGAAAGACTGATCATGCTTAGCTGCTTCGGAGGGGATCCAATCTTTGCAAGGATTGTGAAACGTCCAACTTTGCTGACCAGGTCGAACGCATTGGTGAGGTCTATAAAGGTCAGGAAAATGGTTTTCTGTTGTTTCACTGCATTTTTCCTGAAGTTGCCTGACGGTGAAGATCATGTCGATTGTGAACCTCTCTGCACGGAACCCGGATGCGACTCTAGATACACTATGTCTGCAAGCGTCTGCAGTCTGTTCAGGATAACGTGTGCGAAGACTTTACCCACGATACTGAGAAGGGATATGCCCTTGAAGTTGTTGCAGTAACGTCTGTCGCCTTTGTTCTTGTACAGGGTTACGATGATGGCGTCTCTCATGTCCTGAGGTACTGCATCCTCATCCCAGCAGTGGCAGAGGAACTCGTGCAGGTGTTTGAGCAGCACGCTGCAGCCGCAGTTCATGACTTCTGCTGGGATGCCATCCTTCCCTGTTGCTTTACCTAAAGACAGTTTCTAAGTTTATTAACTAATAGAGAAATATCACAGGAAAGATTACAGCCCTCACTCTCCTTGATTTGTCTTCAGCATTTGACACAATCGAAGATGATATATTACTTCACCGTCTCCAGCAGGTATTAGGAATTCACAATACAGCCTTACTTTGGTTCAAGTCCTACTTAATCAACAGGACACAAATTGAATATGCAAATGGAATCCACTTCCTGCCCAGTTGATCTATGATGTGGAATTCCACAAGAGTCTGTAACTGGACCTGTTCCCTTTATTCTATACACTCAGCCACTCTCAAGTGTCATATATCATCACCCAGTGCCTCACCAATTGTACGCTGCATGACACCCAAATACACAAGTCTAGCCACCCATCTGAAATTCATGATACTATCCAAGGAGTAGAGAGATGCATTTCCTATGTGAAATCATGGATGACATTACAAGCTGCAGATGAATGATAATAAAACCGAGGCCATGCGGATCACAACACAAATACTTTCTCCATCACATCATTTACATCAAACAATAAATATCAGCAAAACCAACATTAAATTCATCAAAGTCAGTACCGAAATCTAGGTCTTACTCTAGACAGTACACTCACATTGCACCAACATGTTATGAACATATGCAAGGCTACATATCTTGAGCTGAGATGCATCAGCTCCATTCGCAAATATCTGTCAGTAGATGTCACTAAAACACTTGTATTTTCAAGACTAGATTATGGTAACATACTTCTGTCTGGTTCGTCTCAATATCTACTCCAGAAACTTTAAAAAAAATATAATCACTGCTGCTCGGCCCATCATTAGAGTACCAAGATCAGAGCACAACTCCCCGCTGATCTGTACCCTACACTGGCTATCTATTCGATGCAGAATCAAACACAAAAATTGTTATCTCTGCTATGTTTCACTGTCGGACTCCAGTCCAACGTATCTATCTGGCCTCACCCATGTGCACACACCAGCAAGATACTTACGCTCCTCTTCTGACAATCATATGCTCATTATTCCCACTATGAAAACGATGTCATATGAACAACGTTCCTTTAGATACCAGGGCCCATCAACGTGAAAAGAATTGCCCATTGAAATTAGACACAAAGGCACAGCGATCCATTTCAAGAGTGCTCTTAACGCACCTTTCTCTACTACAGGAAGAAACGTAAAGACCCAATAATGTTTCTTTCCTTAAATCTTTCAGCATTATTTATGTTTTATAATTTCATGATGTTTGTTTTTTGGGTGTGTTTTTTTAATTCTTCTTTTTTTTGGTATTCATATTATAGATGTTTTAAACGCTTAGAGCGTCTAAAGATTAGGCGTTATACAAAGTCCTCATTATTGTTATTATTATATACACTATTATTTCTTAACCCATTCCTAGACTGGTTTGCCCTTCTTCCAGATAATTAGTACCGTTTGTCCTATAACTAGATTATTTTTCTAGAACAAGATGTCAGATCTAGAAACCGCGTGGTCTTCTCCTAAGCATTAATCTTCCTCTACCCATCCCTCTAATCTGTTATGGAAAATAGTATCAAATAAGTTTACTCGGAACATGAACAGGCTTGTATCTCTGCGATTTACGTATCGCTAAAAATGATAAGTAACAGCATAAATAATTTGTTGAAATGTTTGGTTAGTAATGCATCATTGATATGATAAGTACGTGTGAAGAAATTGCTGCCTCAAATTTGCATTTTAATTTCTTATCTACCCTTGACATTCTTTACTGCCTCCATTATTATTCTTTTATGAGTCATCATTACTTTAAAACTGACAAAACCCTTTGATATCTAAATATATATTGCCACTGTTTCTGACTGTTATTGCAGACTTCCGGGTGTGCTGCTGCAACGTAATAAACACTTCTAAGCCCTGGAATACACTAGTCGTAAGATCCACTTCTATGTTGTCGTTAATGATTTCGAGATTCAAAGCCATTAAGTTTTGTTATGTTGTGTTTTTTGTCTTCTATGCTAACCTATCTATCGACATTGCTTAGAAAGTAAGCTAAAATATATCAGAGAATCATACAGCATGACTAATCAGCTAATTCAATTGTTGATATTCCTGGTTCCATGAATTTTCCATGTGCGTAATGTCTCTGCAGATCGTGGTCTACTCCGTTTGCTTGATAACTTTCGTATGACAAAACGGCATAGACTTTGCACTTTCGATGTATTATAGTGACTAAGGTGAACGAAAAAATATGATGCACGATGCATATTTTAGCGATGAATTTTAGAAGATGATAAATTTAAATGGATGCTAGTTAAAAGAGCCATTTTGATCTTATTAACTGTGAAATTCGCATTAATTTATGTGTTAGACAATTATGAAACTGCTTAATGGAAATACAGTTTAATATATGTTGTGTTATCCTATGACTTAGTGACTGGCACCTAGCTGGAACATAACCATATCATCAACGATAAGACACGGCGACTTTAATCTGGAGTCATGAAATTAACTGAGCACATATCCTAATTTTGTGGTGAAAGGTTCGAACCTAAAATTCGTATTTATGTGGTCAAATGAGATAAACATAACAATAATACAACGCACATAAAGTTTGCATTTCACAAGCCATCAAAAGCAAAAGTATTAGTAACGTTTGAATTGAAAATAGTCTTCACCTCTGATGTCATCTTATACGCTAAGAAGACAGATTCCAAGTTATACGAAGGACAACTAACTCCATAACTAAAATGTTGTAGTAATGGCAGAAAAAAATTGACATGGTCATTCTTTACCGCGTAACCTCTTTCTTTGTCTCTATTTCTATATATGTTTCTCGGTCTTAAATAATACAATATGTACTCTTGATATCAGTATTTCATATGTTCAAACAATAACCGTATTTCGCATGTGAAAGTATATGGTAATGGACATGATATAAAAAGAAACATCCGGTCCAGTACAGAACTTTGATAAATTAGTCTGAACAATATAAATGCCACAACATTGCAAATAATTATCTGAATCGGATCGACAATATTTTTAAAAAATCTTTGAAAATCTAAATGATCTAAAGAGTGAGTTTGGTACCAAACGTATAAAGCTTCTCGTTGCACTCACTGTTCGTATACCATCTGGATTGAAGCCGAGAACTTCAGGCAACTGATGGAATACGACGTGTTGTTTGGATTAGGTATTGCAAAATAGCATTTAACCATTTCTGGCATTCAGACCGTTTTGGGCATTCCACACAAAGATATAGCCAAGTAGCTTGTCAAATGTATAAATTGTACTTTTCCTACTGGCATACAAATAAGTTTGGCCTGCTTTATGGTGAATGAGATTCCCTTCCTGGTTGTGATAAATATTTTAATATTGAACAATATTGTCCATCGTACCATGGGAACGTTTGATCAATTACTGCATAATATGTATGACAGTTTCCGTAAAGATTTACCACTTCTTCGTTTTAAGTGTCGTCCACTTCGTTCAGAAAATCTTCAGTAGTACGAGAGGCACCGCGAAATATGAGTCCATGTCCACATGCAATGACGTTAGAACGACAACAGTGATGAAATAACAGTTCTTGAATACCGAAAGCGTGACGAGCAACAAAAAATTAAGAATATGATATTAAGTATCTTTAGAGCGTTCAAAGTTAAATAACATAAAATCCATACGTTTCTTATTCTTTTGCTGATCGTCATTCAATACCCCTTTGATTTCCTTGTCATATAATTGAATGTAGTTTGATGATTTAACTCATCAAAGTTTTTATTTAATTAACACGGTACGTTACATACGTTTTCTCTAAATTTGCAACAAATGTAATTTCTTAAGCATTGTTGATTCTTTTAAAATTACAAGATAATCATCGCGTTATCTTTCTGGTATAAGTTGGTTGTACTTGATTATATAGTATTTGACAAGTCAGAGATCGATGTAGTCAAGGAAGCAAGAGTCATTTATAATGACGCATTCAATTTTCTAGCTCCCCTTTGGACTTTTAACCTGATAATAAGGGAGTTGATAGATTTGCAAACGTGTTTAATTATACATCATCCAGAAAGACTATTACAGTCTCAACATTTAAACCATGTTTCTAATGCCACCTAAAAGAAGAGTGATGGAAATTGCAAGAGAAAGGTTAAAATGAAGCAAGAGTTGATACAGCATGGACAAACTATTGGTAGGAAAGATATATGTTGCATTTGGCATACGGATTCCGCGTCAGTTTCTCAAAAGCGAGAAAGAAAGAAAAAACTGAGAAGGATACTCAAATTAAATCTATATCGATATAAAAAGCGAGATAATAAACATTTTGAGAGGTATATCGATGATAATCAAAATCGATTAAAAAATATCAGATGAAAAGGTTTCAAAAAACTTTCAAATAAATGGGAATAAAAGGGTTTTCAAGTTTTAATGATGTCGTGAGAAATGAATGGTATACCTTGAGACAAAATCAGACAAAAGATAAAGAAGTTTGATGAGAAAGTTATGGAATATGTAAATGTATTGACAAAAGAGATCAGATTTTAATACAAGATTACATCCAAGAGATTGAAAAATGTTCCATTTATATTATGAGTCTTGAAAGTAATATGGCATATAAAATATAATGTATGAACATGATGAGTGTCGCATAACTACGATCAGGTGCATTTAAATTGCAGTCTTTAAACTTATTAAGAGAGGCAATAAGCCTACATATAACATAGGTAATAAGGTAATACCACTGCAATTAATTATCTGTGTTTAAATTCGTGTTGAATCAACTTAAATTTCGACATCTGAATGTGCCATTTTATGTGTGAATGGAAGGTTTCGTCAATGGGGAGGGGTTGTTAATGAAAGTCGTGTACATAATATCATAGTAGTTTTTCAACGTTTTTCCAATGCGTCCGCAACACACGTATTACGCATTTAATTATTACACCAGGATGTGAGTTTGGTTGTCAACAGTTATGTTTACCACACCAATCTGGTTTATTCCGGTTAACGAACATGTGACATTATTCTGGTGACATATAAATTGGCATCTAGTTAATACTTAAATATTAAGAAACAAGCAGAGCAGCTTACACAGTTATCATTCCGAGTAGAAATGTTAAAAATACAAATTGTATGCTTTATGCTGGTGGCGACAGCGTTGGGTACGTATTAACTACTATCTATGTAATTTGTGTTATCTATATCTGTCTGTCTGTATACCCAGTATATGCCTTTTAAGAATTACTTTGTATACATAATTTCTTTACTGTAAATTTTAATACCGGTTATTCTTGTTTACTGCCGTAATTGATAATGTACATGCTTTGTGTTTTACACTATACCACCTTTTGCGCGAAATCATACATTAGTGCTAAAGCATACTTATAAAGCCGGTTTTGGTCATAGTTATCAAAAAAAAATAAACGTACATATAAAATATACTAACACTTTCTTTTATTTATTTACTCATGTTCCTGTTCCATTTTCTTTATTTTATATTTATTTATGTGAAGTTTCTAATTTTGAATAAGCTTTGAACCGTACAGCAGAATGCATTAAGTATTAGGATTTTACCACATTTAAACCTGTTAAATCTTTGCGAAGGGTCTCATCGACCTTTCCTCAATGTCAGTGTTAAAACTTCAAAGGGGTCAGTGTTCCGACTGAATGAAATCGAGAAATTATCTTACCACGGTTTTACGGAAAAGACAGCTGAACTTCCAATCCATGTAAAATAGTCATTCTTCAAAGAGAAGAGTTCTATAACGTAATTCATATATTCTGACTGACAAAAGAAATGGATTGTTTTTGGAATTGTTTTTATAAACCACTGCTTATGATTGGCCAGAGTGAAATTAAGTTTGAAAATTGTTTTTCGTATAATTTAAAATGCAATTGCAAACTTACATTTCCTGGCAATTAATTCTTGCTTGTACAATTATATTCCATCTTTTTCAGTTTTTCATCAAGCTGAAGCTGCTCCAGGTCTCTCTCTCTCTCTCTCTCTCTCTCTCTCTCTCTCTCTCTCTCTCTCTCACATACACACACACACAGACACATATTGTAGATAAGTATATTGTAGATAATAGCGACCGCTATTGCCATGCATTCTTGACAGTATGTGGATCAGGTTCACTCTGTTGCATGTATGGTCTTGTGGTTTCATATCTACATTTACATTTAGTACTTAATTTTGCACCCATACAATGCAAATTGTGGTTGTAATATTAGTTTTGTTTTGTTTAGCTGGCTATGTATTGTTGTTAGATTATGTAATATACGCGTAAAACGGGCTATACCATGCTTTTGGATTAATTACCATATACGCCAAGTCGGCTACGCATCTTTCAACATATTTTCCTATAGGTTCATATTTAGGACACATTTTTTTTCGCCCAAAAATAGGAACAAACACTTTTCGGAAAAACAATGATCATTTAAAGTTGTTTGAACTGCAGAAAAGGAAAGACGCTTTATCATAGTTGATGACAACATACGTCATGCAGAAATATGAAGCATCTGCACAATATTTTTGAAAGGTCTGAGCATTTATTTAGAGAGCAAGTTCGCATGTCAGCAAGCAATTGTCCATCTGGATTAAATGATGAATGCTAAAATGATGGTTTCATAGAGTGGATATGATTATTTAAACGGTATGTATATGCTTGATAGACTGGAACGTGTACTGCAGCAGTTGAAATGGGAGAAAAAAGAAATTTACACCCAATCACATTTATGATTTATGATTCTTGTAATATTCGCTGATCAACACTTTACCTTGAACGTGAGAGGTTGCCCGGTCTTTTGTTTGCTTGTTTCTTTCAAACAATGGGTTGATAAAACCTAAAAACAAAGGCAACTACTGCTGCTGCTGCTACTACTACTACTACTACTTATTATTATTATTATTATTATTATTATTATTATAGTAGGATGCGTGACGGTGTTTTGCTTCGCCAATCCCTGTTCGACAGTGTACTGTCCACCAGGAACCACATGCAGGTATCAGTTCATCTCTCTCTCTCTCTCTCTCTCTCTCTCTCTCTCTCTCTCTCTCACACACACACACACACACACACACACACACACACACACACATCAGTGACAAATAATGTACCTACATTGTCGTAAGTAGTAAGTACGTATTACTTCACAATGTCGAATGTGTCAATCTTTCATGAAAGGAATGCGATATTTCCACATCCTACTTTATCACTGTTAGTCATCAGTGACATTGTCTTATCTCACCCGTTATGACTGTTGGAAAAGGGATATTTTATGGAGCACAATGAAATCGTATGTAGTCCAAAATCGGTTTGAACGGAATTATCCATGACTGTTACCCTAAATGGCGTAATTTCGAGACCGAAAATAGCAAGTCCAGTCATACAGAATTATTATTGTTATTCAAAAAAAAGAAATTAACATTATAGTAGAGAGAAAATAGGAAGCCAGGGAAACAAAGAAATAATTACTAGAACAGCAGAATAAAAGAGATGACAAAAGCGATGATACTGATGGTGATATTGAGGAAGATGATGATGATTAATAGTAGTTCATGTTATTATTGCAACTACCATCAATAATATAATTATTAAACAAACACTACTTATGACTAATAATAATACAACTATTACTATTACAGGGCTACTTATGACTAATAATAATACAACTATTACTATTACAGGGCTACTTATGACTAATAACAATGCAACTATTACTATTACAGGGCTACTTATGACTAATAATAATACAACTATTACTATTACAGAGCAAACTACTGTGGCGGATGCAATGCTGAGTGTGTACCAACATATGGTTGAACTGACCACCTGCTTGCAACACATGTTGAATAGATCTTTACAAAGCTCCGTAAGGGTTTATGATGTTCATGTAATTTAAAATACGAATAAACAAGCATTTGCTACTTTAAATATTTTATTTGGTCATGTTTCAACAACTACTGATTCATATATATATATATATATATATATATATATATATATATATATATATATTAGCTTATATATGTTAATTTGTCTGTGTCTAAGTCATATCATTTGTCTTTCTATCTGTATATCCATACATTGTATTTATGCATGCATACCTGGAAGGACACGTACATCATACACCATAGTCCCATAGTCATCTAAAGACATGCTTAGTACATGGTCTAAGTTTTTAGACAACTTGTACATTTTGTATTCTTAAAATATTTAAAATATGCAACAAAATAGCATAAGATGAATATATGGCAACAAAATAATAGGTAAGTAAAACACCAAAGAATATAATTGGCAGTACAACGACGTTTGTTCGTGTATGACCCCGAACCAAGCTACGAACAACGTGGGGCATGGAAAATGCGCTGACAGGTCAGAGTTTACTCTATTCGATTAAAATCGTTAAAAGTACGCACGTCGCGCACCGGATCTTACGACGCAACATATGATGACATATCTCAGTCTGACGCTTATAATCGTACAGCATGGGAATATCACATACAGAATTGACGTTATTATTAGTCTACAAGAGGTTAATTTTCCAAAGTATATTCATTTAAAATATCCGCAGGCGAAGTTGGTCTTCAACCTTTATTAGGCGATATACCAAAGAGACTATTCAATAAATGTTGAATTGGTGAACGGTGTCCTGTTATTTCGATTTGACGTACATTCAGGAGAATACACAATCAAAAATAAGTATTTTCTATATTTTAATCTCACTCAAGATTTTTGTATATTCTTTTATTTTTATCTTTATCCTCTTCTAAATTTCGTCGATATTTGGATAAGCAGGCAATGACTGTGTACCAAAGCAAATAAAGGGAAGTAATTTAAATAAACTACTATACAGCTATGGTCAAGCAATGTTCCACATTAAACAGGGTAAGATGATTCTAGCCTCATTTATCCAGATTGGGGATGGTCCAAATTACTCTTCAGAGATGTGGATGCAGGAGATCATATTAAAAAGGATCTAAAAAGTATGCTTGATGTATTGAGGGCAGTGACTGTACACATTGAAATAGACCCGTACGAAGCATCGAGTGTAGCAACTGTCTACTTTCTGTAAAGTAGGGCGAGCCATGCACGATTTAACTAGGGTGTTACTATCCACATTTTAATAGGGTAGAGCAATGCATGCCTGATTTATGGAGAATTGGAATGGTCCATTTTGAATAGGGTAGGACAATGCATCCCTGACTTATCGAAAGTAGAGACTGTCCATAGTGAATGTGATCGGGCAATCCATACCTGATTTCTCTAAAGTGGGTGCAGAATACATTCAGTATGGTAAGACGACGTATACACAATGAATCAAGTGGGAGGACTGTCCACATTCAAAAGGCAGTATGATGCATGTCTGATGTATGTAGTGTAGTGACTGTTCATATTAAACAGGATACTATGAACCTTGCCTGATTTATCGAACATGAACATTGTCTATCTTGGATCGGGTTAGATGAGGAATGGCTGGTTTATCATGGGTTGGACTGTCCACATTGAAAAGGGACGGGTGATCCGTGCTTGATTCATCGTGGGTGGGGACTGTTTATACTCTATATGCTAGGATGATGTAAACCTGATTTATCACAATTGGGTACTATCCACATTAAATAGACTAAGACGATGAGTGACTGCTTTGTCTATTGTGAGAACTGCCCACATGGATATGTTGCATAAGATAGGAGCGAATAGTGAATTTGTCCTTGGTGTACAGCTATCAGAAAGATATAAAACATGTATAATTGTATCAAAACATAGGTTCATATTTCCTAATCTTGTGTATTTAAAATGGATAATTATTTAGTAGCAATGTTGATTGTATATTTGTTTAAAGTGACACAGTTTCTCAATACTAAAAAATTGTGTTAGAGTTTGTACATATTTTGAATGATTTCTTACATGACATACATTGTCTACATTAGCAGTTCTGCAAAGGAACAAGACAGTTTTCAGTAAGACTCACAACAAATTTACTTACATCTAACCCGCGCTTAAAATGGGCAAATATTTTGTATCCTGCCAGATTTTTCCAGCACTGTATATACCCCAAGGATTCGACACATTTCGCTAAAGAGTTCACTCACTAATTGTCGGTCTTGATCTATGTGAAACTGTTGGTAGGTCAAAACGTGTAACAGTTTGTTGTAGTATCAGTTTTGCTGTGTGGGGTTACTGTGTGGGGTGGTTCTAAATGGAGAATGATTTGTTTTGTTTCTTTGTTTTTGGTGGTTTTTTTGTAATTTAATGCGCAGCTTTTGCGATGGCAATCCATGAAAGATGTCATGGTTTAATATAATAATTAAAATAAATAAAAATTGCGTATTTCCAATATAAACATTCCAGGTATTTGCATCTAATAAATGACACCATGATATGTGCCGTGGTTGTAAACAATCGTGCGTAACATATTGTTGCGATGGCAATCCATGGCAGTCCTTGCTGCACTTGAAAGTTGAGTCTGGTGAGTGTTGGAGCTGCTTCCTCTTCCTCCAAGATCAATTTTCATCAGCTAGCAAGAATAACTTGTCTTCGCCGGCTTTCAAGCCAGTGATCAGAGCGTGTCGCCAGCTGCGCATGTCTAGAGCAAGCTCTTCCCAGGTGTCAACATTGATTTCAAGGGTTTTCATATCGTGCTTGCAGACATCCTTGAAGCGATGATATGGTTGTCGAATCAACATTTTGTCAGTGACACGTTCCAAATAAAGGCCTTTGCGGATCCGTCCACCATCCATCCTAGTACATAGCTCAACTATCTGATGCGCCGTTGGCGGAGGAGTGTGACCATGCTGGTAATCTCGGTACGTTCAAGCACCTCGTTGTTTGTTACTCAGTCACTCCAAGTGATCTCTTGTATGGGTCGGAGACATCGCATGTGAAAGACGCTCAGTATTTTCTCTTGTGAGGCGTACAGTATCCAGGTTTCACTGGCATACAGAAGAATGTTTTGCACGCAGACGGGATATCTTAGTGTTCAGGGTCAGCATGCTGTTGTTCCA
Source organism: Unio pictorum (assembly GCA_030141615.1). Lineage (NCBI taxonomy): Eukaryota > Metazoa > Mollusca > Bivalvia > Unionida > Unionidae > Unio > Unio pictorum. The sequence continues at coordinate 14,737 of JARLTB010000161.1, read as the reverse complement.
CACTCTCTGCGACAAACTGTAGTGAGTTCTTGATGCCTTTCCAATTTGCTCGTCGAACTTAGCATCGAGCGATAGGTTGTTGGTGATGGCAGAGCCGAGTGACGTAAACTGACTGACTACCTCAAGATCGTAATTGTTGATGATGATGCTTGGGTGTCAGTGTTATGAGCCTTCACTTCGTTTTTCTTTAGGCTGCTGGTCAGCCCAAACTCATCGCATGCGTTAGCGAAACGGTCCATGAGATGTTGAAATTCAGCTTCTGTGTGAGTGGCTAGGGCAGCATCGTCTTCAGTGAGCATTATCTGATGGTTACTTCACTCACTTTAATCTTTGCCTTTAGTTGTGCCAGCTTAAATAGTTTGCCATCTGATCGCGTGTGCAAGTAGATCCATTCTGTAGACGTCGGTGGTAGGACGTGGGGGCTAGGACGCAACCCTATTTCATTCCGCTGCGGCTGTTAAATGGTTGAACATTGAGCCATCGTACTGCATTGTGCTTTTCATGTTATCTTGGAAAGACTGGTCATTCTTAGCTGCTTTGGAGGGGATCCAATCTTTGCGAGGATTGTGAAACGTCCAACTCTGCTGACCAGGTCGAACGCATTGGTGAGGTCTATAAAGGCCAGAAATAGGATTTTTTGTTGTTTCACTGCATTTCTCCTGCAGTTGCCTGACGGTGAAGATCATGTCGATTGTGAACCTCTCTGCGTGGAACCCGGATGCGACTCTGGATACACTATGTCTGCAAGCGTCTGCAGTCTGTTCAGGATAACGTGTGCGATGACTTTACCCACGATACTGAGAAGGGATATGCCCTTGAAGTTGTTGCAGTGACGTCTGTCGCCTTTGCTCTTCTACAGGGTTACGATGATGGCGTCTCTCATGTCTTGAGGTACTGCATCCTCATACTATCACTGGCAGAGGAACTCGTGCATGTATGTGAGTAGCACGCTGCAGCCGCAGTTCATGACTTCTGCTGGGATGCCATCTTTACCTGTGGCATTACCTAAAGACAGTTTCTAAGTGTATTAAGTAATAGAGAAATATCACAAGAAAGATTACAATCCTCACACTCCTTGATTTGGCTGCCGCATTTGACACAATTGACCATGATATATTACTTCACCGTCTGCAGCAGTTATTTGGCATTCACAATACAGCCTTACTTTGGTTCAAGTCCTACTTAATCAACAGGACTCAAATTGTATATACAAATGGAATACACTTCCTGCCCAGTTGCTCCATGATGTGAAATTCTACAAGGGTCTGTACTTGGACCTGTTCCCTTTATTCTATACACTCGGCCACTCTCAAGTGTCATATATCATCACCCAGTGCCTCACCAATTGTACGCTGAATGACACCCAAATACACAAGTCTAGCCACCCATCTGAAATTGATGATACTATCCAAGGAGTAGAGAGATGCATTTCCTATGTGAAATCATGGATGACATCACAAGCTGCAGATGAATGATGATAAAACCGAGGCCATGCGGATCACAACACAAATACTTTCTCCCTCACATCATTTACATCAAACAATAAATATCAGCAAAACCAACATTAAATTCAAAGTCAGTACCGAAATCTAGGTCTTACTCTAGACAGTACACTCACATTGCACCAGCATGTTATGAACATATGCAAGGCTACATATCTTGAGCTGAGATGCATCAGCTCCATTCGCAAATATCTTTCAGTAGATGTCACTAAAATACTTGTGTGTTCACAAGATTACTCATTCGTATTTTCAAGACTGGATTATGGTAACATCCCTCTGTCTGGTTCGTCTCAATATCTACTCCAACTTCAAACATAATATAAGCACTGCTGCTCGGTCCATCATTAGAGTACCAAGATCAGAGCACAACTCCCCGCTGATCTGTGCCTTACACTGGCTATCCATTCGATCCAGAATCAAACACAAAAATTGTTCTCTCTGCTATGTTTCACTGTGGGACTCCAGTCTAACATATCTATCTGGCCTCACCCATGTGTACACACCAGCAAGATACTTACGCTCCTCTTCTGACAATCATATGCTCATTATTCCCACTATAAAAACGAGGTCATATGGACAACGTTCCTTTGCATACCAGGGTCCATCAACGTGAAACGAATTGCCCATTGAAATTAGATACAATGGCACAGCGATCCATTTTAAGAGTGCTCTTAACGCACCTTTTTCGATTGCAGGAAGAAACGTAAAGACCCAATAATGTTTCTTTCCTTCAATCTTTCAGCATTATTTATGTTTTATAATTTCATGATGTCTGTTTTTCGGGTGGATTTTTTCTTTTCTATTCATGTTATAGATGTTGTAAAGCGCTTAGAGCTTCTAAAGATTAGGCGTTATACAAAGTCCTCATTATTGTTATTATTATATACACTATTTTTTCTTCACCCAGTTCTAGACTGGTTCACACTTCTTCCAGAAATTAGTACCGTGTGTCCTATAACTAGATTGTTTTTCTAGAACAAGATGTCAGATCTAGAAACCGCGTGGTCTTCTCCTAAGCATTAATCTTCCTTTACCCATCCCTCTAATCTGTTATGGAAAATAGTATCAAATAAGTTTACTCGGAACATGAACAGGCCTGTACCTCTGCGATTTCCGTATCGCTAAAAATGATAAGTAATAGCATAAATAATTTGTAGAAATGTTTGGTCAGTAATGCATCATTGATATGATAAGTACGTGTGAAGAAATTGCTGCCTCAAATTTGCATTTTAATTTCCTTATCTACCCTTGACAATCTTTACTGCCTCCATTATTATTCTTTTCTGAGTCATCATTACTTTAAAACTGACCCACCCCTTTGATATCTAAATATATATTGCCACTGTTTCTGACTGTTATTGCAGACTTCCGGGTGTGTTGCTGCAACGTAATAAACACTTCCAAGTCCTGGAATACACTAATCGTAAGATCCACTTCTAATGTTGTCGTTAATGATTTCGAGATTCAATGATAGAAAGTTTTGTTTTGTTGTGTTTTTTTTTTGTCTTCTATGCTAACCTATTTATCGACATTGCTTAGAAAGTAAGCTAAAATATATCAGAGAATCATACAGCATGACTAATCAGCTAATTCAATTGTTGATATTCCTGGTTCCATGAATTTTCCATGTGCGTAATGTGCCTGCAGATCGTTTTCTACTCCGTTTGCTTGAAAACTTTCGTATGACAAAACGGCATAGACTTTGCACTTTCGATGTATTATGATGACTAAAGTGAACGAAAAAATATGATGCACGATGCATATTTTAGCGATGAATTTTAGAAGATGGTGAATTTAAATGGATGCTAGTTAAAAGAGCCATTTTCATCTTATTAACTGTGAAATTCGCATTATTTTATCTGTTAGACAATTGTGAAACTGCTTAATGGAAATACAGTTTAATCTATATTGTGTTATCCTATGACATTCTTAATGACTGGCACATAGCTGGAACATAACCATATCATCAATGATAAGACACGGAGACTTTAATCTGGAGTCATGAAATTAACTGAGCACTTATCCTAATTTTGTGGTGAAAAGTTCGAACCTGAAATTCGTATTTATGTGGTCAAATGAGATAAGCATAACAATAATACAAGGCACATAAGGTTTGTCTTTCGCAAGCCATCAAAAGCAAAAGTAGTAGAAACGTTTGAATTGAAAATAGTCTTCACCTATGATATCATCTTATATGCTAAAAAGACAGATTCCAAGTTATACGAAGGACAACTAACTCCGTAACTAAAATGTTGTAGTAATGGCAGAAAAAATTGACATGGTCATTCTTTACCGCGTAACCTCTTTCTTTGTCTCTATTTCTATATATGTTTCTCTGTCTTAAACAATACAATACGTACTCTTGATATCAGTATTTCATACGTTCAAACAATAACCGTATTTCGCATGTGAAAGTATATGGTAATGGACATGAGATAAGAAACATCCGGTCCAGTACAAAACTTTGATAGATTAGTCTGAACAATATAAATGCCACAACATTGCAAATAATCCACAGGACAAAGTGTAAAGTATCTTTCTGAAAAAATGAAAAGAGGAGTTTCCTTTTGTCTTCTAGTTATGGTGGCGGGAACTGGTGCGTATTTTAAAACTATTGAGTCATTATATACTTTTAAAAGAAAAATCTGTGGATCGAGAAATTAGATATAGATAAATATATAGGTATTTACCTTCTTACCTATTTGATAGAGCCATCCATCCATAAATACAAATGACTTCTATTTTATAAAAGCATTCCTGAAAGTTTTTGAAACAGGGAACACTGAATTAATGTATTCTTTGAACTAATGATGGAACGATGTTTTAGTCAATACTTTTCTTTCCCTCCCTACTTTCTTCTTCAGCGCCTTTCTCTTTTTGTCACAATGGCTGCTTTGAGTTCGCATCCCTCACCAGTATCACCTAGCTAGAGAGTGAAAACACAAAACTTGTTTTTATTTGATAGCGGTAAAATACTGCCCTTATAACATGATACACACTGTCGACTAGAATAAATCTATTTTATAATTTGGAAGCCATGTAGCCACCTGGTTTTATGTAATTAGTATTAACAAGTTATAAAATCAAAGTTCTCATTTTATTTTCATGTTCTATGTCTTGTCTAGTTCTTAATCGCGATGTGGAAGCTGCACCCAGAGGTAAATCTCTGTCTGTCTGTCTGTCTGTCTGTCTGTCTGTCTCTCTCTCTCTCTCTCTCTCTCTCTCAAACGAGAGTCAAATATCGGAAAGTCGGAGACATTGGATAGATTATAGAAGTAAAACGGTGACATAGTATACTTTATCTAAGCAACCTGACTATGGATCAAGTGTGCTGTCTTTTAGATTATGTAATCCACAAATGTTCATAGATGTCTGTGATATATATCATTTCGAAAGTATGCAATTGCTGACTGATGAACCTGATTCAAGAAAGACTCGTCCTTAGAATGTAACATACAACAAGGCCTTAAGCCGAGATTAATATAATTTCTCTAGCAGTCATAAATCATATGAACCGAAATCAAGTGACTAAATATTATATGTCTTTTTTCTGTTGTTGTTTCTGCTGCAAAACGCTAGCTCTTTGTCGTCTTTAGTCCGACTTTCTGATGTAATCCCTATGACTTTTTGCGGAGTGACCTCGGGAGCTCGTACTAAACCGTCAGGCAAAAACCTTTCGAATCTTGTATCGCCTTGCGTGCTTCCAAGATGCTGAAATAATGTTTTAGGAAAGGCATTTAATAATGTCTCTTGCCTGATGTTATGTGTATAGTTTACGTTCTAAATGGATGTCAGTATTACTCGTTCGTACTGTCCTGATAATGAAATCCATGTTGGACTCATTTTGACGACGGATTATTTAAATCGTTAGAAACGAGCAACTTGATGCAGTTGGTGGAGTTATTCGGCTTCCTATTTTCCTTGTGCTATATTGGCATTTACTGGAGGAATTGTGTGATTGATGGTAGTGATAGTGATAGTTTCCGCGGGGAAACCTTCTTTGATTTTTACATGACCTGTTGTTTATATGTTCTGCTATTTTGCAATGAATCGCAGGTTCCGTTCTACAAAACATAATGATGCTTGCAAATATTCTTTCATATGTTTCTGGCGACTATCAAGCTCCAAATGTTTCGTGATGTATGAGCTGAGTACTACATTGTACATCTTCATAGTCACAGCTGCAGCTTTCAGGTTTTACATTCCCTTTCTACAATACCAGAGAATCGCCTTATCGACCGGTAGCTTTTTGGTCTTTAATTGCTTCAGCAGGAACCTATTTCTGCAAACAATAGATCAAGCCTGTCAAATTTTTCAACCTCGTATCAGCAGCCATATCTAAGAGCAACCATCCAGTAGAGTACTTACGAGGGGGGAGGGGGACAAAACTCTTTGGGGTGTCAAAACCACGGGCGCCAGAGAGCTTGGTGCGCCAAAATCCCGTTGGTCCATCGTCGCCCCGAGTGCCATTTATCCTTAGTACGCCACTTCAACCTTCTTACCAACGTTCAGAACGCTGTTAGCGAACAGTTGTTTTCCTCTTGTCTTTCGGTCATCAGAACTCTTGGTGCACTGTAATCTTGCAGGCGAACTGCACGCAAATAAGTAGAAAATGAAAACACACAAGCAAAAATAGTTACGCCTACAAAAGCCGACCATCTGTGCCAGACTGTTTATATTTTAAAGAGGCATGATGCATTATCATATTTCGTCGTACTTCGTAGTGGTATATCTTTCTTTACCACATATAACTATGCTCCTAAGTGCTAGGGCTGTAACCTCTCAAACGGTGGAAAGTCTTTGCTTTCGTTGTTTCAGAGTGTTGCGGATATTTTAGCATTTTTGCTTGTTTGTTTGACTAGGATTTTTTACGTGCTTTAACAATTTTTCAGTCATATCACTACGATGTCTGCAGTGAGGCAGTTTATAGTGATGTCTAGCACTGGGGCATCATGACGCAGAAATGTAGCATGATGTCCCACCCAATCACATTATCCTGACACCAGGCCGACCAGTCCTAACACTAACCTCTTAATTGCTGAGCGCCAAGCGAGGCGGCTGTTAGTACCATTTTTGTAAGTCTGTGGTATGACTCGACCGGGGATCAAACCCACGACCTCTGGCTCCTGCGGCGGACGCTCCAACCATTAGGCCACCGAAGCGATTTTAACCTTTAATGTTATCATCCACGGTTGTATCATCACTCCCAGCTATACTTGTATTTTATTTACAAAGTAGGTTTTTAAAGTTCTTTTTTAATTTCTTTTTATATCTGGTAATAGAATTTTCAATGTCAACTTGTTTGTTTTAATTCAATTTATCCCGCAAAGACCAGAACGCGTCGACTGATGTGTCAGTTCAGCATTACTTCCTAGGCACCGAATTACCATTGATGTTTCGATTTTCTTTTAAATACCAAACATATTCAATCGATCAAATAATTAATCAGTATTTCGATGTTATTATTATTATTATTATTATTATTATTATTATTATTATTATTATTATTACAGCTGTTGTAGGCGGATGCTTACAAGTATTTTGTTTATTGGACCCATGCGGTTTGAAACAATGTCCAGCTGGAACCCATTGCAGGTACTCTACCTCTACCTCTTTCGTTCTATCTCGCACACACACACACACACACACGCGCGCGCGCATCAATCATGACACTCGAATGCAAAGAAATAGAAATATTACAGTGCTGAATAACATTATATATATTGAGAGGAAAATGAAGTTGCCTTAATGAATGATAGTGTCGATATCATGTTATCCAAAGAACTCTTGTGCGATTTTGTTTGCAATTAATTTTGCTCATCTTCAGATACTAGATTGAAAAACAAATAGGAGAAAATAATCGAACTAGTTTCGATTCAAGAAAATAATAGTCTCAGTGTGTTGCATTATTTGTCTTCTGTATCAATCGACTGTGATTTCCTTGCACGAGTCTTGTTGGAGACACATATGGTAACCCACGCACCCACAAATCAACAAGACTTTGAGTTATCTTATTTCGATGCCAACCCGACTATCGTCACCAATCAATCATCTTGTATTGTGCTGCCAAGAATGTGGCTTTAACCCAAACTTTTGGTAGAATTTTCATTTTGATTTTGTGTTGAGATGAGAGGGTGTTCATATTTTGTAAATCGCATACAGGGATTCACCTTTCCCACCTTTCATGTGTTTAGTTGACGTGACAAAAATGATTACAAAAAAAAAATGAACAAACCGCGGATGATTGATATTCGAGTACGTCAGAGGTGTGAAGAAAATGTGAGCAGGAAGTTGTGGCGGAGAAGATGATTTTGTTCATGTTGGGGTGACCATGCCATGATGATGATGATGATGTTGATGATGATGATGAAGAAGTATAATTATTATTATTATTATTATTATTATTATTATTATTATTATTATTGCTTGAACTACTGTTACTGACACGCACTACATTTACTGCCCATTCTTTACCTCTTCTCACTATACCTCCTCTTGTGATAGCAGAAATAGAAAACAACGATAACGATAAAATTAATACTAAAGCTGACGTTTCTTCTACTAATAATAACACTACTACATTTTCAGATCAAATTACTGTGGTGGATGCAACGCAGAATGTCTTAATGGTGACCTGGTTGACGTGCTTCATACTGTGGGCTAGATTGTTCCACGAAAGTAATACAAGTGTCGATCCAACTGAGGTCATAAAATTAACCAAAAGCCAATACAATGAATACGACACTCTTTATAGTCTTTTGCTTATTTTTTGGAAGTCATTCATGCATATCTAACTATTGACCGATATCATCCTGTCTGCACAGTTTATTTACCTACCTTGATGAAAAAAATGTATACAGAGAGAGAGAGAGAGAGAGAGAGAGAGAGAGAGAGAGAGAGAGAGAGAGAGAGAGAGAGAGAGAGAGAGAGAGAGAGAAATTATGCCGCAAAAGTCTCTTTGAATCATGATCTACATTATCCGACATATCATCGTCGTTGCATGAATTTTATTATTGGTTTCCTTCTGCCATGATTCATAATTCCATCGTTTTGTAGCCTTTATCTCACCCCACCCACAACCAAAAACGAAAATGAGTGCGAAACAAAACGAAATGTTTTCGAAAGTAACATTTCTTTATACTGTTAGTTGGTCAAAAGTATGCCCTGGAAAATTTTAAAAAGCGAAACCTTGATGGAGCTCATTTTCTTGGGCTACAACCAAGGATTCATTCCTAAAGACCACTCATCTGCTTGTTTGAGCATGCCTTAGATGATACTTCTAGTTTGGTCACTGTGTCCTACTATATATTTTAATTTGTTTTAGTCTATCTTCAAATTCCTGGAATCCATCTGATATCATTTTGTAATTGTGTTGGTTTCAAGCTGTAGGTTTATCTTTGTTTTCTATCTTGCCGCTTTTCCATCGAGTTTATTGTTCCAGTCGTAGAAGTACTTACCTCTTTGTAATTGCTTGCTTTTGTGGAATATATATCACCCAAGTGCATAGCCTACTTCCATCTTACCTATATGCACCAGACCCTTTGATTCGTGAAAAATTTCTCTTTTAGATATAGTAAATGTGCCAACATTTTCATTGAATACTTATGCAAAGAGTATTTAGTATTTTACATCCATCATTGCAAATAGTCATATTCTTTCATTACTTGTTAATAAAAAGAATTGTATAATTCACCACTCTGTCTGTATCCATTGGTGGACTTTTTTTTTTTGCCATGCATTTCTCCATTTTTTCTCCATTGTTTCGAAGTCTAATAAAGGTAGGTTTATAATGATCCGATTGGTTTTCTAACTACGGCTTCCACATGTTATTTTATCATCATCATCATTATCATCATCATCTCATGTCTGCATGTATAGTATACTACTTTTCGGACCCATGTGGAACACATGCATGTCCTACGGCAGCTCTCTCTCTCTCTCTCTCTCTCTCTCTCTCTCTCTCTCTCTCTCTCTCTCTCTCTCTCTCTCTCTCTCTCTCTCAGCCACTTGCTGGCTTTCTCACATACCCATATTGGCCGAGCCTGAGGCTAGAACCCCTCATGGATTGAGGGGAGGAGTTTGCGCCTACATGACTGATGTAAGTTTTTCAAAATTGTTGTTTTATATAGTTCAGGGGTCAAGACTTATTTACAAAATTTAGGATAATCTGGAAGAAACATGTTGACCCACATCTTGGTCATTGTATTGTGTATGATGATACAACTGCAAATTTAATACTGGAATTTATTCATAAACTATACCACTGGACAGTCATAAAACGTTTAGGATTTTTAGCAATGTTTTAAAATAAGTCTTTTTTAACAAAATAAAACGTGACATTTATATATAAATACATGTGATTTTATATCTGACTGGACCCAAATTGTGTGCTTTGTTTTCGAAATAGATTATCTAATAATTCTTTATTATCAGCGTATGCTTTTCATGGATTGTTTTTAAATTGATACAAGACATTTATGTTTAGGTAGGCAGCTGACGGTAAAATATGGAGTCAGGATCAGCATCCTATACAACACTTTAATCCCACCCAATTTGGGAACACATAATTCCACCCAATTTGGAAACACATAATCTCACCCAATTTGGGAACACATAATCCCACCCGATTCGGGAACACATAATCCCACCGGTTCGTGTTACCTGCACTTATTAAGTAACACTGGAGAAAGTCATACTCGAGTTTATTTAATTCATGTACATAGAGACCCTGGTGTTTAATGAACTTTACTATGATTGTTTAAGTGGACCCAAATATGTCATTACTGACATTCACTTGTTTACCTTCAAACAGTAAAAGAATTGAATGTTTGTTAAGGATTCTGATTGGTTAAGACTGTTCCCAGCGGATTCATAAAATTGTTGTTTCAGATAATTTAGTGGCAAAGCATGCACGCTGTGTAACGCCTTTAAATTTATCATTTTATTATTTTTGAGAAGTTTTTTGAAGAAAAAAAAGAAATGTGAGAGGTTATTTTCAAGCGTCTTGCTGTATTTTAATACATATAGTGATAATATGTACCGATAAAGAGAAACAAAGACAAAGAGGAAAAACGCAACGTTATTAACATATACACACTGCCAGGTATGTAATAGAGCAAACAGAAAAGTACATAGTTATAATAAATATTGCTAATTAGTATTTTGCATTCCATTCCTCTTCATTATTTAGAGAAAATAAAACTCATGCATACTCACTAACTGATTGATTGACATACGACAAAACATGCTAACGGATGTACATCATGGCAGACATATTATTAAAACAAACAGAAAAGTACAAATTTGTAATAAATATTGCTAATTTGTATTTAAATATACAAACACTTTATTTTGGAAGGAAATAAAAAAACATACATACACATATGCACACACACACACATACATGGAAACTTATACTAACTCTAACGTAACGGGCGCGTAATTTTAAAAAAAAAAACATACCAGCATTTGTTTCTTAACAAGCAAGAAGACTTCACTATATTTTATTCAATAACTGGTGAGGAAAGATAGAAGACAAACAACTTAAGTAAGAGAAAGGAGAAAGCTAATCTATACAAAGAATGACTCTTTTCAAACTGCTGAGCTAGTATGCAATTTGGCATCAGACCACTGCATATTCTGTAAACAAAAGTGGCAGTGACCTAATAATTAATTTTCAGGGTCTGGTAATCATATATATATATATATATATATATATATATATATATATATATATATATACATACATACATATATATATATATATATATATATATATATATATATATATATATATATATATATATATATATATATATATATATATATATATATATATATATATATATATATATATTTCTAACTCAGTTGCGATTGGACACCATCACCATTCAACGTCACAAAGTTTACATTCTTTATACTTTGTGATTAGAACTCTTGCCAGAATTCCATCAAATCGGATTCGATAGTGAATGTAATCCCATTCAGTATCAAGACTTGTTAAAATGTATCAATGCAACATAAATTTCACCACAATGATTTGCAAATAAATTACGAGATCGGCCGTTTCGTTTGTTACAAACACACATATCTAACACTTTATTTCTGCACTGGTCAACTATTAATGAAATAACTTCCATAATTAATATACTTCGCTCCTTGACGTTGTAAAAAAACAACACAACATTGACTGTATTAATTGTTTAATTGTTAGAATCGTTCCGAGTACTGTTGCATAAATATTCCTATTGCTTGGACATGATCTATTGATGGTTTGCTAAATAGAATTGTGTAAAGTTTGTCTCATTTGTATTCGATGATAGTTATTATATATCAAAACAAACTAGAATGAAGTTTTACAAAAATTAGCTGAAAAGTTAAAATCTTGATAACGAAATAATGAACAAGTAAATCAATTACTGGTTATTGTTAGCTTTTTACGATTCATGCTCTGATTGGGGTTTCTAGGTACAAGTAAACAATGAAAAACTAAATTAAAAACAAAAATGTATATCAACATAAATATGTTTATTCAATTAATTATCATTTAAAATGTCCTACTTGTCTAAAGATGAATATAGAACAGGTCATGTTTATTTTCTTATTCGTTGGTAATTTTTATAATGTCGTTCCTAGCAGAATTCAAATCATAGCTTTTAATGGTAAATAAGTTCCCAGATCCAAACACTTCCATAGAGGTCCACAGTATTAAAAATTTCTTAACGAAATATTCATCATTTTACCCATTACGGTGAAATTTGTAACATTTAGTTTTTCGGAAGAAATATTAAAGTATTTCAAAATATACAAATATTACCTCTGAATTAAACAGGATTTAAGATTATTTTAAATATAAATTTTACATTGTCAAGTCACCAAACAATGGAGATAAGAAAGATGAGTTATGAGCATTAGTTAGGGTCTTGTCCTTTTCATTAGGACTAAATCAATACAAAAAATAATGACGCTGCTAGACGTTTTAATACAAACCTTTTGTTAACTTACTAAGTCATCTGATTTCAACAATTACGCTGCATTTGTTTATAAAGAAAGGAATAATAAAATGGTCCATGAGGTTCGGGGTGGGTGGTGGTGGGCAATGATTCTTTTATATTGGTACTTGCTATAACTGGTACAACTAGATACTAATTTTACAATGAGTCATAAAACAGGACACAGCTAATTTGGCAAAGATAAAACTCGGCGACTTGGACTAGTTGTCACGATATTATATCACGCCAACTTTGAAAGCATGCTTACAACGCCCTACAAGTCAAACCACACCTACACCCACCGAGAAATTGTCAACACTAGGACCGTATATAATTCTATGCCGTAAATCGACATCGTCAATCATGAATTAGTATTTTGAATTTTAAAATAATTTTCTTTTAATCACATCTGATTGATATTGTAGGAGTTATGATTGAATCGAGTGTTTTATTGTGATAAGAACAAACCAATGATGCGTAGATTTCATGCATCATACAAAGTACAGCGACAATATGCTGAAATGTATGTTTAAAATTTCCGAGGGTGATCTCTCTAGATGTTTTCCATGAGGGCTTCTAAGTGAGAGCTGGTGTAATGATAACAAACGTCCGCAGGTATACCTTCAGACATTCCGAGCGGTTATAGTGGTAAAATAATAGCTACAGTGGATATCAGGGATGCGCCGAAAATACCTGAACAACTCTATGGTATGCAGACCTGGTTCTATAACTATCACATGACAGGAGCTTGTGACGGTTGTTGAATCATTGGTCGCACGAAATGGTACTGCAAAACAACAATAAGAAAACAATCTGGAAACATGCAAACACAACACCAACTACAACATTTGTACATGCAAGTTATACAAGACGTGGAATTAGGAATCACAATCAGCAGATGCTTAAACACCATCATTATCACATCATAACCACCACTAACGGATTAAACACCACCACACATCGCGCCATCACTAGAGCAAACAAACATCTACAAGAGGTGGAAACAGAACGACTCAACACCGACAACTGATACAACATCTCAAGTAATATATAAGAAACAAAATTACAAAAATCTCTCAATAAAAAAATCCAACTCGCAAAAGAGGATAAGACAATAAATAGAGCTCCAGAAGAGAAAACCACAAAAGTAGACACATTGACAACAACTGAAATCAAAGGTTTTGCTTTAAAGAAATGAAACAACATTATTTCATATTCTCAACAAATTAGGACAGAACTCAAACAAGAAGGGTAATCACAAAAGAATATTATAACCCAATGCTACTGATCAAACCTACAGAACAGAAGCGAACAACAATGTCAGACTTAACCACCTAGTCCATGCAAACTAAAACACCTGGTGTACCAAGAAAAACAAACTCAACAAATGGAAACACAGACCCCTCCCTAAAAAATAAGCTCGACAACCTAATGACATGCCCCCAGCAAATGGAAACACACATAATTGGGAAACGAGAGAAGAAACAAACATAAATAATAAACTCTTATTTTCAATAGTACAAACCAAATGGAAGACAATACAACTAAAATAATGACTAAATATTTACCTTATATCCCAATTTCACCATTGCGGAATGAACCCATGATAACTTTTTAATTCCAATCCTCTCACGGAAAAGCACAAGATGAGCCATCTCGTATATAATTCACGAGGTGGAGACCCATTTAATAATGCGAATTCATGTTGGTCACCTTTACCCGAATGAAACTATAAAACTACATCAGTAATTCCGATGAGTTTGAAGATACCGGGACAGCGTTCTCTGGGTAAAGACATCTAAGAATGTGTACAATCAAATGGAACTTTGTTCTTGGAAAGTGTAAATATACATATTTATCCTTTTAGAGCAACAATTTTTATAAAAATATTTCAATCAGTTTTTATGCGCTAAGGTGTAACACTAAATAAAACACGAAGTAACTTGACAACAGTATGCTAAGGCAAATGTTCAAATGAAACACAAGTAACAATACGCAAAACATGCACTCACAAACAAAATACATTCACATAGACACCTTATTAATTTCAAAACTAGATCTTTTCATTCGGCTTAAATATTCATCCAAATTCTTTTGACACAAAAAGGTATAGATAGGGAAAATAGCCGTATACAATTTGATCTTGATAGAGTTAATCTAGCTACAAAAGGTTAACCACTTCAACAAGCAACACCATCGCTTAACACAAAGATGAAACTGTCTTTGGCAGAGTCACTCCAATTT